>BMAW01039077.1:1175492-1406333 GCA_019974015.1 Nephila pilipes
ACACACACACACACACACACCACTTCATGATTGGATTCATTTTAAAAGAAATAAATAAAATCAATCTGAACAATAAAGATAATTTTTCTTTGTTAAGTATTTGAAATTATGCTGTTCAATTTTTGAAGATATATGTCGAAACTCACGGTATTATTTTGGAACTTCTATTGTTTTTTAAGTTTTTGTTTGAATCTAAGCTTCAAAAAACTTCAAGTCTTCTCAAATTATAGATTCAAAATTGATTCTAATTTCCATAGATTCAAAAATAATTCATTGGAATGTAAAATGAATCATGGTTATTTTTTTTATTTAAAAATGACCCAGAAGGATATAGTTTCAAAAAAAAAAAAAATAGCCCGAACATCAATATTTAATTTTTATACAAAATCAACGACTTACTATTTCAAATTTTACTGTAAGATAAACTAATGAATAATAATAATAAAAATTATCCTTTGCAAAGTTTTATAAAGAATAGATTTAACTATATATACCAAATATGCTAATCTGTTTTAAATTATTATTAAGTTATTCAATTAAATGGTAGATTTAAAGTAAACGATAAAATATTGAAGTGGCTAATAATGTTATTTTCAGATATTAATATTAAGCAATCAATAAATTATTAAATGAATATATTTTCAGCTGAATGTAATAATTGTTGCGATAAAATGAAAATTTTATCGCAATAAATTTTTACATATTAATCTATTTTTAATACTGATACTTCGATGAGTCGATTACAGTTTAAACTGAAATAAACAGTGCGATTTGATTTTAATCAAATGGATTCTCGAATTGAAGAATTCCCATTTCATGAAATTATTAATTTATTAATTTATAAATAATTGAACTCATTTCTGCTTATTATCGTAACTTATTATTCAACTACAAAAATGAAATAAACTTAGAAAAGGAAAAATAATAAAATTCGAATAAATATAAAAGAGGATTTATAATCTTTTCGAAGATTTGGGGTAAAAAATTAATTTATATGATATTGGGTTCAAAAGTATAACAGTTGTAATACTAAAATGATATTCTTAACTCGCGATTGTGGTGAGGTAACCTTGAACTTGATAAATAAAATCATGTCATTTTATTTGATGATCAAAACTCAATGTTATCGTTATCGTCACTTGTATTCACTACCATTGAGTCAAGATACTTTCATTAGTTTGAATGCTTGTCACTAATTGTTTTTAGGTAGGATATGGTTCGGCAATTTTTTATTATGCCTTGGCAGTGGTTTTGTCATTACACTATACAATATAATGCTATTTTATTTGTCACTCTTTTAAATATTGCATGTTTGTGTGCTTAGGGGTTTCTGATATCAGGAATGTAACATTTACATGTGTGTTGCTTTTATACCCTCTTTTCATCCTCCATATTTTCCAAAAGACTTTTCACACTTGAAATACATTTGTTTTATTTTATCAAAGCATTTTCTTCCCCTCAACCACTTATTAAACATAAGCCGTAGAGGAATTTATTTATGCCGATTAATTATTCAAATCTGACTCAATAATACTTAGATATAGAGCAATCACAATTTTTCAAAATTGTAAGAATATTATCCCTTTGATCTATAAGTTTTCTACTTGATGTAACTGATACCTTCTGATATTGGTCTACAAAAGAAGTTAATAGTGTTTTTTGCAATTTAAAATTAAGTTGTGTTCCTTGGTTCTAGTTATGTCTATCCTGTATTTAAGTAAGGTATAAAATTGAGATGGACATTTTTTTTTGGTCTTACTTTTCAAATTATATTAATATTCAGTAGGTCTGTTTTTCTTTGAAATATTATGATGGAAATACATTTATATTTTATTATTATTCATACTCTGAATATATCTTGGTCTTCTTAACCTACCCTGCATGTGCATAATTTTAGCTATAATTAAAAAATGCATGTATACATCATTAAAAAAGTTTTACAATCAATAATATAATCCATATTCTAATTTAGATTTGGGATATTTTTAATAATATCAAAGGCTTTTCTACCAATAACTATCGAGAGTTTAAAGAGAGTTTTCAAAATTTGATGCAAGAAAGACATTTTTTAATAATTTATCAACTTATCATACAAATAACCCAAATAAGAAATACAAAAGTATTTTAAAATATCATTAACCTGCTATTTGAGTCAATCTATTGACCTGTTTTTTAACTTTCGGTGTTCGAAAGATTGATAATGATTGATTTGATAATTATTTACTTGAAATCTTGTTCAATTTGCGTATTTCTGTTGGTTACAATTTAAAAATATAGATAGGTTTTTAGCAAAGTTTAAAATGAAATTTTTTGTACATGAATGACAAGATTTTCAAGAATCAAATCAAAGTGATTTTTATCTTCTGAGGAAAAAAAATCAAACAATATTTGTTGCTAATAACATTGATTTGAGTATATATATATATATATATATATATATATGTGTGTGTGTGTGTGTGAGAGAGAGAGAGAGAGAAATAAATATTATATTTTGACTGAGAGAGAGAGAGGGAATTTTAATTAAAAAATTACATTATTTAAATATTTCTTGTTACTATCTGAGAATAAAACAACTACTGTCATTAGCAATATTTTAGTTGCTTACAACTTTTACTTTGTATAAGATACTAAACGTTTTATTTGAAACGAACTCTATCAGTAATTTTGAAAACTCTTGAAAACTTATTTTTTAGCATCTGGTGTATATGTGGAGCTTCTTGAGGTTCATTCAATATATATTATATTTAAACGAATATAAATGAAAAGTAACTATTCGATCAACTTTTCCACCATTTTTTTTTCATGCTATAAATTTGAGAGAATATCGATCTCAGAACATTTTTGGTTGTATAAAGCTCATATATATTCTAGTTTTCGGATGAATGTTTCTAAAAATTTTACATTTATTTCGATTTCACTTGAATTTTTATTATTTGTATGATATATTCTTTTCTTAAGTGAAGCATTGTTATATTCCTGAAAAGAGACATTCAAAGTATTACTGTAAATTTAAATTGTAAGTATTTCACATTAAACTAGATAAAATAGAAAATAACGTGAAAAAATAAAAATTAATAGAAGGAAATAGAAAACTTTCTCACTAATAATTCAATTTTTTTCTTTCTCCATTTTAGATCCAAATCAAAGTCTTTCTCTTGTTGGCTGTGGCACTTGTAGTTAATTGCTCAACAATACCAGCTCAACCGTCATCACAACAACCCACTGACCCAACTCCCAACCCTCCAAAAGATATAGTATCTGAGGAACATGTGAAACAGCCTCACACTCACGAGGAGCACCCAGCTAATGATCTTGATCACTCAGACCACGAAGGTCATGCAAATAGCCCAAAACCAGTGAAAGAGGCAAAGCATCATGGAGGTGACCATGATCATTCTGAAAACGGCTCCGATGGACATGATCACAGTCACCATGAAACACCAGAAGTTAAGGTTGATGAGCAAGAGGAGAAACCAAAAATTATTCTAGCTGACGAAGTCAAAGAAAGCGACAATGAAACTCAAGAAGCTCGTTTTAAAAGAGGTTTGTGGAGACGCAGACTCGATTGATTACAGTGAGACGAGTAAACTATAATTTCATGTATTGCTCAGGCCAGGTAAAGCAATAAAAGACTCTTTGGATAGCTGATATATAAGACTTAAAATCATAAGGAGGGGGATTATAGTTGTTTTAGATAAGTAAAAGAATCGCGAACTCTTTGTGAATTAATGTAAACATTCAGAATTGGATCACGATAAATCGGCAATTATTTTAAGAAATTCTGTCTGAGGAATGTGATTTTTTCTTAACTATATTCAAATGTATTAGGTAACGAAATTTTGTAACTCATAATCTTGTTATTTGAAATTGTATTCTTAATTTATTTTATTTATTATGATTCAGTGGCAACTGTTTGGGCCTTTGTGATCAAAAATGACTGTAGAATATGTGTCCTTAGTTCTTGTATGTATTTCTTAGCTTTGAGATACTTTAACATTTTTATTAATGTGATTCATACGTACTGCTTTATCATCGCTTTCGCTCATATATGATGCTTATGTAGTTCTTTTTAGGGGTTGCAATCATTTCCACACGAATTCAAAGCACTCTCTTATTTTTTTCTTGCTTTATCACATTGCACCATCATATCTAGCGCTTTTGTAAGCATCAAGAGGTTTTGCAAATGCTTTCATTTTAATAAAACATTCTAATTTTAAATGCATTGTTTCTTTGTGTGTTATTCTTATATATCTGTCGTTCATAACTTGTTTAATTTTTTATTCGAACGTATCAAAATTTACTAACGTATATCGATCAAAACGTTTTTATACTCTTAATGTAGCCCAATAAACAAAAAAATTATGTATTAATATACAAAAAATATTTATATTTAAGGAGAAATTTTTATATTTTCACCATTTATGATGATAAACATAGATTAATAAGTAATTTTATTATTTTTTTTTCAAAAATTTATGATATAGATGCACATTAATGCAAGATTCTCCTGTTTTGTTTTTTTTTTAATTGCTTGGTTACAAAAACTGTATGAATTATTTCCGTTAGCAGCAGTATTTTATAATTATTTGAAGTCGATAATGCAATAATAATACGGACAAAAGGAAAAGCTGAGAAATAACTTCACGCAGTAACATATAATAATTTTAATATCATTCTTATACAGTTACCGCTTGATTATCAGATAGAGTAATAGTTCTCAAATTGCGGTACGTCTATCCCTGATGACATGTGAAAGACAACCAAAGGGAATGCGAGATGTTCTATAAAGAAATTGTAGGATTGATACAAAATTTCCTCTGTAATTTAATTCCTTCAAAGGATGCTTCATTCGGGAAGTCAATAGACTTTAAATAATGGTCAAGGAATACGATAAACTTAATATAGTAACCAAGAGGTATATTGAAGAAAAAGATTGTAAATCATAGAGATGAGTATTATTCTGTATATATATAATTTCAGTCTTTACATATAGTTCGTTATAATATGTACAATACCAACTGGGTTTTTCTCTTATTCCTAATAAAGCTGTATGCAATGTCTTAAGACCTGACTAAATCCATTTACCATTGCACTTTAACTGCTACTTTTTACAATTTCAAGCGAATATCCAAAAATTATGCGAGATTACATATAATTGATTTTGGATTTGTTTGATAAAACTTTTCATATAAAGTAAATGTAATGCGATTTTAAAGTTTCTCTTCTCTGATTTTTTCTCAATGAAAATATTAACCACTATTAATGAAAGCCTTCGCATTAAATAATGTTAGCAAAAAGAGTGTAAGTAAATTGAACAATGGTACAACATTTGAAATCTGAACGAACTCTTCATCAGTTCATCGTATTCTTCTCTATAATAAATTATACATCGTAATCAATTATCCGTGCATCTTAATAATTTATTATACACCGTAATTGTTTCTGATTTAAACGTTTTCATCTGTTAGATATAAATCTCTTCAAGGCGTAATTTTTTTCAATACTAGTCATAATGAAACTTCGTCATTATCCTTTTGGGCTTAAGAACTAACCTTCATTCAGATGTCTTGATGATAAAATATGAGAGCACTTTTATAACAGCAACTGTATTTATAATTCTATGTAAGATTCAAACATCCCAGACAGTGGAAAAACTTTTCTTTATGTAAAATTTATCTAATAATTAGCGTATTTCTTATGGAATGAAAAGCTGAAAAGAATAAAAATTTATTTCTTTTCAATATCAAACAACAAATCCACACAGCTGTCATCTCATTTATAAATAATGATGGTAACAGTATTTTGCCAATAGTTTTGGAATTTAGACATAAAATTCTCATAATACATACATAAATTATATTAGCATGAGAAGTCGCCATTGCGTGGTAAACAGAAATGTTTAGAAATAATATATGACTAAAACGGACAATTTTGTAATAATTAATAACAATATTTAAACCTTTATCTATTAACTAATAAATTTCGATGGTTTAGTTCTAAATTTGCAAGAATTTGAGAGAGTTGAGGATTACCATTTTGAGGGGGTTTTTTTTGTTTTTTTTTTTTGTTTTGGTTTTTTGATAAATTATGCATCTAAGCGAAACATTATATAGATGAAAAAAATAACCCTCTGACAATAGCAGTTACAAATCTCATTTTCAAATTATTTTTCATTTCCCAGCGTCTGTGTGCTTATTTGATGATGCAAGGTTTCTAGTTGCTATAAAAATAAGTTTAACTCTTTTCCGAAAATCACCATAAGCTTTATATAAATTTATTTGTTTCTCAAATCTATTTGAAATTTCATTTAAAATGATGAATAATATTGCATTTTTTTTCCTAAGGGGCAACTAAAAAAAGAAACTTGAGTAGAAAGCGAAACATTATTTGAGTAAGAAAATTACTCGTCAAAAAGTAACAATACAAAAACAAAAAAATGTGTTAGTTGAAAACTTTGAGCCCAAGGCTGATATTTTCATTGTATCATTTTTCGCTTTCTGTTTAGTCGCTGTGAAGCCAGCCATAGCAGTTTCTTAGTGGACACTACGGTTTTCAGACATCTTAGCGCCCCTCCCCCCAACCCCTTTATAATCAAGTTATGTAAGATAATTTTTAGCAGAAAGAGGCTAATGCTATTATGTGCAAAAACACTCTCAATTAATATGACTAATAAACATCTATTTAATAATAATTCTTTATCTGAAGTAAACAATAATGATAGCGAAATGTAGAACTGAGTCACTACTATATGTATAAGAAAATTAGTACAATATATTATAAAATTTCCTTATATTTCTTAACACCCAAAATTCCATAATACTCGCATGAAATTTTGTGCAGTAACATATAGTTATGATATCTATATCACTATAGCTGGTAAAATTTTACAAAATACCGTAGCTAATTTTAACTAGATAGAAATTTCTTAAGAAAATTATGATAATATCAATTATGCAAAAATAAAGAAATTTCTCCATATACAGTTATGATTTTGAAGACATTTTTAATTCTATAGTGATTCAAGATCTCATAAGAATTCTTAAAGTTATTTTTAAGAAATTTAATTTTAATATATTTTTTCATGTGAAAAATTTGTACTCATAGTCATATAACAGGTCAATTGAAAAGTCCCCGGCCTACCACAGTAAAACACATTTTTTTGGCAAAATTAGTTTTTTTTTATTCAACATAATTCCCTTCAAGGGTGATACACTGATTATAGCGACCCTCCAACTTTTCCATATCATTTTTGTAGTACGATTTGTCCTTTGCTTCAAAATAGGCCTCAGTTTCGGCGATCACCTCTTCATTCGACGAAAATTTCTTCCCAGCGAGCATTCTTTTGAGATCTGGGAACAGGAAATAGTCCCTGGGGGCCAGATCTGGAGAATACGGTGGACGAGGAAGCAATTCGAAGCCCAATTCATGGATTTTTGCCATCGTTTTCACTGACTTGTGACACGCTGCATTATCTTGGTGAAGCAGCATTTTCTTTTTCTTCAAATGCGGCCGTTTTTCGGCGATTTCGTCCTTCAAACGGTCCAATAACGCTATGTAATAGTCGCTGTTGATGGTCCTTCCTTTTTCAAGGTAGTCAATGAAAATTATTCCATGCGCATCCCAAAATACAGACACCATAAAATTGTCAGCCGACTGTTGCATCTTCCCACGCTTTGGAGCGGGTTCATCGTGTGCAGTCCACTCGGATGACTGTCGATTGGAATTCGGAGAGAAATGATGGAGCCATGTTTCATCCATTGTCACATATCGACGCAAAAACTCGGGTTTATTACACTTGATCATCTTCAAACACTGCTCCGAATCATCAACTCGTCGTTGTTTTTGGTCAAAAGTGAGCTCGCGCGGCACCCACTTTGCACAGAGCTTTCTCATACCCAAATATTCGTGAATGATATGATGTACACGTTCAGTTGATATCTTTAGAGTGTCTGCTATTTCATTCAATTTCAATTTACGGTCATTCAAAATCATTTTGTGGATTTTTTTTAATGTTTTCGTCGGTAACAACCTCTTTTGGGCGTCCACCGTTTTCGGTGCTCATTTCACCACGTCTAAACTTAGCATACCAATCCTTGATGGTTGATTTTCCTGGAGCAGTGTCCGGAAACTCGGCATCCAGCCAAGTTTTTGCTTCAACTGTATTTTTTCCCTTCAAAAAGGAATATTTTATCAACACGCGAAATTCCTTTTTATCCATTTTTTTCACAATAACAAAAGTTGCTTCACTCAAAATGCTATAATTCACAAACTAATGATCCGACATCTGTCAAATTTATACACGCATCTTTTGAGGGTTAGGGCTAACTAAAAAACACATGGATTTAATTCTAGTAGCGCCATCTATGTGTCAGGCAGGGGACTATTCAATTGCCCAGTTAAATCAATTCTAAAAGAAAATTATACTATATTTAATAAAAAAATATAAACAAATAAAAAGCAAGTTACAAGGTGGGCTTGTTTGTAAAAGTCTTGTTAATATTTATTTATACTTCTATGAACGTAATTATATTAATAATCGTAATTTTACTTTCTATAGATATATTGATAATCGCATATATTTTTCTTCAAAATAATTATAAATCAGAAGATAAACCTTACTTATTTCTTATCCATTATTTTTTTAAATTATTACAAACTAATAATATTATTCTTGAAACTGTGTACTTAGATATTTGTTTAAAATTTGTTGATAATAAAAATTTGCAGAAATATTTATGATAAGACAATTTAATTTCATTATATACTAAGTTTCTCACTGGAATAGTGACCTTATCATATCGATTTTTAGAAATGTTACATATAAGTGTATTTGCGTGACAAAAAAGTAGTGAATAATTCTTCTAATATTGATGAAAATCTAAATAAATTTCACAAAATGTGTCTAAAGTCTAATTACCTATTAATTTTTTTATAAAGCACTTTAAAATATAATAATTACGAAATTAAACAAATTACTTTTATAAATGATATAGGAAATTAATAATATTTTTTTTTAGTTTTTAATTTATAATTAATTTTATTATTTTTGTACTTTTATTATTTCATAAATTTTTATTTTTGTTCATATTTTAATTTTAATTTCTTGATTATATTATACTTTTCTATGTTCTCTCTCTCTCTCTCTCTCTCTCTCTTCTCTTCTCTCTCTCTCTCTTTCCCTATATATATATATATATATATATATATATATATATATATATATATATATATATATATAGGGAAATGGTTCAAATTATGTTACTATTATTCGGGTAAATAAAATTCACAGTATTTTTTTAAATGTTGAGAAAATAAATATAGATATATCACATGATAATTTATTTGCACGAAAAGAAAATGTAAGCTTGGAATCAAATATAACTGTTCGATCATTGACAACACAATACATTTCTCCTACACAACAAAAAACCAATTTTTATGAAGCTTTAAAATATGAATTCTGCGCGAAAAGCTGACGTCTAAATTCATAGACGTATTTTAAGAACAATATGCTTTTCATGTCGCAAAACTAAGATATCTAAGTCCTTTTATTGGAAATAATAGTGAGATATAGAATAAATCTGCCAATTAATCATTTTTTCTCTAGGTAATGGTAATAATAATAAAATAAAAAAACGAATACTTTTAAGCTAATTGGGTAAATCATGGATGAATAATAGATGTATAAATCTGAAACCCGTCATGAAATCGATAAGTAACTTCTGAATTATTCACTACCGGCCCAGAAGCCTCTGTAATCACTATTAGCAATATCCTATTAACACCCTCCGACTTACATCTATAGCGGGCGTGCTACGAACGTATTTTGCAATCGTTTGAAGAACTCTACGGAATACTCGGATTCCAGGGCAAAATTTTATCGAGAGTTTCGTTCGAACTCCAAGTTGTTTGAATTTGAAGTGCTCGTGTTTAAAGACATCACTGCATAAACACAGATGAATTTTTCTGCACACTAAAATGTTTAGAGTTTTAATTCTATTCCTTCCATTCCTTCCTATTCAGCCTTTAAAAAAGGTAACAATCTAATTAAAAATGGGGAATATATTTAATTATTAACTGAAATAATTAGTCTAAACAAAATTTTTTTTTTAAAAAAAAGGCTCTGAATCAAGCGAAAATTAGCAAACACAAGAGTTACTGAACGAAATTCTTTACGTATTTTACTAAGTAAAGAAAACCTGTTATCTGTCTTCTACAGATTCGAGTTAACCCTTTGAGGGGCGGTATATTAAAAACATTACTTTTTAGCTAAAATTCATCTGATATGCATTAATAATGTTAAAAGGACATAATATCAAGCGGTAAAATGAATTATTATTTTTTTCCTGATTTTTAAGACCTGGTATATCTTATATACCCCCCTTCCCCTGTAGGACATTTTATTTGTACACTCGCTGTTTTGTATTCCTTCAAAGAAATAATAAATACTTTCACAAAAAATTATATTATTTTAGTTAATTTGGGAAATATTAGGATCACAAAACACTTTAGAAAAAATTAGAACTTTTTGATGTTGCATTTTTATTTCTAAGATTGATAATTTGTGCGAAAATATGTCAATTAATTTAAGAATAGCTTTTTTTACATATGCAATTTTCACAATTTAATGATAAAAATATATTTTAAATTTAATAAACTAAATTTAGTTGAAATAAATGTACAGTTTTATTTAAAGTAAGGCATATTTTTTATTCCACAGACTGTAAAGTTATTTTCTTCCTTTATTGTTTCTGAAGATAACTCCTATCTATCAGAAGGGAGATCTTCAAACAAAGCAAGTTCTTTCTCAATCAAAAATCCTCTTGTAGGCATTCTTTTAAAGATATATTTTAGAAATACGTATATTTAAAAAAATTATTAAAACAAGATTATAAAGCTGCTTTAAATAAAATTTAAATTTTTCTGAAATAACTATGCACCCTATTGTACAAAATATGAAACAGTCATGAGAAAAAACGAAAACATGAGTTCAATGAACACTAGATAAAACTAAAATGCTGTAGGATGCATGGCCTCCGTAAGAGCTCAAAAACCAGCCATCCACGGTAATTGGTCTTATAGAAAACATATCCTCCCACATATTTGATGAACAAACGTGTAAAAAAAACCGGTCAGCCCTCCTTACTCTGAATTATTTACAGGATGCGTACTCAATTCTTGCCCTTTCCCTTTAATCTCCGCTAAAGCGGCATTCCTAGATCTTTTAAAGCTTAAAAAAAATCATCCCTTATTTCAATATTCACATCTGGCTCCCAAATGTTCTTACAATGTGGGCATCTCTTTGCTGTTTTATATCTATTGTAATACCAGTCATCTCAATGTTAGATCCTTTGACTGTCGCTAGTGGCAATAGTGGCCGCTAGTCTGCCGCTAGTGGCAATGAGCCCCTATTATCGTCTCTCTGTTGCCGGAAGCTTATCATCTATTTTTATCTCATGTTAACACTTTATGCCCAGTATCGTTAATAAGTCTTCTGTGAACGACAACAAGTCCCTATTCTAATGTCTCCAGCCAGTTCTATCTTAGATGGCTGCGAAGGATGTCCCTCCGTTTCCGCTTTCTTTGATATTTTTGCAATAGTTTTGGTTTTGAGGATTCATTTTATCCCCTGTTCTTTTGTTTGTTGTCTTTTGGTGGGCACGCACCACGTTGATAAATTTCTATTCCTGTTTTAAATTTATTTTCTTCGGAGAATAAGTCTGATTTTTGCCACACTGGCACTTGAAAACATATTTATGCCCTCTATTTTTCACTGTAACGAAGCGAACCGTCATATATTAGACTGAGTCGCAAATTTCAGTGCTGCCCTCTGTTTCTCTCTAACCCTCCGTGTGAGTGGTGGTATAAATTTTATACCGCATAGTTTGAAGTATGAAACCAATACCTTATAAATTTTGTTTTGAGTAATTAACAGTATTTACATAAAATTTCAATCATGGAGATTGGGTAATTGATGAATTTAAAATTTTCAATGCATTCCAGAAAACTTTCTTCAAGGGATAAAACAACCACTTGTTGGAACTTAATTACATTTAAAGCAATAATTTTCATAATTATCCTGCATGGTTCTTCCTTCTCTAATTTAAGTAAAAAACAACAACTTTAAAGCTATCATTCGAATATAATTTTCTGGAAAAAAAGGCATAGTTTACAGAGATTTTTAGGGTGGTAAAAATGTAGTATAAATAATATACCACCGCCTCTGAAAGAATGGCTGAAAAACATGATCTCAATATGTGTTTTCTGTGAATTTGAATCTGTATACAGTTTTCTAGTAAACGATAGAGCTGATTAAGTAAATATTCCAGTAATTAAGCAACTTTCTGTATATATTTCTTCCTTTGAAACTGCACTACGAATACTAAAGATAAGAATGAAGTAAACATGATTTTGCATATAAAAAGCTTTTGAGAATTCGAGTTCTTTGAATTTTATTGATATCTGGAGCAATGTTTAGTCTCTTTCTTTTTTCCCCTACTGCTTTGAAATATCATAATTTAAATTTAAAACAAAATAGCTCCGATTTTGTAACTTACTTAATTCTTAGTTACATGCTAATAATTTTAAAAAAGTTGTTCTGATAGCACTGTTTAAGATTTTGAAATTTGTAGGGAAGTTAAACACATCAGAAGGAAATGGTTCTCAACATGCGCAAATGGAAAACGAATTCCAAAGAATTGTAGAATGAAATTAATAGACCAGATATGTATCCTAAGTAACAAATATAAGTTACAGGATAAATCTAAGATACAAATGAAGATATTTCGGAACTCCACTTTGCGAATTAAACGTCCAGTATTGAGTGTAATAGTAATAGTGCTGCAAAAAGAGATTTAGTTAGGATATATAACGAAGATATTTGATCTTTGTGGATTTATTACGTCATTTTTAGTCTGACTGACCCGTTGGCGTTGCGTGGAAGTTAGGAGAGGGGACTTCCAGCTCAGGTGTCATCCTCATCACTTGACCGAGGTTCAGAATTACGAGGTCCGTCGCTAATAGCCTTCGTGTTGATTCTAGGCGACGTTAATAAAAACTAAACTAAAAAAAAACTAAACAGTTGGATTGACATGTTTATTGCTAGATATTTGGGGGGGGGAGGATTAAATAAGATAATTATATACCACCTAATGTAAAAATGGTTAATGTCCACCTATTGTAAACATTATAAAGGGCTGAAATGGCATGACGAAGTTAATATGATAAAAATTGAAAGTGTTGGCATCAGATTTTGAATTACAACACTGCCATTATTAAAGGTAATACCTGCGTTAATAAGACTATGTGAATTTGTGAAAAAATGTTTCTTTATTTCAGTAAATGGAAAACATAATTTTAGACGAATTCCTTGATTGTTTTACGCTAGAACTAATGAAATTAGAGTAAGGTAAAAAAAAATTCTTGAAAAAATAATAATAAAGCAGAGATAGAAAATAAAATAAATGATGCATCCTGGGGCCCCTGTTCAGGAAAGAGCAATTCGGCACACCAGTTAATTGTAGGAGCTATATTGAATGAGTAACAAGGCAGCGAGATTTGATAAGAAAGGTAAAACTGGTTAAAAGAAAATAGCAATAAATGACCTAATAAAAATATTAAAGATCTTGAAACAGAAACTACATACATTACAAGCTTAATCGAGAAAAAAGAAACTCTCTGTACCATTTGGAATACCCAAAATAATTTAAATCTTTTTTTTTTTTTTTTACTTTGAAAACTTTAATAAATTGTTCCATGAAACAAAACTAAAAATAGAAATATTTTCAAAAGTAACGATATAAACAAACAAACAAAAAATTCTACAAGTCAGCATTATGAATATTTGAATATTTCAGGTAAATATAATTATGTTATTCATATTAGTTTCTGATAAAATTAATTTTTAACGAAGTGTTTGTACGGTACTCCTAAATCTTACACTTCACCTTTGCGGCCCTGCCACTAACAGGCGTTTTTACACAAGCAGACAAGTCTTACGTTACAGACGTTACTTTATGACTTATACTTCAATAGAACAATGAAGGCTATTAATACAAAATAGAGCATTTTTTGTAGTTTGAGTTATTGTGTGTATTTGACACTTCATTTGCGTGTACTGCATTAAATTTCACATAATAATTTTTGATGTTTAAATGCATTATTATAAGTGATTTTTCATCAATCCGATGTTTTCGGTAGTACGGCGATGCTCTGATCCGATTTCCGCCGGATTACCAATACAGTAATTATTAATTACTAATAATTATTTTTAATTATTTTTTTTATTTAACTTTAATTATTTTTTACTAATACTTCTCAAGAAACAGTAGCTTGAAGCTATCCTCTTTCTTAGTAATTTTAATTATTTAATTAGAGATAACAAAGAAAATGAATTATGAGAAATCATAAGCGAATTTACTATTAAATATTCAAGAAAATAAAACTCATAAATACTGTAGTATTTAATTCTAACTTTCCATAAGTTTATTAAATTAAAACTGATATTAGTTTGTCGTTTATAAGAATAAAAAGCATTTATATATTTTGTTGTTTGTTAACTTTTACTTCTATGTACAATATCAATTTGAGCAACGTGATTAAATAGTAAAATGTTAGCCATTGTAGTATCATTTTTGTTGTTCGAAGCTGTATCCATTTACTGTAATTAAAAGAGCACCTCTTAGCAACTTTGCACTAAATCCTGCTATTTCTTATGTCCGGGCCTAAGGTGTTTGATTTGAGCAAGGATTTTTCAAGTCATATTTTTATCTCAAAATTGTCCCTCCTACCTGAAATGGAAATAGATTTTTTTTATGCCAAAGAAGAAATGATACAATTTATTAAGAGGCATTTTAAAGGAAATAGTTACGAAATTTCTAAATAAATTATTAGCAATTCAAATATCTTATTTATTGGACAAATAAATATTATGTCTTATTATAAATGGGAAAGTGGAAAAATATGATTTATATTTCCACATTGAGTGTGTGTGAGAAAACAGCAGTTTAGATTTACGTGCTGCCATCTATTGGGTTCAAAGATTTTTTAAAAAAAGTTTTAATTCTTAAAAGTTCTAAAACAGAGATCGCTAATGCCTTAACAAGAGCAATATAATTTTTTTCGTAAAATAAATAAATAAATATATAAAAAAACGAGCGAGAAGAAGACTGAGGAACATGAAGTGCAGAAATAACTAAAATTACAATTGTTGGAATGATTAGAAAACAAATATTTAAAGAGATAAGAAATACGTTTAGAAATTGTAATTTAGTCTATATTTGAGAAATTTAGATTTTTTACTATCAAAATACCTGAATATGCACTATTTAAATTAGTAAAAACCAGTTTGATACCTAATAATACAAGACAAAATTTCATTTACCACTTAAGTTTTTTTTTATATCATTAAGTTCGTATATCCTTATGCTTAAAATTTGAGTAAAAAAATGATAAAATTATTTCTAAATTTATCAAGGAAACTTTGAAAGATGCAAATCCATACATTTAATATTGTAAAGGAAATTATTATTGATAGAACAGCGCTTGAGTCCAAATATTTACCAACCTACTTGCTGGACAATGATTACAAATTTTTACCTCTCTAAGAGAAATATATATGAATAAAAACTGAACATTTAGGAATAGTTTTAAGAACATTTCTGATCGAGTGGATAATAATTAGTGTATTTTAACAATAGTAACTTCAAATGAAAGAAACAACTTCGAAAATGATATTTTGCATGAAATTTTCCAGAACTAATGAATCGTAAATTAATGAAAGTGTTTTAAAAATGAGACACTACTCTAAAAACTAAATAATTCATATGAAGATTAACTTATTCACATACCAATTAAACATTATTTAATGAATACGCTATTATATATATTTCCCTTTTTCATGCCAATTCACAAACACATAAATCTATTTATAAATGCACACAGTTCTCTCTCTAACTAGTTCACGTTCACTTCAATGTCCATATATACTTCAATTAACAATATACATCGATTCATCAAAAACTAAGAGTGTGAAAATTTAGGATTATCTGTGCATCAATTGTATAATTTTAATTTCGTAGTATTTTTAAAGTATATTTTTTTGAAAAACTGGAGGGAAATTGATTGATTTGAGTTAATATGTATGCGAAGATACACGAGGGTTATTGACGCTTGACATCATAATATGGAGAGTGTATATATCCTCCAATATATATATATATATATTAGAGGATAGGATACACAAGGACTAGTGCCCTCTCCCCGCTCTCCGTTATATAACTTAATGCACAGAACATAATCAAATTGCTCGAATCAAATTTGAAAGTAATATATTTTGTTATTTTCCTTCAAAGTTGTTCGTTGTGTCCAAGCGTAGAACCAAGCTATCCATCGTACTATAAGTTTTTAGTTCTCAAAATGAATTTGATTCTTGCATAAATATTTAGTTTATTTTTAGATTAAGGACTAAATAAACATGAATAATAAACGAAATAAGCAAACACAGTTAAGTCTTATGAGCTTTTAAAAGAAAAAAAAAAAAAAAAAACTTGACCCCCCCCCTCTCTGTCGATTTTGTGCCCCCACTGTCGATTCTTTTTGGATCCGCCACTGTGCGAATGCAAGTTTTCAGAATCATAATTAAAGCCATATCATGGCAAATATATAATCATAAGATCATTTTCTCGTTCATTTTCGTACATTGAACGAAGCGATACCATTTCAATGTTCATTGTCGATTCTGTTATTTTTCAAATTCTGAAGTAGTACCTACTTGATCCTGAAATAACCAGTTATCCTATATTTTTTTTCAAACTCGAAAATTCCCCCTTACGGGGTTTCGAGCATAAAAGCATTTCTCATAGATTTCGTGATGCGTTTCAATTGACCTAGGGATTAGGAATTTTTCGAAAAGTTGTAGCCTGAATAATCTTACTGGTGAGTTCCTATCAGAATAAAATTATGGTTATCTCGAAGTGTAATAAAGCTTCAGTGACCCTGAGATTCTTGTTACGTCATTGTTATACGAAATATATGCTATTGTGTGCCATATGGGCGGATGTACATTCCGTGTTATATTAACCAAGTGCTATTATTTACTCTGTATTGGTAACTTCATAATATGTTATTTATTCAGATTTATAACTGAGATTATCAATTCAAAGAAACTAATTTTGCTCGAGAGCTCGGAAAAAAATAAATGAAAATTCTGCTTCAAGTGGGATTCAAGTAGGTCACCTCATTTGCAAATTAGAAAGTTCTACACCCAAAATTGTGAGAGATAAAATGCAAAATGGATCCTTCGCTTCGGTATTTTTTTTTACAACCAGTGTGAATATAATTTGAATAAATTTATATAAAGGAATGAACAAGTATATTTTTAAATTTAGAATAATGATTGGCTTTCGTTATATGTTTATAATAAGTAAATAAAGTATATTACTTTACTGCCGAATTTATTCTCCCTATAATAGACTAGAAAAGTAGTTATTAGTATTTTAATTTAGATTCATCGTAAAATGTTTTTTATTTGATAGTTTGTTATTCTATTTCCTTTTTGTTTCGCTTCACCAAACACCAGAAGTTACTTTGCATGGTAAAACAAATCCATTTCAAAGTTTTTTTAAAAAATGTTTTGTACAGCTTTGTATTAGCTCAACATGACAGTCGACGATCTTCGCAGTTTTAATCCCTCTCTAAACGACGGCACCTGATCGCTTACCAAATTTCCACCCCAGCCCACTCGAGGACTACGATATTCAATTCTACTGCACGAATATAGCACCACCTATTATTCGATCCAATAGACTTTAACGCAAGGGATTCCATTGAATTGGTAAATGAACTACCAGCATGGCTGTCGTAAGTGGTGAAAATCATGTGATTGATAACGGATTGAAAGTCTGAAATCCTTTGCTATATATATTTGTGCACTTCTAATATAATCACAATCGAAACAATCTCTTATATTATTTTCTTTCTATGAAAAGTTTTCCATCTTTCAATAGTTTTTGAAGGGTCTTCCATTTATGTTTTAACTTGCATCTTAATGTAATTGTTTATTAACGCCGCATTGAAAAGAAACACAGGGGCTATTGGCTACATACCTCGTAATTTGTAAATTCGGTCAAGTGACGAGGACGATGCCTAAGCTGGCATCCCCTCTCGAAACAACCTCACCACGCAAAAGGGAGATCTTGGGGTCTCGATTCGAATTCAAATGTATCACCTCGCCATAGAGTCGATCTTTAGTGACATGAGGGCTCGAACCCTTGATTCAACGAAAAAATGCCGGCCATGAGTCCTTGACCGTGACCGTCAGGCAGGCTACTGTGGCCTGCATCTTAATGAATAACCTTTGAAAGTTTTGAAAGAACATCAGTAAAATTACTGATGGTAAATTCTTTAATACGCCTTGAAATGAGGTATTTTAGTTACTCTTAGTTCTTGACAAATAACTATTTTTAAGTTAGAAGACTGCCTTAATTTACCTAAATTTTAATAAATTCGCATATATAAGAAACTTCGATTAGAAATGTTTTAAGAATGTATATACATTTCTTCTAAAAAGTTTATTGCAATTTACACTAATTTCAAGAATCTTCAGGCTGTTATCTATCTTTTATTACAATGCTGGAGGTGGAAAATTAACTATCGCACAGGCGTGATGAGGCAGCAGTGCAGAAAGTATTTAAATAGAATTATATGAAGCGAATATAAAAATTGAATCTTATCACTTATTAAAGTTTTCATTGTTAGCAAACAACAAACTAAAATTTTGCAGACAAGAGAAAGTACATTGATGAAAACCATGGGACTTTTTCGTAAAATTTATTTTAAAGTCCTAGACTGCTATATGTTGCTTAGATTATTCATCCCTGTTTTGTACTGTTCTAATGGAAATGAGTGAGCTCAATTTAGTGACAAAATTTAAGTCTGCCAAATGCCAGAAGAAAATTTTTACAGAAGTGATAAGACAGTTCTGTGAAGTTTGGTAAAAGAGGCCTAATTCCATAGATGTGTGAGCCTTCTCCCCCTTTTACAATTCGGTTATATGATTTGCTTTTCTGTAGATAGCTATGTTTCAGATATTTTACATCCTCTATTTGTTTAAAAATAATTAGATGAAATTCTTTTTTTAAATCTTTTCCATTGAGGTTTCACTAGCAAGGATGGCAAATGTTTCTCTTTTCGAACATCCCTTACAATTTTTTTTCATATTCATTAATCAAAAACGGTTGGAAACGAAAAAACGGTTTCATACACTAGGAACTGTCAAACTAACCTGATCGTCAGACAAATATCCATTAAAAATTATATATCAATTAAAAATTAAACTAAAATACAAATAGAGGCAGTGTTGTGTATGTGTATGTTGTGTTACATTTAAGTACAGTTAAATATTTTCGTGTAAAGGTTTTAAAAATACGTATTGATAAATTTTAAGAATTTGTCTTGAATTACCCTCAAATTACACTTTATTTTTTTTACAAAAATAAAGGGTAAGACAAAACAATACTTTTTGGAGCAAAGAACAAAAGATAATAAATAATTTCGAAATTCAAAAGAATATAAAAGGTGTAAGGGTAAATGAAGGGTGTCATAATGTAAAAAATGATCACTGGGCAACACTTCAGTGAATTACTCGATTCCCACTCTAAACAAGGGTACTTTTTGAGCCGCCCTCATATAAGATGATAGTAATGATATATCTTGCTAACAGCATACATCTTAATATTAAATTCTCATATTCTTTCCCAGTGACTGAAAATGATAATAGCTTTATATATTAAAACTAAAAAAATGTATTTCGCTTCAGTGTGAAGTATACTTGTATAAATAATTTGAAGGAATAAAGGCAAGTTTCTCGGAAGAATAAGAGTCGATAAAACAAAATAAAATCGTACTGAACGAAAAACAAAAACTAGAGATATCTTCACAATACTATAATAAGGGTACATATATACGTTATAACAATGCTTATGATGTTTTGATTGAAAAATAATACATTATCAAAATCCAGATCTTGGCTATTATTCATATGTATAAGGACGAGCTCGATTTTTTTTTTTACATTAATCCGACAGAAAGAATCTTAGAAATGTTCATTTCTTTTGCGTCATTACTATATATAAATATTACTACCTACCTTGCTGAAGAATAAGTTAATGTCCATATTATTCATCATCTGACATTTGTTAACCCAATCTTCAGAGAAAAGAGGCACAATCGTAAAATCTGACCTACTTGTTAAAATATTGTACAAGGGCAACCTTTCTAATGTTATTTTGGAACGAAACAATTTCGAAATATAAGTAAAACAAGTATGCTCATCACCTCAATTTATTATGATAATTTAGTAGATAAAGATTGATTATTTAACGTTTTCACAGTTTAATTCATCACTTTTTCCTTAATAACATTCATAAAAGAGGAAGAATTATTCTTTAGTAAGTGTTTAATCAAAAAAGCAAATTCTTAGGAGGGTCACCAGTACTCATTTTTAGGCTAGTTTTCCAAAATATAGTCATCAGCTGAGAATATATATCAGTTACTGTCTGAAAGAGAGAAGGGGGGGTATATGAATTCATTATTAATATGTCTCTAACTTGATCCATTTTAATACGATAATGGTAATATTTTTATAATTTGTGTAAATAAAAATAGGCAACTTTGAGCAATATTTTCATAAAAGAATTTATACGGCTGAGAGGTAATGGGTAAAATGTAATGTGTTAGTGAAGAATAATAAACTTTCAAAATAATTTTGATTATGGAAATCGTTTCAAATCATGAAAATTTATCTTGTATGCTAAGATTAAAATTAATATCAGAAACACTAAGTGCATAAGAAACATTTCGAATTTTTGAAACAGATTATATATATATATATATATATATATATATATATATATATATATATATTAAATTTTAATTTTAATAAGTACCTGTACATTGTAATAGGCACAAAGTATAATTTAAATAATGATAAACCTTCTAAGAATACAAGGTCATGTAATTTCTATTAGCTTAATGAGAGTACAGGTTTTACCACTTCTATGATTTTCTTATTCTTCGTATATGCGTACGATTTCTGCGAAAAGAACGTATCTGTTTCCCTCTTACCTTGAAACCGAAATACATTTGAATGAGAATTTGAATCACAGAAACAGGAAGATATTTTTTAAAAAAATATGTTCAAATATATGTTGGAGAAAATGTTGTCAAACCTGAGTGAAATTTTATCAGAATGATTTGACGAGATATTTTTTTTATTGAAATATTTAGTAAAATAAGAGCTTAGATGTTTACAGAATAATCACGTGAAGACTTATTTTTTCAACTGTTCTATTTCTTAATTTTTCTTATGAGGAGAAAAAGACTCGTACTTGAAAGAGAGTATGCCCTTGTATGAAATGTAATACTAATAAGTCAACGAACCAGAAAAACAAATAAACGAAAAGGAGCTACGACCGTGAAAATGAAAAATGATCTTGAACGAAGGTCAACTCTTCGAAATATTCAAAGCCATGAATTTTGAAAAAGTAATCTGTATTATGGCTTTTTTTATTAAAAAAATAGGGTCAGATCTGAAGGAGAATGTCATGAGCTTTTGTTCAAGGAATACACGTGTATGTATATTTAAAAAATGCAAATAAAGAAAATATTTAAACAAACACAACATCGCCTTTTAATATAAATGCTTTTATTTTATATAGAATAAAGGCAAAAGTATCTTATTTATTGTGGAGCGATTACGCAATAATTAAGAAAGCGAATAACGGTCTGTTTTATTAATAGAGGATATAAATAAAACGGAAGTTGTTTTGCGTTATACATAAAAAAAGATCCTTAGAAACTAACAATCATTGTATGAATATTAATAACTGCTTTTGTAACTACATGGAATAACCTGAGTTACATAAATGATTTTGAAATGAACAACTAAAATCTCTTTACCCGTTGTAATCATTTTTTGTCAACTGATAAAGGAAATACTCCCAATTTAGAGAAGGGAATACTTAATTATGACACGTGTTTGTTAATAGTACAAAATACTTATCAAATTTTACATTGATTTATATTCACTCTCTGTGTAAATTCATGAAGTTATTTTGGATACAAATGTAATTAAATGAAAGAAAGCGCTTATGTTATTTTGGATAGCACGTTTACTAAATCAATTTTGTGAAATACACAGAAACAGTTAATCACACCTTAATGACTGATTGTACGTGACTTTATTACAGAGTATTCACATGAACCGCCAGCACTTTGATTAAAAGCAATAGAAAAAATAACTGAAATGTAGAGTCCATGAATCGAAATTGAAAATCTCCATTTTTTACATTACATCAATCGAAATGTTTTTGATAACATACGAATTAATTTAACAGGAGGTTTATTTTGAGGTTTAAGGAAAATTCATATTATATTCTATACATATAAAATACCGAGAATACACTATCGAAATGTAAGAATTGAAGTGGCATGCCTTAAGTGAAACTATGCAATTTCATATGAAAGGAAACATTTTAAAATATTATTAACTGTGTGTACAACTATTGGGGAAAAGGTGCCTTGCAATAAGTAATACACCAGCAATAAATGTGAGCGATGCTTGAAAATGAAGGTTAGGTTTGGAAGTTTCATTTTTTAATTTTTAATTAACAGTAGTAAAAATCAACATAATCAATATTGATCTCAGATTTTTACTGAATGCAAGAAAAATGTTTTCATAAGAAAATCTGTAGAAATCTTTGGTAAAAGGTGATTTTTATTTGAAAGTAATTTTTATGCAAGGGAAAAATATGCATGGACAACTTAATACTCGCATGAAACCATTCATAGAAGTTAACAGTTTGTGGTTAAAGAAATCTCAGTCAACTGTTGCAATACTTTATAAAATATCAAAAATGATGAAATTTTTTTTTCCATGTCGAGATAAAAAGTTTAATTGATCTGCAACAAAAATTCTCTTTTTTTATCGCTGAAGTCTCAAGTATTATTTTTATGAGAACATATATATATATATACACAAGGAAAAATAATCTAATCATTAACTACTAAATCTAAAAGCATTTGTTTAGCAAGATGATATACATAAATTGTGTTACATTTCAGAATTCAATGTGAACAAGTTCGTAGAGAATGAACTGAAATCCGAAAGTATAATCAAAGCTGATAGTATGGCATTTATGTAAGAAATAATTGCAATCTTTTTTACTGTCCTAAAAATACGATGACGAATAGTTAATTACCCTTTTTGTACTGGTTGAATGCAAAATGTTTCATATTCAAGCATTGAGTAAGTGACACAATCGAACAAGTTGGGGGGGGGATTTATTTTCGTCTTGCTAACGAAATACTAAGCAGATTTTTATCGATGAAGTGGTCAAAATTTAAAGAATGAAAATTTAAAGTGGTCACTTTTTAAAATTTAAAGAATGAATGAGTGTTAGTGATACTTCCACAAATAAGGAATTCTCCATTTCAAGTACTTAACAAATTTTATCCATAAGTGATACTACTTCACCTAGAGTGTCCTGGACCTCATTCTAAAATTAAAAGATAAGCTTACAGTAAATAAAGACACAGATATTTTGTAAACAGCATTTTAACAAGGGTTAATTTCCAGTTCGAGCTCAATAAATGTGTCCAACTTTTATATATATAGATGTCTAGAAGCAAGTAAATATCACGTTTATTACTGAATACCACACACTTCTCTGTTGAAAACAGTAAAGTGATACTGTTGAGTCAGACGGGCCATTTCAGAGTAAAACAGAGACGTTTACTTAAAAGAATGCACAAGTTGATTAATGATAAACATAATTTATTATATTAATATTAAATAAAAGTGAGTATTTAAAGAATGAATCTGAAGAATAAAATTTTAAAATGATTAATTTTCGATGACATTTACAACCGCATTCATTTAGCATGCATTGACAATTTCCTTACTTCATGGACTCGAATCTTAATTGAACTGATAGATGCCGTTCGCGTGCAATAAAAACTTAAGCAAAGGAAGAGTTCAGTTTCGATCTCGGTGAAAACCTGACTGATGCACAACTCTTGTTCTGGGCTAAGTAATATTTAGGCTTTGTATGTAAATCAATGAGGTTTGTATGCATAATTAAGAAGTAATTTAGTCTGGGTGAACCTTGCAGTAGTGCTTAGTGGTATGACTTAAGACGAGAATGATGAATTTTCTTCAGCAGACAACAACGAGTAGGATATGTGTTTGGTTTTAACGGTTATCAACAAAGCTTTTTCACTAGAATGTCTAGATTTATGCAATTACCAAGATGGGTTCTAAGTCCATTTGCAGTTATTTAAAGCAAGTTTTGGGTAGTTAGAAAAGAGTATTACAATAAGGCAATGATTATATACGCTTGAATTAGTATAGGGGTAGTTGCGTAAAAACAAAGGGATTGTCAAGGAGAGACTTGAATTAAGTATACATCTCAACCTCATTAAGCACTTCTAGGGATTAATGACTCATAATCTGTTTAAATATACAGAAATCTAAAAATCAGGCAAAAAATCATTTTGAAAAATGGATAAAATAACGTACAAATTGATGCTATACCTATAAATTCCCTGCATTTTGGGGACGACTTCTTTGTAATTAAATGTTTTCAAATAATATATGTGAATGTTACAAGTTATATTACAGTTGAAATATTTTGTAAAAAAATGTCTATCTACATAAATATAAGTAATTTTTTAATCTAAAAATTATACAATTTATATCCAATGAATGAAAAAGAACAATATCCATACATTTATAGAAAAAGGACTTATGAATTCTTTATTGTGTTTCTTTGAGCTTCGAAAACAGTAAAAATTGTTCTAAAATAGAGAGCTTACAAAATTAAACGAACTCAGATTCTTGAGAGCTGTTCATCAAAGCGAATTTACTGCAATATGGATATGGAGGAAGATCCAACATTTGATTTAGATTCTTTTCCTGAGCATTATTTCTCTTTAGGTGGTGAAAACTAATCAGCAGTGTCATATTTTTTCAATATCATGAAGATTTATCTTCATCAATACGAAAACGACTCTCATAGGCAACTATTTCTGACCCAAAAAAGGTGCTACTTTATAATGCCTTCATTGGCCTCAACTTGTGATTATAACAAAATATTTGGATGCACCACTAATTCGAAAACATCTCATTATAGATGACTATGTAGCGTTTTCTACAGTGTTAAAAGATGGTACGATTTACATAACACTACAGAGATACTTTGTGAAAAAGGATTTTTCTAGTCAATTCATCTAATCTGTATGTGTTTCAAGTGAGTCTAAATGGACTGAACTTTGATACATTTCAGAAAAAAAAAAGTTATAGAAAGTGCAACGTATCTTCTCTTCAAATGTATTTTTCATGATATGTAAGAGAGAGAAGGTTTGAAATATGACTCGAAACTCTTAGTAGATCCTATCAATGCTGAAGTTGAGTTGAACTTTAGTGCGACCACTTAAATATTTCTCTAAGTAGTGTTTTGAATGCAATAGTTGTTTTCACTACACCAAATCAACTTGGTCATGGGCGCTTAACTTGGAACCATGAAATGAATTTACAATCATATGGTGATCTCCCTCTTTTTTTTCCCTTGAACTTTCAACAACTGACAGCGGATATTTTTACAGAAAAATTCTCAATTCTCAAATAATGTAAGCAATTCTGTCTGAGAAAAACTAAATATGTCTGTTATGGTTAAAAATCCAGAAATGCATATTGCTACTGATCGAACACTTTTTTTTTAAATAAATTTGTTTTACTTAAGATTCTGTATGTTTTATTGTGTTATTATTCGATTTTATAACTAATTTATATGTAGAATATTTTAGAGTTACAATATATTTGAAAATTTGCTTTTTATAGGCTAATATATCACTATAATACTTTTTAAATATGCATAAGTAACATTTTTATTATAAAAAATAAATTTTAATACATTGCATTTTTTTTCCTTAATGTTAGAAAAATTGAAAATTTTTAAACGTATCCTTTTCAGTGTTAGAAAGTAAAATAACAAACAATTTTTAATGTTAGAAAAATTTAAAACATAACATTTTTTCTCAATGTTAAAATTTTCTTAAAAAATTAAGCATAGCTTCTTTAATGTTAGAAAACAAAATACTTACCTTAACAATTTTAATACTAGAATAAAAAACTTTAAACTTAACATCTTTTCTATAAATAGAAAATAAATTTTAAGCACATAACATTTTTTTAAGTGGAAAGTAAAATTTTAAACATAATATTTTTACTATTATAGAAAATTTTAAACATATCATAACATTTTAAGAGTTTGAAAATAAATTTAAAACATAACATTTTATTTTTTATTGGCAGAAAAAATAAAAACTTTTAAACTTAACAATTTTAATAATAGAATATAAAACATAATACTTTAATATTGGTGGGAAAATAGAAGAAGATTTTGACATAACGATAAGATATTCCATGTATATTCAAATTTCTTTTGTTTGATTTCCGTTTTCATGTGCTCGGATTCTTAACATTTCCGTGTAGTTGTATCTTGCAACAACAAATGCTTACAATAGACTCTAACTAACCATTATCGATGTTTAAAAAAAGTCAATTGTTTCACTCTTCGGGCAATTTTCTCATGAACATTTAAACACAATAGATAAATTGAAATTACAGGCCATTATATCTAAAAACTGCTTGTTATTTTCAGCTAAACATATCACTCGCAAAAAATACTTACATCACTTTCAAAACAATTAGAGTTCCTCCTCACGTGTTCTCAGATCTCCTCAACGTTTACGAGTAATAAGTTTATCTCAATATGTTTTCAATATCCGGAAGTAAGATAGTGTATAACCTCATGGTCATAAGTAAAAACATATAACATTTTTCACATTAATAAATTATTCATTATTTAAAACTAAAATAATAATTATAATAATAAGCTTATAGTAAGAAAAGAATCTATATAAATTGAAATACATCAAAATCACAAAATATCCAGATATTAAGAAAATATAAGACAAAGTTAAATAATAATAATAATAATCTTTTTAGAAAATATGTTTATTAGAGAGTTTTTTGTAATGCTGAAATATTAAGTAATTATGTTTACGTCAGAAGGTAATGTTAACAACGAATTCCTAAACTTTGTGTTAAAATAAATTCTAAAAATAATCATTCCGTTGCCATATGTTGTATGTGTATGAGAGTTTTGAAAAAATAGCTAATATTTATCATTATTGTTCAAAGTTTAAATCCATTTTTTCTGTACATTAGAAAAAGTATAGAAAGAAATTTTGGAAATTTGTTGAGTATAAGCTTATTAGTTTCAAAAGAATGTAGTCAGACTCGGTGGGTAAGAAAACGACTGATATTTATTTTCTATTCATATCAAATTTGCTTAGAAATGAATTATTGTAGAAATTTTATATCTATAACTTGATATTGAAAATCAGCAATATTATAAATAATTTTTCAATACTCTTATTGTTTATTAATGTAATTATGCAGTTATTTAAAATAGTTTTATATTAAGCAAAGCAATCGAATTCATTAGGAATATATTAATTAAGTTAATACACTTATATATAATTAAAAGAAAAAAAAGTATATTTGATTAAATATCGTCCAATCCCACAACTTTGCAAGAAAAGGAACCCAGTATTAAATATTTTTTCAATTTATTTAGATTATATTAATTTAACTTGTGCAAAACATTTTTTTAATTTATCTTGCATGTAAACATAACTAGCTTATGCATATGTAGATAACATTCCATTTAGATAAAATAAATCAATGTGAAAACATGTACAAATCCTGGCTCATTCAGCTTAAGTCACAACTATCATGAATTGAAAGTATCATGGGAGGCCGTCTAACAGATTGTGATTAGCTATAAGAAGAATAAGATAGAATTTTCGTTTCATATTAAATCCAGGATAAATAATAAAAAAAACAATGAAATAAAAAGGTTTTGAAAGATTCAAATTCAGTATAAAGAACCAAAATAGTTAAAAAATTAGATAGGATCTGTTGATCCAACAGAATCATTATCAGTCTTCCAAATGAGAAAAAATTGAAATTTTTGATTTTTGAATTTTTGAAGGAAAGCTGAATGATGGCAAATTTTTATTTCAGACAAATTAAAACACTCAGATTAGTTGCTTGCGAGGAAGAGTTGCTTAGGTAAAAAAAAATGCAGAGATCAAAACAAGCATTTAGAGTGAATTTTACCAGCCTTTTGAATGCGAAGAAGCATCTAAACGACATTGATAAAAACTGACTTAATTGGGGTATGTTGGTATTATCATTGTGTGCTACTATCTGTTGAACAGAGTCCAACAATTTGACATTGATTCATAGGTTAGTTTTGATTGCTTCCACTTCAAGCTGTAGAACATTTTGAGTAGAATTGTCACTGTCGATGATTCCTCCATTCATCGTTTTTTTCTGAAAACTAAGCAACAATCAAAATAATGGGTTGCTTCCGCTGAACATCCTGCACAGAAGTCGAAGAAGGTCTCATCAGCTGGAAAGGTTGCGGGAACGGATTTTGGGATTTGAAAGGCTTCATACTCATAGATTTCTTAAAAAAGTCTGTGATTGAAAAATTGTTTTTTAAGTTAAAATTTAATAATGTTATTCAAAAACGTACAAAAATATTGTATATATATTTTAACAAACAATTTTGTAAAAAAAAAAAATCTGTAAGAATTAGACGTGCTTGTACATGCTTTACAAATGTTTTCCTTCTTAGCAATTATATATAGCTGCCGAAAGTTTAGTTAATGACTTGTTAAGGCAGTCCGTACAAGCTCAGTGAAAGGCAAATTAGTTGAAACAGACTGATGCTTATTTTTTTTAAATATAAATTTAAGTATTGAATACAAACTTTCAAAATAATACACAAATTGAGATTAATCTCAGTGTAAACTCTTTGCTTTAAGGCTATTTTTTCTTCAGTAACCTGTTTCCAAAACCCAACTTAGAACCACCATTTTGTCTTGAAAAAATTAACAAAATAGTGTCAATTAGAGGAAGAAAAGTGTAAACTAAAGATATTTTGCAATTTTTCCACCTGGCAACTCTGAATAATTGGCTCTTTCAAATATCCCTGTCTGAAATGTGGCTTCCAAAAGGCTGCGTAGTTGCCCACCCCTGGTTTATATAAACAGTCTATCTAGTGTATAAACGCGAAATGTAATCCTCTAGAAAACAAGAAACACTATACTAAAATAAAAACTAACACTTATGACAAAGTTCGAAAATTTGAACAACGCTGTGACGCTACCGGACAGTCAAGGTCAACAAACGTCGAAATGCACTCAAAAAAATCCGATAGCTAAAGGCTCGATTGGTACCGGATTATAGGATGGGATGAACCATCGAATGTCGAATTAAAGAAGGCTTACTGTGTAGATATATAGAGAGAAAACTTATAAATTATAAAAAAGTATAAAAAGAAAAATATATTGTAATCCAATACTTCGCATAAAACAACATAATGATTGCAAAAATAATTGAAATTAATAAACATATCAAATAATACACACACGCACTCACGCACACATATATATGTATTATAAGAATTATAATTCAATAATGAACTGAAAAAAACCCTATTCGAATAATAAGAAGAAAAAAAATTAAATAATTTTTGAAGGATTTGAGACATTTAAGAAGATAAAGAATCAAATATGGATATAAAATAACTCAAATTACAATAATTCAATAATTATGTTACATAATAAGAAGTATTATATAAATTACATATATATGTTTATTCTGTAATTTTTATAATTTATACATTTTTCTTATATGTTATTAAATATATGGCTGCATAGAGCATTATTTGTAAAAAAATTTGTAAGCACTAGATTCTTATCGCATGAAATTATATATATGTGAATAACATGATCAGAATAGATTTCCCTGAATCGATTTTTCAGAAGACGCTTTTAAAATCAAAACACTAATCAGGTTTGTAGTTTGTTTCTTCTTCAGAATAGAAACACTAAGTCAGGAAATTGTTATTGAACAAAATCGTAAGGCACATGATAAAATATGCAGATGTAAGCTTTCTAAAAGATTAGGTGAAATTAAAGCCACATTTTATGTTGATGGTATTAGGCTCAAAGTCTAGAAAACAGATGTTCCGGTTGACAAAATATTGATAAAAGAATCTCGCGAGCAACGAAACTTGAAAAGCTAACACTCAAAAATGAAAATTTGAGCATTTAGAAACAGACTTAAAAATACATTGAATTGTTAATGATAAATAAATTATTAAGAACGCACCAAAACAGTAATGAAATTTACTTCATAAAAAATAACAATTAATATTGAAAGTGCATCATATACATTAAGTAATTACTTCGAAAAGATTACATTCTAAAAAAAATACTTTAAAAGACACGATTTTTAATCGCTTAATACTTTTTTTTTTATCTGGATGGTAGATTTCGCACAAGCATGTAGAAAAGAAAAATCGGTGTAAATCATTCGAATCAATTAAAATTCGCCTTTCAATGCAATATAATTTGATTTTTATTGAGGTCATTTGTCATATCATTTGTATCAAAAATATATTCCTTGAGACATGTAGAAGAATCCTAGTGTCCTCTCATGTCCTAGAGGCAGAGAGAATAAAAGCTTCATAATCAATACTGACATCATTAAGAATCTCAGATTTTATGCGAGTTCAACTACAATTCATTTGTAATACTTAAATCTTGTTGAAATTCTAATTCAACATTGTTTTTTTAAGAAATACAGATTCAAATCTAGAGTTGTAAATGTCGATAAATAGCAAAGGACAATACATATATATATATATATATATATATATATATATATATATATATATATATATATATATATACATATATATGTGTGTGTGTGTGTGTATGTGTGTACATACACTGCTGGCCATTAAAATTGTAACACCAGGAAGGAATGATTTGACGAACGTCAAAATCACATGAAAGGAAGAAGAGGTTAGGATATTCAAATGATTAGTATTTCAGGGCATTTAGCCGACGCAGGAAGGAGAAACGACATCTGAAACACTGCATAAAAGAAATGTTGTGTAGTGGATTTTTCATTCGAAAAGTACTTTGAAAGGCTGGAGTCTGCTCAGAATATCGTGTTACGCCTCGAATAATAAGAAGAAATGCTTACCAGTAAGTGTCGGAATTCGTAGAATCAGGATCGTTGCTTATCGAGAATGTGGATTATCGTTCCGTGATATTGCCCGTCGCTCTGGTCGAAATCCAAACACTGTCATGCGAATATGGAATCAAAGGATTGCTGAGAGTCATACTGAACGGCATGAAGGATCTCCACGCCCTCCCATGACTAACACCCAAGATGACAGACATTGCGAGGTCGGCCTCGCAAAACCGTACAACCACATCACAGACCATTAGTCAGGAAATGGGCATGTTTGCAGCACACCCAGTACGGTACGACGACGTTAGAGTAGCGTGGACTGTCAGCACGGCGACCATTACTTTGGCTTCCCTTAACAATGCAGCTTAGAGAGAAACGGCGACTCTGGCACGCCGAACGACAAAGCTGGATACAAGAGTGGCACAATGTCGTCTTTTCAGATGAGTCCCGGTTCTGCGTGCAATATTCCGATGGTCGTATACGTATCTGGAGGTTCCGAGGAGACCACTGTCGTCTTCTTACATTCGATATTGGCATAGGGGCCCTGCACCTGGTTGGAGGATTTGGGCAGCCATTGGGTACACGACATGCACATCTCTAATTCGGATCAAAGATAATTTGAAAGCAAGTCGGTACATTTATGACAACATACATCAAGTGGAATGCCCTATCTTCCAGGCCTGCCAATCTCCATCTTCCAACAAGATAATGCAAGACCACAGGCTAAACTTCGTGCTGCTCGGTCTCCAGATCTGTCATCCATAGAAAACATCTAGTCGTGGGTTGCCGAGAGACTGTCCCTCCACCCCTCTCCAGATAATACAGTTGATAAAGTATGGCATAGACTTGAAGCAGCATGGAATGAGTTGCCCGTTTCTGTCATAGAAGTCCAGTTCGACCCCATGCCTAACTGAGTAAGGGCCGTTTCAGCTGCCAGGGGTGGAAGCTATTTCTACTAATTTCGCACTCCTTTAATCCCCCAAACTGCTTGCAAATTTAACCATTTTGTCTTCATACCATACTGTTTATGTACAATAAATATCTTTTTTTGCATTTGTTTTCCTACATGGTGTTGCAGTTATAATGGCCAGCAGTACACACACACACACACACATATATGTTGCCATTATTTCAGTTTAATTTAAATTCCTAATTTTTCCAAAACTTAACTATCGCAAAAGAGACCTCATATTTATTTCCTGATACCATTCAAATTTAGTTTCAAATTTATACAATCATGCGCTCTTAAAATCTGTTCAGTCAGCTGTTCTCACGGATCCTAACCCATAGGGATAATCCCTACTAGAATTTCTGTCTGCAGATAAAATAACTAAAGATCCCTCTATCCAATAACACGTGATCAGAAGAAAGCCTTGTACATAAATTCCACGTAAGAAAATTTCTCCTCTCTTCCACTATAGCCGCGACGGCGAAGAAAGGCTTCTGGTGCTCTCCATTTTCTCGATGTAACTGTCTCTTTCTTGTGCTGCATTAATAAAAATATAATTTCAGGATATTCCAAGTGTTTTCATTGTGCACAACGAATGGAAATATTTCAAAGTGTACAGTATTTCTGTAATAAAATGTTACACATTACACACACACACACACATATATATATATATGCGTGTGTGTGATATGTTAAACTTTTCCTTTTTCTTTTTAATAAAATATTCTTGTTGCCATGCCTTTTAAAATTAAAACAACTTTGGCTTCCACTTTTAACTATCATAACTTCTTTTTTAGAAACAACTCATATTTTATTCATCAGAAAGATCCCAAACCCCATGTAACCCCTGAACTAGGAAAATTTAAAGGACCCCCCCCCCTTTTCTCTTATGTATAAAAAGTGTCGCCAATCGATAATTTACATCTCAATCGTCTAGTTTTTTCCCTGTGGACGGACACACACATATGTATGTATGTTATATATATATATATATATATATATATATATATATATATACAAACATACATACACGTAAAATATAAAAGTGATAATATTCATAAGTACATAATAAACATGTGATATAAGCAAAGAAATTAATTACTAATCTATAGCAGAAAAAAAATTAACATAAAATTAATGTTTAAAATTTAACATAGTAAATTAAGAAATTTATTTTTATAATATTGGTAAATACATAAAAAAAAATACTGAAACATACAAAGCAATAATCAAGAAAAACAAGACATCAAAGTCGAAATAAGGATATAAAACAAACTATAAAATACAGTAAAATCAAACAATAGAAATAAAGTAACTTAAGTTCCTGTTTCTGATTTTGGACAGAAATACGCAGATATACTGATATTATGAATCCTATCACCTCACATCAGCATCATTACTTTATAACAAATGCTTAAAACCAAATTCAACTCAAACCAAACCAAACTCAAAAGTCCCATTTCATAAAAAAAAGTATTTAAAGTAATTAAATAAAAATAAAAATAAAAAAATCAAAATCCTAATTGCTGTTTTAAAAAAGTCAATTAAACTTCAAATATACATTCTATTATCATGTAACATAAATAGATCTAGAAAACTTTTATCTGCAGCGTTCCTCGGTTTTCCTCAAAACCCGCAATTTTCATACATAGTGCATATTTATAATTTGACAGCTACATATTATTATCATTATCATCATTATTATAATTATTTTGTTTCTTAAATAACAATTACGTATATGTAATTTTTATTCACTGGAGGGTTATTTATATTCATTTCATGGATAATTGATATTATCTGAATATCTGGAATAAGAGACAAAACTTTTTATTAATAATATAAAGAGAAACTGAGAAACATTAGTTAATTAATTTCTTTTATATGAAATATTAATTGCACTATATTTAAAACTTAGCGCGATCTTATACATGTACTTCTATAATTAAATATATTACCAAATTTAATGAAAAAGAAATTAGGATTACCTTTTCTATTAATAAAATAAACTAAAGTATTATTTAGTAAAGTACATATTTAGGTGTATGTCACCTAGCTATTTCTATATATTTACGAATCAACTCTGAGTTTCTTATACATTCGAACCATTCAGAATATTTATTATTCAAATTTCGTTTATTTACTATTGAAAATTCTGTTTATTTCTTAAGATATTTTGATTGTTACTTCGAAATGAATGTGAGTATTCGTTCTCCCTTTTCTCATTGGGCTCCCTTTTCTCATTGGGTTCCCTTTTCTCATTGAAATCAAGGTTACGTGTTTTATAGGAAGCGAAGTTCATATCGTACCGTTAATTGAAGTCCTGATATTTGTGATTGGTTAAGAAGTGTGTGTGGAATAATTAGTGATGCTACAAGTTAGATTGAACTAGACCTCAAATCCCTCATGAGGAGTGATGTGGAGCTTAAGACAGTGGAGTGTCCACCCAAGTTTCGTCCTCCCCAATTACGAGATTTTATGATAAGAGGCCTCGTATAACTTAGGATCGATAACAGTGAGATCAGATTTTAGAGATCAACAATCCTTTCCAAATTTATTTCTCTGGACATGATTAGTCATCTTATATTATTTTATTATTCCAAGCTCCTCAACGATGACTTGTACTTAAAGAATATCTTATATAACATATAATATTGTTAAATAAATGTTATTATATTTGAAATGCGTTTACTTTAAACATTATATAATTTGCTATATTCTTACCAATCGCTACATATAGTGTGAACTTTTGATTTAAAAAAAACAAGTCAATGCACTAAATTATCCATGATGCATTTAGAGAGATTTCAAATTGAATTATGGTGATGACAGTTTTAGTCAACTGATTTGATGTCATCTATTTATGAACATTTCATTCAGTCAAAAATCTACATCATATATAGACAGCTTGACAGCATTGTTAATTTTTATTTTAGTATTTTTCTTTTTTAAAGTTAAATTGAAAATTATGAGCTACACGGGGATATAAAAATACTGTTTCTAACTCCCCCCCCCCATATTCTTCTAAATATACTTTGAAAAAATAAATATGAATCGCTTAGAAAATTCCCTTGATATTGCATGAAATTTAGCATATCGAAAGAGTAAATAATGAGAGAAGGAACACAATTTTATATTTTCTCATTACAGAACAATAGCAGAGGATTGGCCTATTTTAAATAAATCACTCTCGCCTTTTACGGAAGCCTTGTCCCAGTTTATGGAGAATTTGTAGATATAAACAAATCTATATTGAGTTTTTCGCTTAAATGAACTTGCATAGAACTGTATTCTTTTCAAATTTGCATAGATCATGTAAAGGTTTTCTTTGATTTAGCTTTTCGAAATTTTATACTTATTCTTTTAAAATGATAAATACTTTGACAAATATAAAATAATTATTCCTTGAAAGAGACTTTTGGAATTAATCCAAAGGTATTAATATTCTATTACAGTTTATTATAAACGGAAGCTAAAATATGTATATAATAACAAAACAATTGCACATAATATGTATTTTTCTTAATGCGGTCGTAGTAGCCGAGTGATTATGATTATTAACTTCATGGCCGGCAATATTCCAGCCCCGGACTTAAGTTCTGATTGCAATAAGGACTTATTGTGAAGAATAGCAGAGATTATTGCTCATTAAATGAGATCAAGCCCTAGCATCCTCGTGTGGTGTGGAAATTAGGTGATTGAAGTACCAAAGGTATCTCATTGGCCTTTGGTGTCATCCTCGTTATCTGGCCACGGTTCAAAATTTCGAAGTCTGTCGCAAATGGCCCTTGTGTTCGTCTAATGCGACGTTAATAAAATCTAATCAAACCGGGGCTTTTCTCAAGTTAATGGATTAGACCACGAAGTACATTATTAGGATCACAGATTTATTCACAACGTTTATGATGAATTACATAATGCATAGATTTAAATTATCACAATTATCATTGAAAATAATCTTATGACAAATTTATTTTAAATTTCAAATCATTCTTGCTATTGGAAAGCATGTAAATTTATGATATATTTGTGAATAACAATATTATTCATAATACAGAAGCAATAGAGGAATGCATTTAAATCTTATAAATAAAATATGATCAAATAATAATAAGAAGAAATAAAAAATATGATCAAAGAGCACTAAGCCGTTACTTATGTAATACATGGTGAAATTTCTAACTGGTAGCAATTTATCAGGAACATTTCTTTAGTAAAAATGTCTAATCAATTGTACTTATATAAGCTCATGTTTGATTCCACTTATTTTATCTCAATTATATCAAATCAACGTTAAATAGTTTGTTTAATACTAAGTAAATAAAAAAATTTGGCTTAAAATTTTTCCTATTCAACATGGAAAAAAATTACTTGACAATTTATATCAAGACTTTGTCGAATTCCGTAATTATATGTAAAACTTGCAATAATAGTTTAAAAAACGTTGCTGTTTGCTGCAGGGATAGCGAATAAATGTTAACTTGGTTTCGTAGATCAATTATTTATTTAGTCGCGGTTTCCCATTCTAAATTTTCTAATTCTAAATAAAAAAAATTTATATGAAATGATGAAGAAACTTAAAGTTTGTTCAAATTATAAGCAGCAAAAAAACTAAGATTTTTAATTAAATTTTTCTTTAAATTAACCTGGAACTGTATGGCATTATTGAGAGTTCATATGAAGAACTATTAATTTAGAAGAATGACCTAAAAACCGACGAAATGGTATTTTTTCTCGTGTATCACGCACTATAAGAAATTCATGACATATATTATGCTTTTAGTTTTATTTTGGGTAAGTTGATTCTACAACTAATAATTATATTTAGGTAAAAATTTAGTAATAAAGGACAAAAATATAAATTAATCTAAATAAATATTAAATGTGAGAAAGTTGATTTGGGGAAATTTAATCAATGTTTATTAGTTTTGGAATTACTCTGAAAAAAATATACTAGTTAAATTTTATCTGTATGATTCTTTTGGTCACATGATTCTTTTGCTATTTCAACATAATTAGAAATTTTGAATCAATGCTCAGAATAAGGTAGAAAGTAAATTAAAAGAAAGAAAAAATTTAGATATATACTTTTCTTCCTTTTTTGACAAAGGTATATAACTAATAATATTTTTGAAAATCTATCATTTCTACAATATACTTAAATTTTATTTTCTTGGATTGTCTTCATTTCCAAGATGCAGCTCAAAATCTACTGCAGAAAAGCAAGTATTCAAATTTATTTTATTTTCAATTTTATTCTCCAAAATGTCTTATTCATATACGCATTACTTATTACCCGTATTACAAAAACAATAGGCAACCTATATAAATAAATCCTCTTTCTTTTTCACATTTTTTAATTTCTTTTTAGACACAACGCAATTTTGCTGTTTTTGATTCTATTTCCTTCTTTGCTTGAATGTTTAGTTTAATACTTTTCATTTCAGTATTTATGAAATTGTATCAAATATTTATCACCTCTACACTTTTTTTAATTTAAGAATTTTATCTACTTGCATTGGTAGAAAAGATATTTTTATTCGAAACGGAAAATGCGATTTCTTGAGTTACAAACGTCTTTCATCCAGTCCTTATAATTATCATTTTGTCTTGAGGGAAATTTCATGTCCATTTGTTTTCTAATCCTACACCGTCCTGGCGATGTTTTTGGAAACTCGTTTCCAACTAATCCTTCACAGCTATACCAAGACGAGGTCAATCTAATAACTTCCTCAACAGCCGCTATGTCTTATAAGTTGTTCGAAACTACCATTATGCAAAGCAAGTTTGAGAATCAACAAGGAAATATATTTCGAAATGGTTTAAATTAGGTCGTCATAATTGGTTAGCATACTTGCAGGGTATCTTGTTCCTTCAGTTTGTGTAGGACTATATATATAAACAGAAATTTCAAGACCAATTCTAACGCTCAAATGTTTTCAAATCGTTTGTAATGAAATGGTAGAATGAAAAAGTTGTAAAAATGACAAACTTTACGTAAGAATTTCTTTGTGCTTTTGAATTTTTTAACTTAGGTGAAATCTCTTCTTTTTCACTACAAGGTAAAATGTGATGATTGAATTTTGGAACGTTACCAAACGTGAAATTTATTTCTAGACTTTAGTGCAATCTTTACACATTATTTGTAAAAGCAAATTTTGACTTAGACGCAATAAGAATACGGCAAAAATTTACTTCAAAATTTAATGAAGATTGGAAAAAATGTCGTAAAAAATTTTAAAACATAAGTACCAGTTTAAGCTAAAAAATTACTTTATAAATTTAAAAAAATAAGTATGTAAAATTATTATAATATTTTATCATGCTTATATATATTTTTTAGAAATAATGTAAGCAATGTTAAAAATAAAATGGCTTATATAATTATTAAACTGTTTGAACTAAAATCAACAATGCTTTTTATGAATGAAATAAAAATCTGAATGCACGAAAAGAATTTTTTTTTTATTTATTAAGAAAATATTAGTCCAAAAAATTTACGGCTAACAAGAACTTTATAAAAAAATCTAAACAATAAGAAATTTGAAGTATATTTCAGAAATATATTTGATCGTGGAAAATAACTACTTTCACAACTAGTATTTGGCCCTGATAGAATATTTGGAAAATGCCTAATATCTGTTAGTAATGAATTAACTATATTGTCTAGTTGATATTTTTCTGTTCAAGCATTTGGATGAACATAATTATCAGAAACGGCGCTTGAATGACATTTTCAAGCTATTGCTGGGTCAATGACTCAATTCAAATATGAAAAAAGTTAATAATCATTACATAATGATTACAAATTGAAAATATAATGTTTAACTGACAGTTTCTAAATGACCATTTAAAAACGAACTTTATCAACATAAGTGATTAAACTGCAAGTAGGAAATTCTAAGAAATGACAGAACTGTAAATGCATATTTGACACAATCATATTTTTAAGATAAACATTTTTATATTCCCAGAAAAAAAGTATCGGAAAAGTACCGAAAGAAGAACTGAGCAAGACAGGTGTGATTGATTTCAAATAAAATTTAACATACTTTTCAAGCAGTAAGAGGTCAGATCGCTCAAGCAAGCATAAACTTGAATAAAATTTATATTCTTTAAAAAACACACACAATAGAAATATTAATAAATAAATCGTTTAACACTTCTTTCATTACAAGAAGGTATTTTCTAACATTGATAACATATTGATAGAAGATTATAATTTTTTAAATTTTTAATAAAAAAGTCAAAAATAAGCCTAGATTCTTGAATTCAAAAGAGTAAAAAAGGATTCTAAATTTTAATTATAGTTATTTATTTGAAATATGATATTTTCAAAAGGGTCATTGTTGTCTTAATTTTTCACTAGTGTTATTAAATTTTGAATATTGAAAAAATATTAGTGAATATCCATTCATTTTCAATATTTATCTATCGAAAAGCAGTATAGTTTCTATTGTTATGAAAGAATTCGAATAACTTTTTCTTTTGTAATCGCTTCAGTAGCTCTACCAGAACTACATAAGACTGCAGTGTCAGGATGTAGAGAAAGTGAGAGTGAGAGAAACGTAATCCTTAAAAATAAATATTAAGATATAATTGGGTATCACCATAAACTAAAGCTCATTAGAAATGAATATTGCTCTAATTTCTACTTAAAAATAATTTTAATCTTTAGATATTATTTGATAAGAGCAGTCCTAAAATTATTACTAATACATTTTGCATTTTTAGAAGCAGTACAAATATAAAAGAGCATTTACCATAAATACGAATGAATTTTCGCGGACCTTCAGTTAAATCTAATGTATATGTCAATCAATAATGAATATATACAATCAAAAACATATATTATTAAATCAGGAATATACAATCAATAATGTGTATTAATCATGCGAGTTTAAAAAAAAAACTGCGTAACGAATATTCTTAAATTTTTTAACTTGAATACTTAACTTATAACTAACCAATTTTTATAATGTATGAAAAATAAATGTCTGATTGGGTTGTAAGCTTTTTTTAGATTCATTGAGAGTATTCAGTTAAAGCTATTTTTACCTTTATGATTCCGAATCTACTGGGTGTTTGTGGGATTTTATGTAATCCATTTTCATTATTGCGTGCGTTTTTTTTAACTATTATTATATTAATTAAATGCATGAATTTGTTTTATTCCACGTTATTTACATTTATACACATTCATCAATCTTAAAAACTTTTATCACTCTTATTTTACAAATAGTTTGCTATTTATAAGGAATCATTTAAAATTCATTTACATGCATGTTTTATAAATAGAAATATTTTTGCTAAGAAAAAAAAAAGAGATTCTTAAATTTTACTCTCTCACTTAATTTCTATTTTTAAACATTAATTCAGAAACAGTGTTACTCATTAGCTGAGGCTACAATTTTAATTATATTTTCGGGAAATCCGAATTGCAAAAAAATGTTGAAAGCACACGCAAACGTAAATATACGTTTTCTGAATGAGGTTAAAAAGTCATGAAAACACCTTCCACACATTTCTATAGTATGTAGAATTTCTCCTTTAGCAAAGGTGTGTCGTGCAAATCGACTAACGGAAGCATTCGGCCTCGTTCGCCTAAGAGAATCCAAAAACTACCGTCCTTGATTGTTTTTTTCGGAAGAGCTCTATCCGAGAGAGGATTGACGCTTGTCACAATTAAGGCCATTAGTTGCCCGTCCTGTTCGATGGCATTCCACCTTTGAAAGTAGGCCGCTGGGTTGATGAAGCGATGATACAAAAGAAGATAAATTGCATGAGCTTTTTGTGCAATTTAAACGAGACTCCGTAGCACCTTTTCCCACGAGTTTAATAAAAACTCAAGTGAGGGAGAATTATTATTTTCGCATCAAGTTTGCGAAATTGTCCAACGAAATGTACAGTAGCGGTAGCAGAGCGTCTGGTAATTTCATCACTCTGTGGTCGTATAAAAATTTATTTCCTCTCAGATTGAATCGATAAGAAAAACGCCCCTTGGCATTTCGCAATGAATACTCAAAAGGATAAATTCCTTAATAGCTGACGCTATCAGTACTTTCACGACTTTTGTGTTTCAGAATTAAATAGATTTAAATTGGGGTCACTTTGAATTCGTTAACGTAATTTCTCTAAAAACGTGTTTCTTGTTCTGTGTACTCGTTGTTCAGAACGGCTAAAATTTTCCCATGCGAGTATTTTACTGAGCGGTAAATTCAGTTTTTTAAAACGTTTTAGTTGAATTGATGCTCACTCTATCAGAAAAAGGATTTTCACAATTGCTCTCAAATGTCCTTCAAAACGTTCATTACTCCGCATTATACAGATTGAAAATTCTGACATTGAAAATTTGATAAATAATAAAATGAAATACAGAGATGAAAGATTTGATAAATAAGTTACATGACATAGATTTTTACTGAATAATCATTATTATGAAAATACCTTTTTTTCAATGAAAATTGTTAGGAACCAAAATTTCTTAAATAACTTTGATACTAATTTCCTTTTTATTACAAAACTGGACTCAGTAGAACTTTTTCTTGAATGTCCATATTTTTAGAATATTAAAAAAGGAACAAAAATGCATCATTCCTTAAAAGAGAAATATCGTTATAATAAATTAAATCGATGCATAATTTTATACTTTGATGGTGTTTATTTATTTTAAATTACAAATGACCCTTAAATGCAAATCTTGATTTTATCTTTATATATTTAAATTTTTGCTACGACGAGAAAAATATTTTTCTCAGAGTTTTCCTTCATTGAATGATTTCAGAAATGAAGCATGCCTCCCATTAAAAAACAAACTTGTATTGGAAACGGAAACCGTTGACATCTTAAAAAACCAGTTAATTAAAACTTAAACATAATATGAAGCATCTCTAACTTCACAGGAAGTGAAAAAGAAGAGAAATTGTTTTTCATCATTGATCACGTTCAAGCGAGAATGTTTAATGACTGAAAGAAAACTTGATTAATTATAATATGCTGATATATCTGTTTATGTGAAAAATTTTACACAGTCTTCATATACAAAAAAGTTCGAAGGTTGTAGACTTGAGTAAAATTACAAAACGAGCCATAATAACGGAAAGAGGTATTTTTAATTGATTTTTCGTTGAATCTAAGAATTTAGTATTCACTAGAAGGCCTAGAGCGTGAAAATGTAAAAATATTATCTTTTACTAGAGTTTTTTTTTTTTTTTTTCATTATTGAACTCGTTGATGTCAATGATTTGCAACAGGAAAAGAATTTTTGATTTGTCTGAAGCTGTGGAGGTTTTCTAACTGGGGAAAATTAGTATTATAAACAATCTCAATTCAATACATTTTAGACTTTCAGATTTAGATTCATTAAAACTTTTCATTCAGATTTTTGATGTCACGCTGCAAACTTCTTTTAAGTATTTATTTTCCAACTGTAATTCTACTATCAAGTGTTCGTATTAAAGAAAGTTATAGTTTTTCTCGTAATTGAACCAATCTCATCTATTTAAACATTAAAATAAATAGATATTTAGAAACTTTTTTTGATTTGAAATAAAAAGGAAATTTGTTACCTTTCATTTACTTGTTCTGTTTATTTTAATGATAAAAGGCTTTTCGAAAAATAAATGTATAATGCTTCTTCATCTTTAAAATTCTTCTTGAAGATAAATGTCTTTTTTTTTTGTATATAATTAGATCCAATTATATATATATATATATATATATATATATATATATATATATATATATATATATATATAATAACACCTATATCTCTTCCCTTATGGCTTCCAAGCTAATATTTCACCTAAAGAATCTCCAGTTCCTTTTGACTTCCCAGCTGCGTCTCGCCCTCGGGCTCCATTTGTCGGTATTTGCTCGCTTCTAATCTGCGTCTCCACTCTTTTGTGCCAGCACCTTCTCTTCACGTACAGCGCCGGCTAGTGAGTGTGTCGAATTCAGCCACATCTTCCACATTCGGGCATTCTGATTTGCCTGTGTAATCACGGCAGATATAATAAAAATCTGGAATATATGTAAAACTAAAAAGAAGAAAAAAATGAATTAGTACACACACAAAATTCACAAAAGTTCACAAGAGATCTTCTTCTTCTTCTGATTAATATCCAGTCCAAAGTTCTATTTAATCCGTTGATGATAAATCCAATTCTCGAATCGCTCTGATCTGTTTCCGAATTGGCATCCCTTTCTCCATCCAGCTCACTTTAAAACACTTACAAAGAAAAGTTCTATGGTTTGGTTTTATTACCGTCTCACCAGAAGCAACACGAAGGCTATTGGCGACGAACTTCGCAAATTTAAACCTCGGTCAAATGACGAGGATTATATCTGAGTTGGCACCCCTCTCGTTGGACTAGAAAGCTTTAATTCTACTGTTCTTCACGAGTTTGCCTAATCTGGTGATAGGTGTCCATCTCTTCCTCTTCTTTCCTTGAACTATTTTCCGATTTGATCTATATATATATATATATATATAACATACATACATACATACATAAATATATATATATACTACTATATAACATATACATATATAAACTAAATAAGTGGTTTTTGTGATGAAAAAACTATACAAATTAATTTTATGAGTTAATTATGAAAAATTAACTCAAATGTCTCTCTGTCTCTAAAAGCTTTTTGATGTTGTATTGTTTAATTAAGTTATCGATTTGCATATTTACAACTGTTCTATTTCCCAAGACGTGTATTTTATACCTAACTACCTCACATAGGTAATAATTTATTTCTAACAATAAGTTATTATCAGTCATTATTTTAATGTTTTTCTCGATTAATAATATTTATGAGTTAAAACAATATAAATAAACTTATCCTTCATTGTTGGATGTCTTGAATTTAATTCATTTATGATTATTTCAAAAGAATTATGTTTTACTGTTATTAGTGCTATTCTTATAGGTTATTTTTTATAAATACAAGTATCTTTTTACGTTTGTTTTCAAAGCATATCAGAAGTTTTAAATGTAATACAATTTTGTGTTCAAATTAACGTTTTTATCGTAAGCAACTTTTTTTTTAAATATCTACTGCATAATTACTGAATTAATGAATCATCTCATTTAGCGCTTATATTGATAATGATATCTTAATAGTAGGTTGTCATTATACGAAATTATTTTAAAAGAAATGTTTTATAAGTAATTGTACTGCAGTTGTTCGCTAAATAGTGTTATGTACAGAAATTATACAACAATTCATTTTTAACATAGAAATAAGTTTTGAATGAGTTTATAGGAAAACGGAAAACATATTTTATTTGAATTAAAAAATAACTGTATGTTTGTTTTTATTTGTATATATGCTTATTATTATAATTATATGCTTATTCAAACAGTACAATTGTTTTTAGTTAATTTGTTACATTAAAATTTTTTCTAACTGTAGTGACTATATGGAGGCAATCCCAAAGTGAGAAAGACAGTAAATAAAGGTAACTACCGTATAACACGGATGTTCTATTGCACGAATTCATTCTATCACGGTTCGAGAATTGAGAACATTCCGGTATAACATGGTGCTTTTATAGCATGGATTCCCTCCAATACTTATCCATCAAAAAACTCATCAATCAGAGAAATAAAACTGATGACATTAAATGGTTGTTGGGGAAAAAAAATATAGCCGGAATCAAATGATAGTGAAAATTTGATGGAGACAGAACAAAATGGAATGAATGCAGTAGTAGAAGTTATTAAGTCTCTAGAAGGGGAAGATTTTGTCAATGACTACACAAGATATCCATTAAATCACTGCTGGAAGAAGAAATTGATAAAGTAGGTTTGGTAGAAATGATATCTGAACTCAGGATAACTCTGAGGATGATAGCATAGGTGAAGACGAAGAAGTTAAAAAGTTTACTTTAGATAGTATTAAGAAAGGCCTAGGCTCAGACGTATAGTTGGAGCCATATTTCTTAAATGAAGATTCTTCAAATGAAAGGAGCATAAAATTTAAAAGAGAACTTCATAAGAGCTTAGCACCATGTAAAGAAGTTTATAAAAATCTTTCAACCAAAAACAAGCAATCTAAAATGACATTTTTTTTGCAAAAGGTAGAGTATGATTAAGAAGATATTACAATAAATGCGCAGAGAATGAGGATATTTAGCCAATATAGATAAATAAATAAATAATAGTGTTCGTTAATAGTTAAAAATAGTTAATAGTGATTAGTGAGACGAACAAAACATTGTTCAATTCATATTAATATTTACAACATCTTAAGAAAAATTTAGTAATTATATTTATATTAATTATAAAAATATAATAACATGTTTTCATATAATTTTTGGAACCTAATCTCTCTTTTCGTACTTGTTTTTTGTTTCGTCTGACTCGGATTCGTATAACACGGCAATTTTTTGAACGTAGCTCCCGTGTTATACTGGGGTTACCTGTACTTTCTTGGAGGACTTCTAACTTACTTATTTTGTGTAATGCAATAAGAAAACTATGAAAAAACTCCAGTTTTCTATTAACTCCGTTACAAAACATTTAAAATAGAAACTGCAGTTGATTCTAAAGGCAACAAAATATTAACTCGTGACAACTGCTTCAGGTTTCTCGATCGTGGTTTCCTAAACAAATGCATAAAGAGAAGCAAATAAGGGATCAATCTTATGTTATTATTTATTATCCTAATATACGTTTTGCCTGTCTAGATTTTTTTAATAATTAGCATTTTATCAACAACCGAGTACCTAAGCATAATAACTAAAGCCTTCATGCAGTAAATTTAAGCCTGCTGGGAGACATATAATTAATAGCCTGACTCAAGAGTTAGAAATATACCAGGTGATGCTCTCCTGGATTAACCTAAGTGCAACACTCCAATGGTATTTTATGTGAGTGTTTGTGTTCAAATGATTATAGGCTTTTATTATTCTTATAACACATCGATCAATAACTCCCGAGACTAACCCAGAGATGGCGCTCGTAGTAAACCAGTAATCAGGTCTTTCTAGAGTACTAACCTTTGCTTGAAACGTGTCAAAATTTTAAGTCGATCGGACCAGGAAAAAGGTTTTTTGAAGTGAAGTGAAAAAGGTTTTTTCCAAGTGGGTGCCGCGATTGCTTTCGATGGAACAAAAACAGCAACGAGTCGATGATTCAGAAAGCTGTTTATCTCTATTTACTCGCAACAAAAGATTTCTTGACAAAAAAAAAGAAAAAAAAGAAAAATGGAAAAAAAAAAAAAAAGATTTGGAAAAGCGTTGGAACGATTATTGTTCACCTAAAGGATGATTAACAAAGGTGTATGTTGATGAATAAAAAAAAAATTTGCAAAAAAAATGTTGTTTTCAATGTTAGACTCGGGAGTTATTGATCGATGTGTTAAGCTCAATTGCATAACTGTTTCATTACTCTGTTGTTTCTCCGGCCCTTCATTTAGTTAATTTATTTAAAATATTTTCAGCTAAGTTGATCTTTAATAACTATTAAAATATGTTTTCCCCCTCTATTCTTCTTAAAATTTGTTAAGAATAGCAATTCTTTTAAACAAAACATTTTTTTATTCGTCATGAAATCAGAAATTTTGAAATAATGTGTTTATTCAAATTCTTAGTCTCTCGTGATCAAATTTCAATGATATTTCATATCATAATAACGAATTTTGATTCTTAATGGCAAACAACACTTTCTTACTCTTTGTGAAGTGAGTTTTTAAAGTATCGAACATTTAGTTGGCAAAAACCTAATTGTTCAATCAGATTGTTCATAACCTAATCTCTTTCCAAGTGGTCATCTTGACAATGCATACACTTCTCCCAGTGGTTCCGCCAATGTAGGAAACACCTCTGGAAAAAAAAAGGTTTAATGCTGTTGAGGTGGGTTGTAGCGTTCTGCATAATCTCTTCTCTAGACTTAATCGGGCTCCTTTCAGTTGCATTTTCAACTTCAGGAATAGCCAAAAATCACATGGAGCCATGTCAGGAGACTGGGGAGGAGAATTTGGAGCTTGATGAACCTTAAGAATGCTGTGTTCGACCAAGACACTCCGAAAGAGATATGAAGAATGGTTGGATTTATTACCCCATGACGGAACTGCCAACTTTTCACCACTCACATGTCTGGTTGCTTGCGTTGTACAGCATCACGAAGGCGACGAAAGACTACCAGATAATAATTCTTGGTATTAGTTGTGTCTTGTGCTGCGCACTCTTGATGCGCCCCTCCCCCCCCCCCCAAAAAAAAAAGGAGTCAAACAAAATGGTCAGCACGATTTTCACATAATCGCGTTATTACCATGAATTTTTTTTTTTTTTTTTGGCCTCGAGGATGATGGATGTTTTCACTGTGAGGACTACATCTTAGTTTCTTTGTTCTTTATCTTTTCCATAAAGCCATGACTTGTCGCCAATGACCACGGTTTTCAGGAAGTTAGAGTCACTCTTTACATTGTACATCATGATCTGAATGATTTTCAAAAGGGGGGTTCTTCTCCTCCATCGTTAGCAGGTTCAACACGAATTTTGCTGACACTCTTTTCATTTCTAAGTTCCTGGTCAAAATTGAATGTACCGATCCGACGCTTATACCCACCTGTACCAGTGCTCAGTTCATTGTTTGCTGATATTTAGTCATCTTAAGCAGTTGTACCTTACTTTTACATATAGGAGCCCACAGCCTCATTCCTGAGCGCCTGCCGAATCTTGTGAATTGTTTCAACAAATTTTAATCAAAATTTAATGCAATATCTCTGCTCAAGCCGTTTAATTTTACAAAAAATCAAACTCCGACAAGTGCTAACTGCACTTCTTCACTCAGAGGTCTACTGTAATCGACTGATATTATCTGCAATCGGAAAAGAAAAATTCGCGTGCGTGCGTGTCACTTACTCAACTCCACTCAAGGACACGAATTTGATTCATTTGTTTGTGCGGGGGAAAATAAGGATCGATAATTTTTAAACACACCTCCTTTATAGAAAGCTCCTTCTAAACAACAGAAGGAGTATGCTGTCGGGAGTATGCTGTCGCTGCGAAAGGGTTACGTTCGCAACTACTGCATGTATTAATAAGTTATTTTGGGTGTAAGGAGGTTTACACTTTCATTTGCATTGATGCATTGACTTTAGTTGTGTTTATTTCACGACTTTTCATGATCAAAATCCATGCAAGTAACTTAAAGAATATTATCAGTCAAATATTATTTACTGCAAAGAAAGATAAAAAAAATATAGTTTTATGTAAAAAGACGTTACTTAATTCTTAATTCATTATTTTTAACAACATGAATAATGAAGGTACTTATATACGACATATTGGACGCATATTTTATTCTATTTGCTTTATTTTCACAAGCAGAAGGGGAAAATGGCAAATACAGCTTAAGAAATGTGTATGTTGTTGTTTAATATCAGAACATGTTTGGATTTTAAGAGCATGTGTTCTTCTGTACCTTATATTAGAGCAAGTTACACAAAAGATCAAATCCTAATGATTAGAATAGTTGACATTTTTATATTGTTTCCTTTTTTAAGACAAACTTCAAAACTGTAAATGTAGCATCGTTCTAAAGTGTAACCAACATTTACAATTGAACATGATTAATTTCTTACAATATTTGTATACGTGCTTCATAAAAACACACTTAACTTTTAATACCTGATATGCATACAGATATAATAACACACTTTAATATTCTTCTCATAAAAGTTCATTTGTATACAAATTAAGTAATCAACTGCCAAGATAGAAAGATCAAGTTAGTTTCCCAACATTTTTATTTGTATACATTTCTTTCATTGTCTTGAGAATAACAATGTAATTGTCATTTAAGGTATAAAAAAGATCTTTTTTTAGCAGTTTTTAAATTTAGTAATCGTTTCAAAAGAAGGAAGTTGCTTGAGGCCGATTTCATGATTGCTACGGCTTTTCCTGCGCTTTGTACTAAATATTATTATCAGACGAAACTTAAAAAAAATTCTTATATCAAGTTTTAAAATGTTATAACGAACCTTGAACCTTTATGAGACATAAGTTTTTGAAATGAAAAGGTTAATTTGTTTCTTTTAATCATCGAATCAAAAGTTCCTCAATAACCTAAAATTGAATTTTTTTGTCGTAGTAGTTTTTTTTTCAATATATTTATAAAATAATTTCTTAAGATTAAATTTAGAATTTTGATTCCTTTTTGTTTAATTTAATGTATTTTTGTTTGTTTGAATTATATATATAAATATTAAATAATCCTGTACTCTAAAAGATTATTAGGCTAATAAAATGATCAGAATACATATTAAATCTGCAAGTAATTAAAAAATAAAAGCTTATATTTTAAAAATATTACAACAAAGGTCAAAATATCAAAAACCTTACCAAGATCTGTCAAGCATATCTCAAGAAAATATAATCAAGAAAATGTAATTAAGAAAGTATAAAGTCAAAAACGGAAATAAAGTAGTTCTAAATGCTTTCTTAGACTTGTGGAACTGAGTATTAGCTTGTTTAAACTACTTTCCCGGATACAAGCATCACAAATTCAGAAATGACTGCTTCATTAGTGATATAGACCAAGAATAAGCAAAAATCCAAATGACGAACAATAATTCAATCATAGGAAGGAAGGAAACAAATTTAAACCATAGTAAATAAACGTAATCCATTAAATATGATCTATACTTACTTATACACTTAAATAAAATTTTAAAACTTAAGTCTATAAATTTCTACCTCCAGCAAGCAATTTGATGTTCTCAAACTTACCAGTATGGCAGGTCCTCCCAAAAAGATCCGTATAACTTTAAAAATTTATTAAGAAAGGAACATGCCTATACGGAAACAAGTAACAACAATAAACTGATTAACTCAAAAGGTTTTTTTTTCTATCATAGTAAAGTTTCCCGTGAGATTCTTTCCTAACACGAACAATAGTAAGATGATACTACATTTCAATCCATGAACGTTTCAGCAAGCCATCATCAACAGTTGCGACAGCTGTTTGGATCTTTTGTTTCAATCCCAAGAGACTGTTAACTTATGTTCAGTACACATCCCTTTTTTCATAACCTCAAAAGAAAAAGCCCAGTGGAGTAATGTCAGAAGACCGGGGTGAACATATGGGGCCATCCCTGCAATCCAACTCCGTTTGAATGAATTATTCATCGACTCATGGAAAACATGAAATGATCATTAGTCAGAAAACAATATTCGAATCAGAAAAAGTTCATCGGTCTCGACGCGATGCAGAATATCAAATGCAGATTCGAAATGTTCTATTAATCATAGAATTTAAAGCATACAGAATCTGAACTTTAAATGCTGAAAGTCGTAATCGTTTGCGAAGCACTCAGCGTATCGTGGATCTTGTCATATTCAGCTCTTGGGATGTTTTTCAAATTATTTTGATCAATTCCTAAAATGTTTCATGTAAGCGTTCCACACATTCTTCCCTGGTGCTAGGGTGACCATAACCTTTTTTTATGAATCACATTTCCCGTTGTCGTAAATTTATGATACCACTCACGAATGGTTGAATGAGATGGTAATATTTCCCCTTACTTCGTTCAGTAATTTCTTTGCTTTCAAATGGATTTCGTATCGTAAAAACACTCGACACATTAAGATTTCCTCACGGGATCCGCCATTTTGAATCCTTTAATAGTTATTTACGTGTTGTGCCAGAGCCAACCGTAATCAGATACATACTGCAAAAAAAAAAAAAAATTATTTAATTATTTTATCTGTTTTAAATATTTTGGGTGTAGGCCTATTTAAAAAAAAAAAAAAAAAAAACTTTTTTTTTTTGAAGTTGTACGGGTATTTTTAGGACACCCTGCATGTTTTCAACCTTCAAACACTATTTTGTGATTGATATATATATATATATATACTAAAACTTTTTTAGATTGTGATAGATTACGGAATTATTATTTTTAATAATACGATTAATTATACTATTTCTAAAATTAGAATATGTTAACAGCTATTACAGAAAAAATACCTTATTTTATTAATATATAATTTAAAAATGTCTCTCTTGTCAAAAATATTGCTAATAAATTTATTATCTGTAGTTTCTAATTATATGTCTAAATGTTTTGTTTCATATCTATTATTATTAGCTTGAATTAGATTTAAATATGTTGGATAGAAAGACAAGTTAAGGTTTTCTTCAGAAGGCTTATTATTATTCAAACTAAATACGTAGATCATCAAAATATCTATGTATTATAAAATTATATATGCTAATGTAAATGATCATACACACACATAATAATGTAAGTAGATTATCGCCAAACTGTTACTCGCGGGTCTATCTTGGGCAAACCTCCTAGTTTGTTAAAAAAAATTATCTTTATTTTTACAGTAGTTTTCTTTTAATGTAATATTAATTAAAAATTTAAATTTGTCATATCGAATGAATTCACTAATATTATAATCTTTATAAATAATTAATAATACATTAACTAACATCTATTTCCAGTAAATAAGAGTTCTTTAAAATCATATTTATGAACAGCAAATAAATCTTAGATTTTTATTATCTTAATAATGTCTAAGCTGTTTTTTATGATAGTAGCTTTATTAAATTTATTAATAGTATCTTGTAAAGTTTCTATAATAAGTTATTTGGTTTTGTCTAATGTACGCAGTGTATCCATTAAAAACAATTCTAAATTTAAAGGGGTCTTATGAAATTTTGAAATAATAAAGATCTCTAGAAATTTAGTTTTATCAATTTGTAATCCTATCTTTTTTGTAAAGAGTTGAAATTCTATTATTAACTTCTTTGTCAAAAATTATTTACTAAATAAGCATTATTCACTTATAGTTATTTAGTAATAATAAAATTATTATGATAGTAGCAAATAATTGCATAATTACTTCAAACTTTGTCATTATAACAAATAATAAAGTCATTTTTGTAAATTTTTAAATATCATGTATTTCAATCCTTGTTTAATCTTAAAATTTATAAATATAGTATTTATACACATTGAATGCTACAACTGATTAACTTTATTTAATATCAAGATGATTGCCTTCTCTTAATGAAATGGTCACTATTAGAGAGGATAATCCTAAAACATGTATCCGTATTCATATCTCTCAAGTCCCTGTCTTTTATTATGCCCAAACCTTCAGTAATATTTTTGTGCTCTTTATTAATAACATGTTTACATTCTGTACAATTGCATTTTAATTCAGGCTTCATATCTTTAATTTTATTATAATTAAAACAAATCTACCCATTTTTTGGTATATTTATGAACTTTCTTAACTGTAATATTTTTAACTGGATGATATTCCTTATGTTTTTCAATATGATTAAAATTCATCTTATTAAGAAAATAATTTATAAAACTTATATTAGAAAATTCTATAGTATTAATTTTATACTTATTTATTACGTAGTTTGTAATATCTTTAATTGTATGTAAACATTGACTATCTAATTTGTTATCCTCATCTGGGAAGTCTTTAAAAATGTTCATTTCTTTTTCCTTTAAACTAAAAATAAAGTAATTAATATTTAAGCATTATAATTATTTTCAAAATTATTATTTGCTTTACTAACCTTTTTTCATAATTCTCATTTTATTTTCATGTTTCATAATTCCAATTTTTTTATTATTTCATTTCTTTTACATTTAAAACATTTTTTTATTTTTAACCTGGTCATTTTTACTATTCTTAAATTTGTGTCACTAAATTCTTCGTTACCTTTTTGTTTTATTACGTAGAAAAAATTTCTATTAAAGTACAAAACATTAAAAAAAATAAGAATAAACAGTACTGTTAAAACTTTTAAAGTGGTTCTCCCACCATATTTTTTTTTAAAAATTTTTGGTTTTATTTTGATAATCGAGGACTCAACGTTTTCACATTTAAGTAAAAAAATGACTCATTTGAATTTTATGGTTAATCTTTAAATTGTTATTGTTTTTAGCATCAAATCTATATTGATTAATTCTAATCTTTATGTAATTAGAAGTTTCTATGTGTATATATATATATATATATATATATGTGTGTGTGTGTGTAGTGAAGTATGTGTGTGTGTGTGTGTATCGTAATAATTTTATTCTTGACTTTCATTTCAGATACATTTTTACGAACAATTTTCAAATTATGGAAGAATAAAAGATTTCAAGGAAAAGCTCTTGAGAATTGACGTCATCTTCTTAAGTTCATAATAAAACTATTTATCATAATAAATCGTACGACATTTTCTGTTTGTTTTTGGATACTATAGTGACGTTATAGCATTGCTCATATTCTTAGAGTTTCAATGATTCATATTTTTTTATTTTATTTTATCTGTATTTATACGAAGAGTGAAAAATATACTCATTTAACATTATTCGTGGTTTTTGAAAGATTTTCTCTCTCTTATATCTCACATTTTATTGAGGTGTTATAAAGAAAGTATAGTGATCATGGATCAAATAGGTTTTCACCTTTACTTTACTTTAAAATATTCTGGAACAGCATTAAAGCATATTTGAGTAATTTCAAAAAACCTTGATTTGAGAGACATTGAATCTACGATAAAAACTTCTCAAAAAAAAAGCAGCTCATCGAAAACTTTAATTAAATATATTATTTAACTATTTTACTATTTTATTTTTGTATTGTCATAAGCATTGTAAAGTTTTATTATTAACTTTATATCAAATTGTGAGGTTTAAAGCATTAAAATTGATTAAGTGATCGATAATGATGTTTAGGGATATCATTAGTACAATTATTATTTTTATCTAGAATAATTATCAAAACCATATTTAACAGTTATTATTATTATTGTAACATCAGAATGAAACTGAATAGAAATGATTAAAATAAATGCTGAAGTATTGCCCAAATTATTTATTACTTTATAGTCTTTAATGTAATATCAATTATTTGAAAAGTACATATGCTTATATACATTAATAATTGCATATTCATAATGAATCAAAGTTTACGAAGAGAACTATATTTTAGATAAATGAAATTTGAGAATGTTATGTTATGCCTTCATCAATGACGCATAACAAATACATTTCCCTTTAAAAAAAAATTTAATTTTTTACTAAAAAAATCACACACACACACACGTATACATACATACATACATATACATACATAGACATATATATATACACACACATATATATATACACACACACATATATATATGATAAAGTATTTGAAATACTTGATGCAAATTCCATTATTGTATTTTCAATGTAGAATAATGAGATTTTCAAAAAATGATTTACTGAAGATAAGAATCTTGAATTTCTTCAGCTTCAGCTAATTAACTATTATAACACTGCCAACAGGTAATCCAAATAACGTTTTCTCAGTAAAGCGTTTACTAATTTTATATGTAAAATCTATTCAAATGTATACCCAATTAGTCTCACATTTATCAGGTAATATTTTTCATTTTGCAGGGAATCATCTTTGCAGAAATATTATGACATTAAAGCAATATATTTTGCATCTTTGTATAAAATGTGTGCATTTTGAAATAAGCAAATGTACAAATGAATATGCATTTCCAAGTGGAAATGAAATACATGATAAATGCTACATGTGCAAAAGCATTTACTTTCCCCGAGAAAGACTACAAAGTATTTTGTAATTTTCACTTATTTAAAACTTAAGAAAACAATCCACAACTTTAATTATATATAATTATGAAATAGTTTCTAATAAATAAATAAAAAATTAATCAGTCTAAAAAATTGTTTTATAATATTTAGGTGTTATCTCTGTCTCTCATTTTTACTCTGATATAACTTAGTTGATAAGTCTAATTTTCGAACAGTAAATTGCTTCTTATTTATGATATATTGGTGGATAACCTTTTTTTTTTTACTTTGTTAATGAACCGTTCCGTAGTTCAATTAAATGAAATGATATAGAAATTTCCATTAAAGTAACTACGTGCATTACATATCGTTTTCACTTTCTTCTAATCCTGTTGAAGAAATAATAACGAAAACACAAAAACATATAAATATATCTGTAACCAATACCTTTCCCTTTTTTTTATTTCTTTTAAATGGGCAATTTTCTCCCAATGAGCCGTTTTACCGTGATAGTCTTAACCTTCAAATTCAACTATCTTTAGCTTGTGAGAACTTACGACGATGGAAAAATCTGTTATCCTTGACCTAATTCACATGTTTAGTTCTTGATAAATATACATCACAATATATTTGAATAGATACTAGTGGCTACCTTACAGATCAATAGGGGGAAAAAATAAGAATATCTTGGGAAATTAACGGAAATTTGTAGCTCAATTATTATCAATGTTCAACAAAGCGAATCTTCAAATATTACGAAAGTTTTAGAAGTATTCTGTTGAAGGCGTTTTCCCTTTCCTTTTATTCATTTACCGTTTCACTTTATTATAAATTTGCTTTTGATTAGGTCATATATTCTAGTATGGTGCTACAATAGACGGAAGTAGAAAGGTTAAAATAAGGATACTCAAAAAAGAGAAAATTGGAACTTTTATATCTTATAAAGCGTTTATTTTCTCTGTTTAAGCGTGTTACGGTTCCTTGGTAGTGCATTATAAAATAATCGGGCTAAGAAAGAAAAAGTCCTAATCTCATTATTAGAATGGAAAGAAAACTATCGTCCCGCCGTAGTGTCACCTACAAAATTGGCAATACCACATTACTTTCAAAAATGATAACACCTGACAAGAGTAGTTACGGATGGTTGATCATGCCTGGTTTCTTATAAAAAATGTATCGCAATATACACACATTCTATTTTACGCATTCTTAGGTTAAACACTTGGATTTCATTACACAGAATGTCATTTAATATTATTCTGTGACAGTAATGTATTATAAGTAACTTAAAATCATTTATTTGTACTATAATTTCAACACCACACAACACATACATAAGATAGAAATAAAAAAAAGCGAACTCCAAAGGAATTTTTGTGTTTTGATATTTATTTCAATTACACAGCTTTGTGAGGGAAAAAATGCATTAAAAATCAAACACATAACAAAAATATCTCAGAAATGTAACGCATTGGGTAAGCTACTTTAGGTGAACGTTTGTAAAACAGTTTTATTGCGAAAAAAATATATGATTCCCTCTCATACACATGCTTCTGAAAAAGTAGGAAATGGAAGAATTAACGAAGCACTCAGAGTAATTTTAATAATGATTTGATCCATTTTATATACGAGCATAAGGACTTAACAATTTTCATAAAATTTTAAAATATTCTAGAAGGTTTATGCAGTGGTATTTTTACTCGTCCTTTAATATATGATAAATAATTCAAATTTTGTTAGACTTATACTGCAGTTTCAAATACGATATATTTAACACGGATTCAAGAGAAAAGCAGCAAAAGCAGCCATTCTATGTACAGAGTTGTACTAAGTCTTGAATTCTCCTTGAATTATGAACTAACAAGAATATCTGTTTGAATTTTTGAAGTGCCAGTCTAAGAACAAAATATTATAGCATCAAAATTTCTCAACTGAAGCATTTTTTTTATTAGTTTAAGTTCAAAGGCTTAAAAAATAAATCCTATTTCTCTCGATCCTATTTCTATCGATTTAACCCTTGTATATGGTTAAGTACTGAACCGAATTGGGATTTTTTTTTTTTTTTTTTTTTTTAATATATATTTTGAAAGATCTTTCAGCAGATAATCCAGCATTTCCTTCACAAGAAACCTCTAGCTTTTATAAGCTTCCCTGTTAGTGCTCTAGCTTCGAACACCTATTTCAAATAAATTATTAATTTTTACTTTTTAGGAAATGGTATATTAAAATGTTTAAAGTTTTTCTGATTATCTATATCATACATTCATCTCATTTGTCTATATTGTCGAAGCTGTTTATTTATTTATTTTTCCAATTAAAGAATGCATTAAATGTACATCTGACATATACTCATACCGATATAAATGAATTAGTAAAATTCATAAATTGGTATTTTAATAGTTAAATAATTAAAATATTAATTAAAACCACTATGTTTTCATGTTCATTGGATCGGCTTATGAGTCCAATGCATTTGTGCCATCAGGCAGGGAATCAGTGGATCTTTTTGCACAAATTCCACGCTTTAAAACAACTTTTCAACTTCTAACCCAATAAATGGCTTTTGAAGAATACAGTGTGATGGATGGTTGCTAAGGGCTCTCTAGATCCCTAAAGCCATGGTAGCTTAGTAGTCAAGGTCGTGGACTCGCTGCCGGCGTTGTTTTTGTTAAGTTGTGGATTCGAGCTCTGATATCACTAAAGATCCACGGTGTAGCGGGGCTGATGTTAAATTTGGTCGAGATCCCAAGTTCCTCCGATGGCGTAGTGTGGAAGTTTGAAAAGGGAGATGCCAGCTCAGGTATCTCTCTCGTCGCTTGATCGAGGTTCAAAATTACGAGATCTGTCGACAATAGCCCTCGTGTTGCTTCTCAGTGCAACAATAATAAAACAATCAAATCAAATCTAGATCACTAAAGACGAATGACTTTTTGTTTATTTTTTTATACTTTGGCAACACAGGAAATATTTTGGAAAGTATTTTTGCTAGAATGCAGAGGTACATGACATGTACTAAAAGTTTCCTAATTGAAATTTATATTCCTAAGTTTATTCATAACTATCTAATGTGTGCAAAATGCTCTTATTATCTCAGTGTTTCCACTGCCTGTTTGCAAATATTCTACACCTCTGTTTAATAAAAACATAGATTTTATATTTATATTCAAATAATATTTATTTGAAATTTTACCATGGCTGGCAAGTTTTCAGTATTAGATTTTTCTTTTTGTTTTTTGTCATGATAAATTTTTAAGAATCCATTGTCATCACTTACAATAATACTATTAAAAAGATATCACAATGAAATTTTCATCTTAAGACTTAACTTCATCAATAAACTTAAATCTTTATTATCGTTTCAGTTTTATGATTATGATCAGATATAGTTGTAATTTAATTTCAGTAGCAAAATACAACATTAGAAAAAAATTTAAAACCATTTGGAAAAATTAAGGTATTATACACCGTTATAGAGCAACCGTTAAGTTGTACCAGAGAGATGGAGAGAATATTGGTCATATATACTAATAGCTTTTAATATATCATTTTCCATAACGCTTACTATCCATAGTATAAAGCTATTGAAAAATGTTTCTTTTTCATTAATCTTTTGGGACAGGTTTTTATTTTTTAAATCCTTTTAAAGCATTAGGCAGAATTAAGAGCTGTTTAAAAAAGACAACCTTGCAGAACCAAATTTACGAAAACTTAACAAAAAATTTACATCATATACATACATTTTCTATCATAATTCTAAGTATGTAACCTACACAGTGAATGTTTTCTTCTCATGAAGTCATTCAAGAATATTTTTAACAACACTTTATTTTAACACCTTACAACACCGAGTGTCCCATTACGCATGATAAAATTCTTTTTTAAAGAATTTTGAATCAGATTGTTGGCCTGCTCTCGCGATTATAACTCTACCGTTTCTTTCTGATTTTATACCGTTTTCAGACAATCTAATCAATTTGACTAATCAGTCAATAAACTAATTTATTTCTAACATTAATGAAAGAAGTAGACCATGATCTCATAAGAGGAATAGTTATAACTTAGTCGGAGTTTTTACTAAAATTTTATGAGAAATATCAGAGAGAGAGTGAGATTGCATAGAATTATTTACATAAAATGGGCATCAATCCCAAATTCTGATCTAAAGATAGCATTTTCAGTAAAATTTCAGATTTTATTACGTGGTTAAAATTTAAATAATAAATTTAAGAGATAAATAACATAAAACATGGAAAGAAATGTTTGTGTGAATGAGTTAATCTCATAAAATACAAATAACAAAAAGATTATATGTTCGTAACAGGAAAGAAGAGGTATAACATGAAAGCAATGTGCGCTTTCTCCATAATTCAAAGGCAGGTTATATGAGTTAAAGATCACAGTAACTCACTTCTATTTGAAAGAAAAAGAAAGATGACATACCATTATTTTTGAGAATTTTTTTTGTCTCTTCTATGAATAATCTACAGTCTACTTCTTATTGAGCCTGTTCTACTTTCTTGACAATATGCTGACATTTTAACTTTCTTCTATTTTAAGTCATAAAATTTATTTAAACACTTTTTCTGAATTTATTTATTTGTTTCATTTTCATTCATAAATCGATACAATTTTTTGTGTGTGTGAGAAATACTTCTTAAGTGTTTATTTTTATTTATTTAAAGTCTTTAATTGTTTCAATAGTTTATTTGTGATATAAACTTCCTTTTGTCACATAAAGAATTACGGTCATGTCAAAAGAGTTTTCTTTATCATTTTTTTCCCGTATGTATCATTCCACAATATTTAAAAGTAAAAATTTTCAGAATAAATTTTAAAAAATTGTATGCAATTGATATATTTTTAAAATCGATATAAAAATCAAATTTATAATTGATATATTTTTAAAATCGATATAAAAATCAAATTTATAATTGATATATTTTTAAAATCGATATAAAAATCAAATTTATAATTGATATAAAAACCAAAGTTAGCATGATATATGTTTCACACTTTTTTTTTGGTGGATCCTTATCTAAAAGTCATACTATGACAAAGCCATTAGACAATAACAACCTTATATTTTATGATCGATATTCGAATAAAACTAAATCTCAAATGTCATCAGTATGGCTTTTTCCTGAATTAATTACAAAATAACTTAATAAAACACTAAGTGCACCAACACTTAATATATACATTTTCGTAGTGAAATTGGTGAAATATGACAGGTTTTTGGATAATATTACCTTTTGAAAATATCGTTAAACCATATTTTTCTCTGAAAATGTTACGCTCTACCTCTCTTCCAAGTGAAGTCCCTATCTGCATTTCTTCTCAAAAAGTTCTATCTGTGTATGTGTCGATATAAACGCTTATCTTTTTTTTTTTTTTTTCACTCTCGCCTTGAAAACTAGAAGACTATCGCAATGCTTTTCGTCCTCTATGTATATTTATAACATTCTCATCTTTTTTGTTGGTATTAGTAGACTCACACTTATATAACTAGTAGAATATTTCTTTACCAACACCAAATAATGTACTTTCCCTTTACGAGATTTTACCTTCATTAGTTTCCTAAAATTCGTAGTAAGTGTTTTTGTTTTTTCTAATTATATAGGATATCTTGAATATTTCAACATTTGTCTGATTGAAAAATAGCCCTAATTTAAAAGTAATGGATAAAGTTGTTAGTTTACTTTGCCTTACACAAAATTATTATTTGTAACATGTAATAACAGGCACGCTATTGAAATTTAAATTCAAAATTATTTTTGCTTGAACTTACTTCACAACTGTCCTTGTAGAAGTAAGTAGAAGATTATTACAGTATGTGGATTGGGAATGTACGTAAGTGGATATCTAATCTGTTAACCTTATACAACAATATTTTTTCTCCCAGTCAAAAGAGAGAATAAGGTAAATATCGGTAGATTACAAGTATTTGTCAGAATATACAAAAGAAAAGAAAAGAGTAAATAATAGAAGAGATACTGTATATATATATATATATTGAATACATTTAATAAAAAGATCATGGCTCACTTCTCTTCCTTCAGAATCTTGCCTTCAAAATCTAAAACTGGTCGAGGTTGATATGTAAGTACATTTAATGTTAATTTCAGCAGTAAAGAAAAGAAAAATTAAAATACTAGAAGAGGATACTGTGATATATTGAATACATTTAATAAAAAAGATCTTGAAAGCAAAAAGCTATAATCATATGGAGAATCTTTAATCAAAAAATCTAAAACTGAACATGTTGATCCATTATGGTACATTTAATGTTAATTAATTCAAAAGTTATAGTTATTTATCTTGCCCTAATCGAACATTTACTACAAATATGAAAAAAAAAATATCAATGAAATTAAATTACTGAAAGTTTTAAAAGATAATTTTATTGTGATGTTTTCAGCTTGGAAACCCATATGTAAATGCTCTGATTTAAAAACTTTATTATTCATAAGATCTGAGCTTATTATTATATACATTTTTTTTGTTACAATATTTTTGACGAACCCTTAAGTCTATTTTTTTTACATGTCACAGATAAAAATTTAGTTTAATATTAGTTACAAATATTTGTTATTAAATGAAAATTTTGAGTCAAAAGCTGGAGATTTCTTCGATTCAAATTGTTTTTTCTTCTAGCCTTCATCACTGGCAACGTTTCTCCCCTCTCTCTCTCTAGACATTAGGTATATATATATATATATATGAATATATATATATATATATATTTATAGTATATAATATATATATATAGTATATATAGAGGATATATAATATATATATATATATATATATATATATATATATATATATATATATATGCTCTCCTCTATATATATATGTATATGTATATGTATATCCTCTTTCTCAGAAATTACACGGATTGTTGTGAGAGCTAAAGAAATTTTTCAAGAGCATTTCATCCTAACCTCATGCAAAAATAAGTGTTATTCGAGTAAACTTTAAATGCATTATTACTCGCACTAAACCGCATTACTTACTTAAAATTTCGTTATTGACATAATTTTCATTATTCATATAATTTAAGAAAAATCTAGATGATGTTTTTATATATATTTTTAAAGTAATCATAATGTTTTTTCAGAAGTAGGGTACTAATTAATAAAATCAGGTGCTATGACACAAAACAATAAAAACCAAAAATTTTGTTTCGTTGAAAGAAAGAAAAAAATTTTTAGTGACAATTTTAGTGAGATATGCCAGAAAAATTTAGAAAAAGTTAATCTAAAGGAACATTTATAAATCAAGTATCTAAGATATTCATTTTTTAATAGAGAATAGTGAAGCTCAAATTTCATTATTTTCAAGAGCGCATGGAAAGTCGATTGAAAAGTAAAAGAGCCTACTTAATATTTTCACTATAAACTCTCAAAAACTTTAAATGTATTCAATTTTTTTACCTTAAAATCACGTAACTGGTTTATAATTCATGATTTTTATAACGATTGTCTTGAGTTAATTACATCAAATTTTAAAAAAATTAAAACGCATAATATTTTATTATTTCAAAATAAAATTACTGATTATCTTTCATAAAAGATAAACAGTATAAGAATACGAAATAAATTTTTAGTGATTATGAGTTGCATAAAATGCTAAAAGAAATAAGATATAATAATATCTTGTGTGTGTTTGTAATTTTCATAATTCTTATTGATAAAGACCATGATAAATATTTTTTTCTGTATTCATGTGGAAGCGTTCTATTAATAAATCACAAGATGCGGAGTTTCAATTATTTGAGATAGATCATTTGTTGAGGTTCCCAAATTTTCCTTTTGAGGGAGAAATTGAGACATTGAAAATACGGCCTGTGTCACCAAATATTTTTCAATGAATGAATCATACGTCATCTTCTTCTCTCTATTGTAAATTTTAGTCATTTATGTATAGTCAGACTTTATTTATTTATGTGATCTCAAATTTCAGTTACTGGAATACTGTATTTTAAAATGTAGGTCTAAGTGTGTGGCGAAGTACTTCTACCTGATTCTTGTGTCATAGCTCAGTCAAATACAACTAACTCTAAAAGTCAATAACCTACTCAAGGATACGATACTCAAGTCTCACACAACTATTTATTTGTCACTTTGTAATATAATGTTTAAGTAATATTTGCTCTCCTTGGTGACCCCTTTGATCAATTCACCTATTCGACTATTATTTAACTAATATTCTCTTACCAAAACCTCTCCTGTTGAAGTTGTCTTGATTTCTCAAATCTTCTGTGACCGCTGTCACCTGTAATAACTCTTGTTATCATCTATCACTTGTAAGGCATACACTAAGAGCTAGTCCCACTCGTCCTTTATTCACTAAACTTCCTTTTGTCTATATACCGTCATATCTATCTCATATCCCTGTTCCCTGAGGGAACTCGCTTCTTTACTTGGTCAATGATGACCAAATCCCTCAACTTCTCAAAAGTATTCACTTCAAGTCCGTCAATCCCCTCCTGAAAGTAATAAGTTATCTGAAAAACGAAATCTCTCCATGTTTTGTCAGGGGTCTACTGGTGCTGAACAAATTTCTTTCTAAATTCCTTTGAGCTTAATATTTCAATCTTTTCAATAGTATACCTTTAATATATGTGAAGTTGCCGAAATTCTCTTCCGATTCCCGAGATATTTAATGAACTAAATCAGAAGGTAGTATCATGAGTAATTCGGAAACCCAGTTCTTAGGGTCGACACAACAAACATTTTTCGCTTGTCTTTCGAACAAGGATAAATAAAGTGATATATATCATCGTTCTTTGGATCGAACCTCGGCATCATCTTAGCCAACTCATGACATGGAATGCCACATTTTTCAGGTTTCTCGCCTACAGTTTTAGTTTAGTTCTTATTAACGTCCTAACGTATTAACGTAGCCGGGGCTGATGTACGTTAAATCTGTAGGGGCCCAAAGTCCGCCAGTGGACGTGGTGGGAAAGTTAGGAGAGGTGGTAGCAGCTCAGGTATCATCCACGTCACTTGACGGGGTTCAAAATTACGAGGTCCGTAGCCAATGGCCCTCGTGTTGCTTCCAGTGCGACGTTAATAAAAACTAAACTAACTCGGCACCAATTTGATCCTACCGATTGCGCCAGTAAAAATGCGTTCGTTCGACTGATGGTAAGTTCTGCTTACAAAAATAACACAATTTATTTTAAATAAATATTTCCCACATTAAGTAAATCACACACGTTACAATAATTTAAAGAGGACGTGAAAGCCAAATATACATTCCAACAGCGCCAAACAAACAAACAAAACTTCGCCTTCAATCAGCCAAGAACATCCATCGCTAGCCCGATTTTCTCTTTTTCCTATTCGATTTCCCAGCTTGTTTTTTTCCTAGCAGTTTCAGCGCTTCTGTTAAGTTTTATTGGGCTGTCTCTTCGGCTGCACTATGGTTAGCTGGCTTTAGATGTTTTTTTTTTCTCGGATCTTTATAATAACTGAGGAGATAAATCTAATTAATCTTTTTATCCTTTTTATTTAAATATAATTCAAACTAATAAAACTAAAATGAAAACACTTTATTTAGACATAATATTAGAAATTTAAGTTACTTTATTTCTGTTCCTTGAATCTTTATCTTCTTTAAAGTTTCAGAATTTTTATAAAAATTTTAATATTTTTAGGTTTTCTTATTCTTACGATTTTTCAATTTTTAGTTGATTCAGAAATTTTATAACACACATGTATTAATTTAATAAGCTTTATTAATTCTAATTATTTTTGTTGTATTAATTGTATTTAATTTTAAATACTAGATTATATACATGTTTCTTTTGTACTTGTTATAATTAATACATTATTCCTATACATTTTCATACAAATATATGGCTGCATATTGTTTATTATGTGAAAATGTTTGATACACACACATATATATATTCTATTTTTTTTTCCTTCAAATTTTTGGTATTTATATTTTTGTAATAATTTTTTTTTATCATTCTAGTATTTGTCAATTATTTTTATTTTAATTTACTTTCTTTTGGAATGTTATGTACTTTTTTATATAGTTAAATATGAGTATTTTATTTTTATTCACTTTTTTGTTTACAATGTTTTATCTGTTTATTTGAATGTTTTTATATAAGTCTTCTTTCTTTTTGGTACATAATTCGAGAGACCAACCCCCCGCTCCACACATAGTGTCTTTTTGGTACAGTGGGGGATTTCTTACATGTTGTCACAATTTATTTTTAACTATTGAAATAGCCTCCTAGTTGGTTTTTGATTCATATTTTGGTTTTTAATTACATATTAATTTCAAATTATGTATGTATATATATATATATATATATATAATAATATATATAGGGAGTTCTATGATTAAGTATTTTAGAAAATGAAACAATTGATTCTTGTTCAATTGATTCTTGATACACAAAACTATGCAATGAATTCTTCCTTTAAAAGTAATATCTAATATTTCAAATGACGCTTTTATGCATCTTTCATGTGTATTCTTTCCAGCTTATCTAAATCTAATGCATTAAAAGAACAATAGACTAATAACTACTATTTGAGACAAAATGGAGTAGGGCGCTAAGAAAAATACCATATTGTTATTGTCCTTATTATAATTTTTTTTTTGAAGTAGTGAATCACCTATAGGGACTTTCATTCTTCTGGAAAAATCCTTAAGAGCTGACAGAGGGATTTATTTATCGCATAATCAAGAAGTGCTCTGACGGCTATTTTAAATATAAAACACGAAGAAGTGGTCGTCCTCGTTCTTCAAAACTCAATACTGATCAAAGCAGTTCCTGGGGAAATTCTCTGCAATTCGCTCTGCAACCTAAAAATCGCTTCGGCAGAAATGAATATTAAAATTTAATCTCTCCTGTCGGTGATTTCAGACTTGGAACTTACCGCAACATCATCATCATGTAATTTAAAAGTTTTAATGTTTTATCTAGTGCGCATAAATAAATGATTAATATCTCCAACTATTTCCTAATGAATTTTTTAAAACTCTTTCTGAAAAAAAAAAAAAAAAAAAACCGTGGTAGCACTTAGTATTAAAAAAAAAAGTTGGGAAAAGAGGTTGGCTTAGGGATTGGAAACACCATATGGTATCATGAATTACGTAAAATTCCCGAGCAGAAAATTGGTTTCTGTTGTATTAATAAGACGTAATAATTATTTACTAAAAGAAAGTTATGAAAAAAAAAATAATTCCTACATTTTCTTTGATTAAGCTACGCATACAATAGTATGTATACATCTGAAGAAACAATAAAAATATTTGAAAAATTACATTAAAGTTTATTGATTTAGTTTACAAAGGAAGTTGTAGTATTCTTAGATTTTGTAAGACAATTTAAAATAAATGTTTGAGAATACTTATTATATGTTGAGAAATTTGTGAAACATCTAAGTAATATCTAGTTTTTGCTGAGTAAAGGAATTTGCAATAGGATTAAAAGTTAACACAAATGGGCCAAATTTTTTACTGTGAAATCTGAGAAGCTATCTGGATTTTTATATTTACATTTGCTGCCTTTAAAGCATTTGAGGTGTGATTATTAACCTGAAACTCTCCCAAGCTATCCCTATTTTAAAATTAAAATGAAACGAGGGAGTTATTTGTTACTTTATATATATGGTTAATAAAAAGAACATATAAAAATATCTTTATTTTTGTTTCTTTACATTTGAATAAGTTCTTAATCTTTCTTGATAGACCAGCATGATTGTGTAGAATGTTGTATACTCTCCGACTCTGAGTATACTATTATATTCTATTAACAATTCTATTTCCGTTTTATTAATTGAATTAAACGGATGACAATCACTTCTCTGAATTCAATCAAAAAACTACACCTTTTATAATGAAGAATTTCAAACTTGAGTACATGATATTTTTTGGATGTCCAATTTAATTACCATACACAAATTAATGACATGCATTTTTATATTTTTTTGATGTGTTGAAAGGGTTCGTCTGCTTTAAAAAAAATTATTTGTTTTCTCTCATCACGAAAATTTATTTATTTTTATGTTTAATTTAAGGATTGGTGAATTTAAAAAAATCTTATCACCGATTATATGTATATTTCAAATTCAGGTTTTAAAACAAATTGAATATGGAAAGAAATTTAGAGATTTTTTATAAAGATTCCCCAAACTTAAAATATTACAGCATATGTTGGAATTTTGATAATAATTTTTCTATTATTACATGTTTCTCTAACTCCTTACTCGGGAAAGTCATCTATTAAAAACAGAAAAAAGTAAATTGTAATATTCGATTTAAGTTTATAAGTTAGGTCTTAGATTATATAAGTTTATGAGTTAGGTCTGGTTTGTTTTATATTTGTCGAATTTCAACTGTTAAAAGTATTTTCATTGAAATAAAATTTTATTGATTTCTTATTGATAAAGTTATAATTTTAATGAAAACAATTAAAAAAAAAAGAATAAAACAGGCGTTAAAGCTAGTGAACTTCTGAACATTTTATTTTACTTGAATTATAAGTGAGCTAAATTTTAAGCCGAAATTAATAAGCTTTCAATTTGGTATTCGAGGTTTTACAACCATTTATATTTTGCCTGAAATTGGATTTTACATTTAAAACTACAATTTTCATAGTTTCCTTGGTTATAAAACAATTTTTTTTACAATTTAAAATGACCAAAAATAAATTAAGGTGTTAAGCTAGCAGAAAAATGCTGATTAATTCTTATAAATTATGAGTTTTTACACGCTTCTACTCTCTTGAATACGATTTATTTATTTATTTTTTTAGAAAAAGAAGAGACTATCATGAATAAAAATTGAATGCACATAAACTTGAAACTTTGGATAAAAATGAAGAAAAATTGAAAGATAAATTCCATACAACACATACACAATGATAGCGTTATGTAAAAAGCTAAGAGAAATTTTAAGCATCTTGATGGCAATGAACACTGATTATCATTTAATTATTATAGAAGAAAAATATTCATGAAGATTGGATAAGGTTATGTATAATTTAAAAACAAAACAAATTATATGTGAGTTTTTATAACGATTAATAATAATGAAAACTATAAATGGAAAATTAGATATAGCCATTGAGTAGAAGAATAAGACAGAATTTTTTTATCTTAGCTTTTAATTAATTGAAAAATGCGACAGGCTTGATAAGCTGAAGAACTTAATGACTTATGCAATAATTTAATCACTGAATTGGTATAAATATTTAGAATAAGATAGATATAAGAGATACAAGTGCTTTTAGAAAATGCAATAATATTATCAGTGAGCAAAAATATAAACACTGAGTAGATGTAAAGATTTTGATTAAGACAGCTACAAGAGAGGTACAAGTGTTTTCAAAGATGAAACATCGAATTGTAACTACACAGGCATAAATACGTATTATATAAACAAAAAAAGAACGACAATTTCTTTTTACTTAAATCAGGGGTGTAAAATACTCATGTTTAATTAATATACTAAGCCTAGGCCAGGATTTTATTGGAAGATCATGCGTTTTTGATCGAATGGGCTATCATTATATCATTACGTCCATATTTTTTCATCTGCGCATTGTTATGCAATCAGATAGGCAGTGAGCGCTTTTCTGTGATATTTACTTAAAACTCAATTTATAGAGTAGGTGATGTTATCTTTTACTTCCGGGATTTCGTTTATTATGAAATACGAAAAATTATTAGAGCTTTATCTTGATCTCTAGTCACTTATCTTTTCGCATGCTTGAGCAACAAGGAAGTTTCCGCAGCAAATAAGTATGATGTCTTCATAAGACCGGTTGTAAGGAACCAAGATTTACTAAAAAGCCTGATATCAAATTTTAAGCAAGCGTCTTTAAGCACGCGTCTTTGAGATCCCTTACTTACTGTTGATCACATCTTTTTATTTAAGTTCTCTGAATATATATTACTTGGATTACAAGTTCTATTCGGCTTTTTTCAAAAAGAAAGTCTTATATTTTCTGTTTCATGAATGAAACTGAGATCTAATATAAATTACATATCTTTATTTTAGCAGAAAAATGTACTATTAATTGGTTTTTCTAAATTGAATATTTAAATATTTATCTTTTCAGGATAGGAAGAATTGGAATTAAGTGTCCAGTAAGAAGTGAATTTTTTGGCTTCTTATCTGTTTACTTCATGAATCCGCACACATGATATGTTCATGATCATTGGAATATTTTAAAAATAATTACCAAAGTAAGTACTTCAAGTTATGTAATAGGTTTGATTGATTTGTAATATAAATACATCTCACTACAAAGCAAAGAAATCTGAAGCATTGTTTAAGAATGTTTAAAACTTTTTCGACCTTTAATTTGTGAGGAGCTTAAAAGAATAAGATCAACTAATTGAATTAGATTTATGATTCATAGAGTTAGTAAAATAGAATTTGGTAAAAATATTCTAAAAATACATTCATATTTTTAGATAAAGAGATTCCATCAAAAAAGAAAGCGAACCTTTCAATTTCATTCCATAAAATGAAAATTTATCAAAAATGAGATGAATTTCAACTTGTATCTTCTTAGATAAAGTTTTTAACTAAAATTCTACCTTTTAAAAACGAAATTCTTTTGATTTATACGTAACATTTAAATATTTTATAAATCGTAAAGGAGTAACACAAATCAAATAGAAAATTAAGAAAGAATAGACACAAGTGTCCTTTTTTTACTTTAATGGGGGTTTGAATAAAAATTATCTGTATTATTTAGTACATTTTAAATTGATATTGAATTTTATATCACGTCTAGGCCTATTATAACTTCACCACAGTCTTCTTTCCAAAAATATTTGCATAATCTATTGAGATGTCACATGACTTCTTATTTAAGAATCACTGATTAAAATCATCAACTAAAAATTGAGACTTATATGATAATTTACTATATTTCAATATACAAACACCAATCTTTTTGAAATTTCTGTATTCATGAACTTTCGTTTTTGATATTTAGAAGCTTTTTAATCATAGGTTAGGCCTCCTTTTCTCTGATGCATATTTGAAAATTCAATGAAGTTTTCTTACAATTTTTCACTTATTAAATTTTTTGTGTTTGCATGTTCTAAATATATAATTGCGTTGTGGGAACACTTTTCCCTCAATATAATAGAAAAGAAATGTGAAATAGTTAACAGATACCACAATAATGCAAACTGATATAGTAAATGAGGTCCATATAATGTACATGTGAATAAATACTTTGGTTCTGAATACAATTTGGCAGATGTTTTAATTTTTGGTTGAAACATTGTGCCGTAAATCATTGATATACTAATACAACAAGAGATTCATTCAGCAATAACACAGGTGAACTTACAATATGCTGATATGTGGAGACATTTGAGGTGGTCTCAGAGCTTATGTGAAATTAAAAGCTGTAATTCGTTCACCAATCTAATATATCAACAGAAGTAATTCCTTCTATATCTCGACTGTTAATTTCCTCTCCTTCAGCTGATAAGTTTTAAATATTTTTGTCCAGAACATAGTAGGAAAATCTTTCCTTGCTGAATGACCGGTATCGTATAAATTACAATAGTATAGTAGAGTCACGCTAAATTCAAATAAGGCAAGAACCATTATGTAAATAATTATGTCTATCGTATTAAATAGTTTTAAAATGTATATATGTATAAATCTCCCTATATTCTAACTTTGAATAATTAAATTGACTTCTCTCTACCTATCTATCCGCTTTCTCTATCATCTTCAGACAGCAAAAGTGTTTGTCAAATGGAGTGTTAAATCATATTTGAGTATATTTGATACAAAATAAAATGGGAATCACAGCAGGGATGTCAATATTGGAAATCCAGACAAAATTGTTACATCATCGAAAGTATCAAATTTCATCTGTGTGATATTTTTATACAATGTTTAACGATCAGGAAGCTTTATTTCTAAAAATGTTCTGCACTGCTGGCATACAAAATGAAACACAAAAAAAGGACAAGAGATTTTAAAGCCAAATATATAGGAAGATTGAACACAGTATAAAAGTGAAATGATTGAAAACACGTTCTTCTGCCAGGTGAAAAAGATGATGAAATCAGTGTTTAGTATTGCCGCCACGACTGGTAATAACTACTGCCACATGCTTCGGCATGGAATAAAAGAGACTTTGGATATCTTGTTGAGGTATGGCAGCCCATGAGCTACTATGCTACATGCTGCTACATGCTGCCAAAGTTAATTTGGTGAAACATTGAGGGATATATTCCAAGCCAGTCGTTCTCGAGTTATCTATCAGGAGTGTTCGATAGGTGATAGATTTTTGAACATGAAGTTGAAGGCAGAAACGTTACCTGGTGGGCAAATAAAAAGCCTTAAGAATTGCATGCCATATATGGTCTCTCATTGTCCCGTTGAAATGCATATGCAAGCTTCGAAAATAAGGGAAGACAACAGGCTTCAAAACCTCAGAGAAATTGACTTTTATCCGATCATCTTGGTGTTGATGGAAGAAATGTGATTCGTCTGTAAAGACAATGTCGTGCCGTTCGGCTATCCATGTCTACCGTCCTATGCTCCTTTGCATACGTAAATTCATGTAGTTCTCAGATAAGGGTAATCTCAACAAAATAGACAACTTGAGGACATTCCACTGCGCTGCAAAAGACGTCGAATGTCACTTGCGAATGATACGATTGTTGATTGCATATATTGTATCAAATCTTTTTTTAATGTGGTTCCTGATGTAGCAGAGCTCTACATCATTGCCATGAGCGCAATATACATGTCATCGCATGTAGTGGTGTGACAAGGAGGATACAATTGATGCCGTCGGTCAGTTGTTTCTTCCTGAAACTATAGATTACAGATTAGCATCACTACTACTTAGTAACATCCGACATGATCTAAGATTTCTCGGAAGGATAATCCGAAATCTTTATCAGCAACAAATCTTTCTCGCTCGAACTCAGAAACGTACTCGAATGACGCTTGCATTCTTTATCTAGACATACTGAAGTTGTCCAAGCAAAACAACCGCTTGAAAAAGCAATGTCAATACTTCAAAACGGCGCACTATTCTTCTTTTATGTTCTCCATGATGTGTATCTGCGCTGAATTTTCATGTGTTTTGGATGCTTCCTGCATAATGTTGCATTTTGAGTGGCCAGCAGTGTATTTGCACTTGTGAATTTTTAAGTCGTATTCTTTTTCAGATGAGGATAAAAACAATAAAATCTACCAAATAAACACAAATATAAGCAAATAAGAATAAAAATAAATGTTTTCAAAATCTAGATTTATTCATTAGGATGCACTTAGTTACCAAAAAAAGCTATGAGCTTTCCATTCATTACACAAAAAATATCCCAACTAATTCTGTGCTTTCTATTAATTAAGTTCTTAAAAAAATAAGAGGTTATCTATTCAAATATTAGAAAAAGATTTACACATGAATTATATATATATATATATATATATATATATATATATATATATATATATTCAGATTACTTGTGTTGGGTGTCCTTTGATTGATTTACTCTCAGAGTTAACTTGAATACGATTAATAAATTCAAGTCACATGGAGCAGACAATGAGGAGATTCATTTCTTGTTCCTTGCTAGAAATCAGGGATATTTTTAGCTGTTATTCTAGTGAAACGTGACCTAAAAGAGAGGAAGGAATAGTTTAATACATTCGAAAGGACATTTACGTAGGAAAGAGTATCACGACTTTAAAAGAAAATTTCTTAGAAATTCTCATTCAGAATTACATATCATTCTTTGAATGATCTGAAATATTAAAATAGAGACCTTGATTAATGTTTGATTTCCTTGTGATCATTTGCTTCTTTTAATATTTTGCAATACCTGACAATGCATAGCTACTGATGCCAATCATCATGAAGAAAATCATAAAATTCATTTAATCTACAGGCAAACATGATTTCTATATTCAAGTCTCTTATTAGAAATTTATAAAACTATCTACAGAGATAAGTATTTACTTTTCTTACCTTACATTAAAAGTGCTGCAAAGGAAGCTGAAATGTTTTTAGTTTTGGACTTAATTGAAGCATTTGATACTGTAATTGCCTGAATGTAGTAGAGGAATATTTGCTTTGGAAGCAGACATAATCATTATTTAAGTTTATTTCAGCAATAAATAAAAGCTTTTTATATCATTCCAAACTAATAATTTGAATCTTTTTTGAATTGTAGAAGCTACAAACGATTGTAATAAATCTAAAAATTGTACTATCTACACTCGTAGTGCATAATAAATTTATATTTTTTTAGTTTCAGTAATTGTAGCCTATAAAACCTGCTTATTCCTTTACGTTTCGGTAACACAAATTTAAAATTGTTATTTCAATTATTATTTTCTTATACTCATTTATAGCCTCAAAATTGCTTCTTAGTATTTTAAGTGATCAGTAAGTTTTCAATCATCAAATCTTAATGTAAAGATAAGTTTCCTTCCCTAATTAATTCTTTAGTATTTATCTCCGCATTTAGTCTTATAGTTTTTAAATTAGCTCATTAATCTATGGATCAATTTTGTAATGTTGAGCTCTTTTGAACCTGAAGTTAGCTATCTCACTTGGGGGAGGGGGTATAGTATAAATCATATCTTCTTGGAATGAATGTACATTTTTTTTCATATAAAGGGATGCTTTTTTAAAAATTATATATATTTTTATGTCAGACTAATTTACTATAAGAAAATGTTAAAACTAAAAAATTCAAACTAAGTTTCATGTAGTAAAAACATTATTAGTCAATATGCTTGTTATTGATACTTAAACTTAATTATATTTAAATGTAATTAAGCAAATCTAGCACAAAATTTCCATTTTGTTTCTAATAAGAAGCTTGGAACGAATTAATATTATTGAATTATGCACACAAGAGAGAAACCGTTAACGGATTTCATCGTCAAGGCAATGAGGACAGTTAAACATAACGGAAAGAAGTTAAAATTGTCTGCATTTCAACTTTCACTAGCATCTTTTAACTTTCGTGTAATGGAGAAAATGGCATTCACGTGATGGAGTGAAATCCAGAACAAAACAACTTTCCTTTTTTTTCATTCTTATTTTCTTTTTGAAGTTATTTTACTTCCGAAGTAACGCTCAGGGTAGTCAACTACATAGCTTACGACAACCGGTCTAGAGAAAACAGGCAGTGAACTCAAAACTCACAGTTTTGGCGACTTTTGGAAAGCATCTGTTTCTAGGGGTTACTGGGGCAACTTGTCCGCCCGTATAAATGTCTACTTCAGTAAAAGCGGTCATTCCGTAGCAATCAACTGGGCCCTCAACATCTCAAAGCATGGTATGAATTTTGACTTATGGTTTTCATACAATGGTCAATGTTTGTGTTTGTGGTTTGGTTTAAGCACACGTATAATTGTCCTTATTATTTTTTCATGCGATGTACATTTTCTACATGTGAACATCGGGATAGAATTTTAATGAGTATCAAATTTATGCCACATTTAGTGCAGTCTTTTTTCCCCTGTAATTAATGTGAACTTCAATTAAAAAGCACTTCAATGGCAATATTTTTGTATTATTATTTAAAAATGAATTATCTTAATTTAGAGGTTAATTGAATGATATTTTCCTTAAGCTAGGGAGAATAATAGTTCCACTTTATAAATGCTTTAAAAACTTTTCAAACATATTTCATTACTTAATATTATTTGAAAGAAGAAAAAAAATTGTTTGTTTTCTTCAAAAAACATTTTGTCCCTAAAACTTTGGATTTCTGCCTTATTTTGTTGGCTGATTTTTTTTTCCCGATGTACATACCAAAATTTTTTAAAAATTTTTTTTCATGATGTAGATACATTTTTCAAGGATTAAGAATACCAATTGCTTAGCAAATACTTTTTTTTGGAGAATTCAATAACTTTTTTTTAAGGTCTTAAGCATATTTGTTGATTTATGTTATGCGGATATTGATTTTTGAAATTTGTGTTATATTTCTTTTTACATATTTCTTGAGAACATGATAACAGTTCAAAACTACAGTGATTAATTAAAATTTTGAATGAAAATATTTTATTAAATCCTGTCAAGCCAATTTATCTAACATTATCAACATGAGACGAAATGTTTTTTCTTCCTTATATTTTTAAATATTCTTTCAACTATTTTTAAAACAATAATCAAAAAATACCATTTCTTCTAGTAAGTTTTTAAAATTTTTATTGTGAATAACATTATTTTGTTCAAATTATAATTTTTTTTATAAAATTACAATGTTAAAGGAAGCAGAAATGGCTCTCGATACATCTAATAAGTGAAAATGAAACGTTCTTTCATTTTCACACAGTTAAAATATTAATGAGAAATTGGTATGGAAAGTAAAGTTTTAAAAAATTATTTTCATATTTACAGATAAAGAATTCACTCATAAAAATGGATTAATAATTTGTAATTGTAACATTATTCTCTTATGATTATTTAAATTTCAGTGATAATTTAGGTGAAATTCACTATACATACTTCATTTCATAAATTTTTAGAATTATAATTAAAATGTTTAAATGCATCGATAAAATTTTAAAAGACTGTTCTAATTGAGGGATAGATCAAGAATATAGTATTACATTTGTGAAGCAGCACGTTTATCTTCCTACTTTCCCTGGATTACTTGCGTATATATGTAAGCGATAAAGATTTTTTTCCTATCTCAGGAAGCAACAAGCGAAATGGATTACATATATATTTATTTAAAAAATCATGTACTTATGAAATTTCCTGATCTTTAGAAGAACAAAATGTACTACCTCATTCTACAGAGTAATCGATACTTTTTTTCAAGATTTCTATTTCTTTTGGCAACTTGGTTGAGGGTCTTTCCACTTCCTGTTCTAATTTTTGATTCACATTCCAAAAATGATAAATTGATAAGGTTGAAAATCCACTTCTTATTCTATAAAACATCTCAATATAATATTCAGTTCAAGTTCAATAGATGCTGATAAAGATCTACGATCTCATAAACATTCATATTGTTACACATAAATTAACATTCAGAACATTCCTTTACTTCTATTAGATGTCATTCAATGTGCTACGGCTAAATCTAATATCACAAAGTGTGATCTAAACTCGGAATTCATTTTCAGTCCGACAAAATAAACCATGGTTAAAATAAGATTGTAGGGGTAATATATATATATCCGTCAATCATAAAATTTTGAAAAATTGTATAAACACGCTATTTATCTTTAGTACGTTAAGTTAAATATCATCTAATAATAATAATAAAATAGACATATTTTATTTAGAAAAATATGAAATGATTCAAACCAAAAGGAGTAATAAAATAAAACATCCTGCTTTATTAGAGAAATATTAATGTTAAATAGTTTTTCTATCTGAAAAAATGTAACGAATTTATGTCCAATTCTTTATTGCTTGGCAAAGATAATCACAAATTATTTTTCTCTATTTATGTTTTGTGAATTCTAAATATAGCTATTAAAATGTTTATAAGCGTTTCCATGGGCATACATTCCGAAAGCCTGAAAATGTAATTTTGTCAAAGTTCATACTAAGATACTTCACTTAAGAAAAATCACTATTGGAAATTATTTCGGAAAATGTTTACAATCTCAATGAGACGACGAAACCATTGGATAGCGAATTTGTTTCAGGGAGAAGTGCTGGATTGTTAAAAATTGATTCGCAATGCGACGCATAGCCAGGAAGTGAAAATTATTTAAAATTCTTGTGATAATTTTGTGATTGACTCATTTTACCATTCACATTTTTGAACATATTATCTAGTTTTGTAATGAGTGTCAAATCCTTCGGAGAAATGTGCGCATGCAATTTCTTATTTGCAAAATCTTCTTAAATAAACTATTACATACTCAAAAATATTCACTTTTTTGATTAATTTCTTCCTTTTTTTTATTCAAAAATTCCATCTTTTTTGCAATATTCAATAATTATTATACATCTCGATTAATTGTTTTCGTGATTGGAACGTGATTTCTCACGTTTAATCTTTGAATTTTTTTTCCCGAATATGAAGTATCTAGCTATATGTCAGGTGTGTTTGAAGCCATATAAAGAGGAATTAATTTTATTACATAAATTAAGTGAACGGGGAATAAAATTAAAAATTTGACTGTTAAAATTTGAGAAAATTGAAAAAGTATGAAGTAGTAAAAAAAGAATTTTTAATAGTTTTATGTTTCTTTTGAATATTTCAGATTCATTCTTTTTAAGATAAAAAATGTTTTTTTTTCTACGATTAATTATTGACAGTATTTAGGTTGCTTGAATTTGAAATTTTTAACGAGATATATATTTAAATCATTTCTTGTTTAATATATCTAAAATTTCAGATAAGTATTTCCATTACGCCTATTGAAATTGAGTTATTTCAGCAAATTTTCTTTATTTATATTAAATTAAATAAGCTAATAATTTCTTTATAGATTTATTTCTCTCCTTATTTATATTTTGAAATTTGTTAATGCTAAGGAATCCTCAAAGTTTTAAAAATAGAATATCTGAAATTCTTAATATACATTGCATTTTTATACTAATCATTCAAATATAAAGGAATACTTTTAAAATGTAAGGGATGTAAATTGAGAGGAAAATCAATCTTAAGTGTACTTTTAGGAATTTCAGTTTCTTCATTTTATTTTGTATTCGATACTTGTTGGACTTATTAATTTGATAGTAACAGAGTGATAGTGATATTACTAGCAAAATAAGATGCAGCTATTTAAAGCTTCACTAGTCGAGAAAAGATAATTATTGCATTACCATAATATAAATACAGTAGAGTCTCGTCAAGTCGGACCCTTTTAACTCGGATCTCCGGATAATCTGGATCAAACTGCAAGAAGGTTTCTTTTTAATTTGAGAAGTGATCTACAAATTTCTTTAATAACATTTGTATGTTTTAGCCAAATATTTTGAAAAATTATTTTCTTTTCTAAAATATTATGTTAGCTATGAATGTATGAAAAGAAGAATGTGGCGGGACTTAACAAATATTCTGTGCAAAGCTTATAAAACCTTAGTTACACCTCTTAATACCAATGACAAATGGTAAATGGTGCTAGATTATCTATATGGAATATGTATTAAAATAACTTTAAGCACTTTTCTATATTTCACAAAGTAGACATCTTTATATTCTGTAAATATGATTCATACTCAATTTGTTCAAAATAAAGGTATCTTTCTGTAAGTATGTTTTATTTTATTCCATATTTTCTATTCCGGTTAACCCAGATTTTTGATAACCCGGATCGGCCCTGGTCCCAATTAATCCAACTTAATGAGATTTCACTGTATTCAGAATAAAAGAACGTTAGAGAATTTCAGAAATGATAATAGCGTATAAATTTTTGAATAGAGACAGTGGGAAAAATGAAAAAATATGCATAATCTGTCTTTTATAACTCATCACATTCATTAATAAACCTGAATTCTCGCGAATTTTAAGTTACATAAACAATATTTCCCCTTTCTGAAGAATTAATGCTTTTTGAGGATTAACCATACTTACCAAACTCTCACTTTTTCCTGCAGCCTGTTTTCTTAATGCTTGACTAGAAAAGTTTATGCTCAACTTTTTTCACTTTATAAATAATTTATTTAATTACTTTATCCACAGTTTTGTAGATCTGGTATGCATGTCAAAACTATTTTAATTACGTACTTTTTCTTAAAGTTCGATCTAAATGTTTGCATTTTTTGTATTTTATTAAGATTGTTATTTAAAAACGATAGAATTAGATTCCATTCTCTACATTACAAAATAAAACCCAAGATAAATACCAACTAACAGTTAACTCCATATATTTTCCAAAGAATAGTAAGTGTATTAGTTGGCGAAAAAAATCTTCCAAAATAGCTAAATATGATTAATGTTTTATCTAATAATAAAATCTCTCTCCTCTATAATTTCATTCTATCTTGGTACTGAATTTCATAACGTATTTTTTAAATGAATAAAGTTGATTTTTAGAGATTTTTCTCTATCTCAAGGACTTACTTTTTCAAATAAGAATATTAAAGCATTGAATTTTTAATTCTCCATTTTGAGATTCAATGTGGTATTGTTATAGTGTGTCTTAATTTACTAACTACTTAATTTATAGATTTATTTTATTTTCATTTATAGGTTCTCACAAGGATTTATGTACACAAAGTGATTCGAATAAAAGTGTCTAACGCAACATGAACAATACATGTTGAATTAGCAAAATGTTTTAAGTCGAAACTTAGAAAGCTTTTCTATGGAAAGCAAAAGTTCATATACCTAAGTTAAATTCTTGTGAATAATACGAAATATTTTAAACCAATGTAATAAACTAAAAAATTATAAATATGCATTTTAGAGCATTCTTTTCAGGAATATGCACCTTGTGTTTGTCAGAATAAACCCCATGAGAACTAAGTTCCATAAATACTTTACAACTAACCAATCAATCAGAAATATACTTTCACAAAGTTGTTTGTAAATATCAGTCTCTATAAACTATCCCCCCCCCTTCACACACAATCTAAATTGTAATACTTTTCAACAAACAAAAGAAACATTAATTATTTTCAAAAACTGCCATATTTATGACATTGTGCAGTTCAAAGATGGTGAAAATTAAATTCAAATAATTCTTAATCGTCGCATCGCATCAATTCAGTGATTATATTTTCATATTTCTGATTATAACCCCCTATATTTGTAATAAAGCATTAATGTCATGTATATAAAGAATAATTCCAAATTCCAAACGCAGAATTATTTTGCTTTTTAAGACATTAATATTTTTCTCGATGCTTTTGATGAAGAAGGATGATTTTTAAACTTCAACTCAATTTTGAAACAACTTTTTCTTTTAACTTTCTTCGCTTATTTTTGAAAGAACTTTTTCTTTTAACTTTCTTCGCTTATTTTTGAAAGAACTTTTTCTTTTAACTTTCTTCGCTTATTTTTGAAGTATTTAAAAACAAGCTTGAATTCTAAGGATTATTGTTAGATATTTATTGTAAATTCTTTAAATTTGTATTCCTAGTTTAAGGTAGTTTCCTTAAATGTAAGATTTGAAATTTGATAAAAATATTTTATTTAAAATTTGATGAAAAAAAAACATGCTCATTTTTTGATTATTCCTTTTCATATACCCGATAATAATTCTTGATTAAATCATTACTATCTATGGTTTTGATTTATCAAATAAATTAAGTTTAAACAATATTAAGAGTGACAAGTAGAAAAGGTTTACCAATCCCGATACAGACTAATTTCTATTACCTTCTCTGTGTAACTGTCAAAAAAAATATTTTACCGATCTTAAATAACTTAGTATTGTATAGTAGAATTTACTGTAATAGTTTGAAAAAAGTTTTTAAGCTTCAATAATAAAGTAATAGTAAGGATATGTAAGGTGATTTTATATATAAGGTAACATGTAAGAGACTTCTAAAAAACTTATGTGGTTTTTGTAACTTTATGTCCAATTACTTTTATATGTTTGTATCCTAAGAATCCCAAAAGTTTCTTTAAAAGAAAAATTTCAAAGCAAGATTATAAGAGAAATTAAATTTTTTAAATCCTCAGAATTTTAGTATAATATTTTGTTCTCAATAACAATTATTCATAAGTACAAATTATTTCTGAGAAGAATCGTAAGATTTGGTACTATGCAATGCAAGATTTTTATAGAGTTATAAATACAAAATATTATTTCAATAATAATTGAGGTGTAACGGAACTTATATCAGTAAAATATTCCAACTCAATAATTTTCCTATCATGGAACTTATTACGATAATTTTGTCATCGCATACATCTCAAAAGATGATAACACATAAATTAATACAATGAGTGATCGAATTAGAAGTTTTTCTGTGTTGTCTTATGGTAGTGTTTAAGATTTAAGTGCATATATATTTTTTTAAAAAAAACTATCATTTTATATTAAAAATATATCAAACATTTCTTAATCATACGCAATCATTTTCAAAAGGGGAAATTCAATCAACTGAACAACTAGTGTTTTAGAATCTGTAAGTAAATGTAAAGACATCTATAGGTTTTTAAGAGAATTTGTAAATATTGACTATATAAGTTTATCGGAAAATACGAGTATTAACTGTATAATCTAAGAAACAGAGAAAGATATTTTATTTTCCATATCATATTTCAGTAAAGTTTATTAATAGTTTCTTATGAAAATACTATTCACAAATATACTGTAACAGCTTTATTTTATCACCCAATGTGTAAAATCAGCATTCCCTTTATCAAGACATTGAGAATTTTTAACTTATACAACGGCTTACTAAAAATAGCTCAAGGGTATGTACACTAGGTTAAAAAAGACTTTTTGCATATGTCATGGAAAAAATATTTTTTTTAAAAATGAATATGCATAAAAAGTTTCCCCAATAAAATGTATTACTATCCATTTCAAAGTACTTTAAATTCGATATATATATATATATATATATATATATAAAATTCTTCTTGTGCGTATATTTAATAAAAACACGCCATTTCATAAAAAGTATTCCAATGTAACTAAAAAATATGAAGTTTTAAAAATAAGCTTGAGAGCAATGTGCTGATTAATGATAGATTTTCAACGAAGTTATAAGAAAAGCATTTCCTAAATATTGTTTCAACAATGTTAAATATTTTGTCAAGAAGCAGATGTCTTAAAATAAGCGTAATCATTCCCCAAAAAATTTTCCTTCCGAACATCAAGCGGAAATTCTATCATCACTCAGTCTTAAAATTTAATTGATTTATTATCGTATCTAATTGATCTATTAAGGTTTTATAGATCTATTATAGTACATAAAATTATTAGACATTTTAAGGATTTTTCAATCGTAGTTTAATGCGAGTTGTGTGAGTGTTTCTTATTTAAACATTTAATTAATGCTGGATTTTTATAGTATCGTCTCCATAAAATTTTCGAATGAAAACCTGAGTGATTTCCATTTGGATTTTCTATAGTTATAATAAATAGTATATGTCTTTCTAAAAAAATATTTATTTTATTTCATGATTCTCGGATATGGTTGTACTTTCCAACCTTATAATGCTGTTATAGATAGTAAAAATTATTGTGTGTAATTGAAATATTAGTAATAATTGTGTCTATTGAATTAAGAGAAATAACTGATGCTTCATTAAGTTGCTGTTGAGAGTGTAAATTTGCATGTTTGTACTTCCTATATATCATTTAAAGTATTTTTTAACCACGAAGTAATTATTCATATTTCTTATAATTATAATTTATTGTTACACCACATGTTAAAAATAATTGATGAAGACGAAAAAAAAAATGTGTAAAATGTAAATAAGATAAGATACACAAAACTATTGTTCTATAATTTTCACATAATTTCTTCTTCTCTATTTAAGGGTCCCAAGACCATATACATTCTCTGTCTTCTCTGTCTTCTGAGTGCTCTGAGCGTCGATGCACAAAGAGATAGCAGACGCAGATCGGGAAGACGAAAGCCTACAACAGAAAGCCCTCCTCCTCCAGAAGAACCTGAAAATGAAACCAATCCTCAGAAATTAGACGCTGAACCGGAAGATGTAGCTAAACCTGAAAAAATCCAACCTCTTGAAGCTGAAACAAGTGCTCCATCTGTACCAAAGGAAAATGGCAACGGCAATGCAGGAGGACCACCATTCATTGTACCCCGAGGTACAAGAAAGCCTCGTCCTATGCAGGTACGAAATAATGGAGAAGCCCGACCAAGGCCAACTCTTCCCTCATTTTCCCGAAAACCCGCCAGAATGCCTAAACCTGATCGCCATGACTTGAAGAAAACCGACGAGAGTCAAGGTGCTTCCCCTTCAACCTCAACCACTACTCCTAAGCCATCAAGAAATTACCGTCGTAGAAATAATTCACAATCTTCTGAAAAAGCAGTGCCAAATTCGGAAAAAGCACCTCAGCCTAATGAAGAATCAGAAACCGCTACTGAAGCTGCACCAAAAAAGAGATTTGGAGGTGGCAGAAGGCCTTCTAGGGGTAGCCGAAGAAATAATGCTGCGGCTTCCGAAGAATAAAACTTTAAAATTACTGTACAGTCATTTTGTGTAGAACTTTATAGTGCTTGTGGCAACCAGCTAAGTAGAACAGCAAAGAGAAATAATCGCAATGCGTTCAATTTGCTTCGAGTACCCTAAACTTGTCACTATCATTTGAAATTAGGCAAAGAAAGTAGGCTTTCGCTATAAAGTTTATTCCTGAAAAATCAAATCAAGTATATTTTCCTCTCTCTCTTTAGGTTAAATAAAAGCCGTTGTTATATAAAATATACTTTGGTGCGCAATATCCATAAAGAGAAGTTTCACTGTTTCATTGAAGAAGGTTATTTCTATTTAATGAAATACTCTCGAGACTAAAAAAAAAGAAAGAAAATTTTGATTCATGGTTTTTTGCTTATAGTCTAAATTTGACTTTTTCTTAAAAGCACTAAATTTATACAAAATGTTGTAATAAAGTTTTTTTACGTCAGTCATTTAGTTTTGTTCAAAATTTAATTTTTATTTGCATTCTCATTCGATAATGAAAATACAAAATTTGTCAATAATAAAGTCAATCAATCTTACTTCATAGTTAAAAGAAACAGCCATTGTTCTTATGAAAGTAATATAGTTTCTTAAAAATATTTTCTGGGTAATATGAATAGAAACGTCCATTTTTTCATTCATAATATTTTACTTCTGAAGAAATACTTGATCTTTTCGGAGGACTGTTTTATATGCTTCATACTATTTCTTCTGAAGATAAATAAAACTACGAAGTTTCATTATAGAATAAAAACTGTCTTATATATTTTTTTCTTTGTGCATCTTCTTGATACTAATAACTGTACCATTTTCAGTTAATCATTGTTTGAACGATGTGTTCTTAAATTGGTATATTTTATTTAAATTCAAAAGAAATTAAAAAGAATCTTTTGATTTATGCTATAAAACTATGACTGTGATAATGCATTTAAAATCTTGATTTAACATGAAATTTAAACATGCTTTCAAATAAATGTTTCATTTCCATAGAATGTTTTGTCATTTGTTTCAACTAATTTATGAAATCAAATTTTCTTGTGTGTCATATTATTTGTCCATTTTGTCAGTATTAAACACTCAACTTAGAAACCTCATTATTTATAATTAAAAGAAATATGTATATAAAACAATTTAGCTCTAAAAATATAATAATACCACAAAAATTCTGCAAGTGTCTTAAATTATTTACCTTTTGTTATAACAGTTTTTATTGCGTTATAATTCTATATAATGTAAACTGTAATTCTGTATAATATAACTTTCCATTTCATTTGACCAAACAATATTAGGTATTAGCGCTTTGATTATTGCATATTAATTTTTTTAAAAAAAATATGTTATGAGAACTGCACCATTATTTTAGCTTATGTTTATATTTGTCATTATTTCTTACCTGCGTTGAAAGAATAAGAAATCTTATAAGTTTATTTTTTAATATTCGATGTATTTATTTATGTTTTTATTTCAATACTATATTTATTACGATCGTGAAGGGAATGTATGTGTTTATGAAAATAAAAATGATTCACCTATCTAGAGCTTTAAGGGGGAAATTGATGCATACTTTTAAAAAATTACTAAAAGATTGGATAAAGTAAGAAAATGTTTTTACACAAACACGGATCCAACTATTATTTAATTTTTCACAATGTAATTTAATAGCGAAAGAAATTTCCCCCCTCCATCAGTACGTTTAAATAATCGTCTTTAATTTTCTCTTTGTAATTCAGGCAATGTAGATGCATTTCTTTCATCTCTATCTATTCCATTTTTATGTCTAGTCATAGATATTCGAAGCGATATTAAAATTACAACGTCACTATGTGTGTAAAGAATTTGGCAAATAATTTTTGAAAACTTCTTTAAGAAGTGATCGCTATGTTTTAAAGTTGTTTTTAATTCGAAATAAAAAAAAAAATTAAACCCTTTTTTTAAAAATATATGTTACTTTTATTTCGTCGTTACGTCAACATCTAAAGGTATAGTTATTTTCTTTCTCTTTAATTTTACCATTAAGGATGATTGTGAACCTAATGCGAATGTGTGCATAAAATTTTATATATGATAAATTTCTGCCAAATATTTCAGTTCCCTTTCGTTTTGCTATTTATACTTTACACATTACCGTCCACCGCAACAGTTCTTATTTTAAAAAAGTACTTACTTGGAAAATATTACATTGTCTTTGCTGCTAAAAGCTAATCTTTTACAAGAAATATTTATCTCGTGCATACAAATTTTATTAGTGAAATATCAAGATACCCTTGCTGATGTATCTTAAAATTATTTTAATAATTATTATTAACTTTCATTTACACTAATAATTAATGTAATCGTTTTGATTGTATCCTTAACCATCCGAACTGAAGTTATTGGCATGAAAAGTATCAGGGTTCCTTTTCTAAAAAAAAGTTATAATACACTACTGTATAATAGCAAGAATGTATATTTTTTAAACTTTCCTAATTTTAACGCAAAAAAATATTATTTGTTCGAATTACAAGGTAAATTTGAAAAGAAAGGTTTGAAAGTTTCAATTAAAAATTAAAAGACTTTATTGAAATTTCTCCTTTTATTAAAAAAATATTCACTCATAAAACTTAAAACGTATGAATAAATTGAGTTTCCGAGGTTACATTTTAAGATTATAAAACATTCTAATAAAATTATATGGTCCATTTTTTCCACATAGTTGTAAAATCTGAGCAGTAAAATACTCAAGAATAACAGTTCGCTTTTAGTAGAATCACAAATACTAGCAGCAATACTGTTCCCTTTTGCATTTTTGATTGGTTTACTCCCTTATAACTATGCCCCAGTGAAGAGGCTAGATAATTCGATTTGAGATTCAAAATTGCCCAATGCCCTACTTTTTAAATTCTTTTTATATATTTCTTCTAATTATTTATACATTGGTATACAAAAGGATGAGAATTTGAATATTTAGTCAAATTTCTCGAAAAAGTACTGAACAAAGGGTAAGAATAATGGTTTTAAACAAAGGTGCACATTTTTAGTGTCAATTACGTAAGCGTATATGTAAAAGTAGTCTACACATGTGTGTGTATTGTAAGAGCACGTTCCGATTTTCACACGTCAATTGCACGCATATTTCGATGAATTTTAAGGGTTTTTTTCCCCCCCCTAAATTCGGTGAAACTCAAAAGCAAACTGTTGAAATGAGTAACTATCAACGTTTGGATAGTGGAATAAATTGACGAATCATCGGAAGATTTCGAGTAGATCAGTCTTAAGGGTCAATTGCTATATACTTAAATGTAACGGCCAGTGTCGTGAGCAGATTTTGCAGACAGTCTAATGATACAACATTAACTTAGAAAATGCTTGGGAAAGTCGTTTAAAAGCCTCGACGACCAATAAGTATCTATATTTGTCCAATGCAGCTAAGCGTAACATTAATGCAACAGCTTTTCAGTTGTTTTGTGAACTTCATGCGGTCAAAGAAACCAAAAATTCAAGGATTACTGTTTCCTGAAAATACAATTTATAGAAAATTTTCGTATTATATGATTGTATCATTTATGATAGCTTACTATGTTTTGTTATATCAAATGTATATACCTTTGTGAAAGTAATTTTCCTCGAATACTCATCCATTATTCATTAGTGTAGCGTTAATATATATTTACCACTAATCTTTTGAGTAAAGACGTTGTGTTCTCTCAGGATATGTCCTTTCTATAACTTTGTACGAGGTTACACATATTACTACTAAAGAGCTGTATAGAATAATAATTTAATATAAAGAGATAAATGCATTTCGTATGAAATGTATTAATGCCAAACGTAATGTATTACATGTTACTTTAAATTTATATTATTGATTTAGGACGAAAATAGACAATAAAATTAAGCGATTCAAATTTCCCAGCTTTTAAGAATATTATCAAAAGTAATAAAACATTTTTGTGTTTTGCGACAAATAGGATCAGAGATTTATTGATTTAAAAATAAATGAAATTTTCTTAAAAAAATATATTTAAAAGGTAAACATATATAATAATCTTGGAAAAAATATTACAAGAATTAATTCAAAAGAATATCATTTAGGAAAATTTTAAGGAATTTAGCATACGGTATTCTAAATAAATTTAAATATGATAAAGGATATCTTGTTTTCCATTGACAATGCTTTTACACAGGTTTAAATTTGATTTGAGAATATCTTCTAGTAAGTTTGTCTTAACTTGTATTTTATTGTTTCTTCTTAAGACAAAAATTAAGAAATTTTTGTAACCACTTTTCGAACATTTGTTTATAAATAAATCATCTAATACATCCACATCAGTAATTTTATATTAAAAATAAGATAAAAGTAAGAATTTTAATTATATTTACTTTTTTGTTTCAAAAATGAAATGAACAAATGACTAAGACAAAGATAATTTTTTCCTGATATTGCTTTATAATCTGCACCTTTTAATAATAGTTTGTCATTGGACTTTGAAAACTTAAGGAATAAAATTTCAATAAATGTGATGATGAAGCTAAAATTCAAAGTATATGACTTTAATCAGTAATATTATAGTTCACTCACATAAGAAAAAGATAAAATGTTAATTTAGTATTGGAAGAAGTGGTTCACTCAATTAAAATCGTTGAAAACGTATAAATATTCCTTCTTTTTCTTAATTTCCTTCGCTTTTCTAAGTATTTGGGTTTTGCTTAAATTCTCTTTCATTCTTAATTGGTATCATTTATTTTAGGAAATTTCTTTTTTTCCATTATAAAGATCATTAGTGTGAACTCAGTTCAATGTTAGGAAACATTTTCTTTAACAGAAGCTAAGCACACACTTGCATAGGTCAGAAATATATACACAGAATTTGTTATTTCGTGTGACCAGAATTTTACTTGTTGATAATCACATGTTAAACAAAGATTTTTTTAAATAAAAAAAGTTCTAATATTTATATATATATATATATATATATATATGTGTGTGTGTGTGTGTGTGTGTGTGTGTGTGTGTGTGTGTGTGTGTGTGTGTGTGTGTGTGTGTGTGTTTATTTACTCTGGATTAACGATTTATTCTAGCTCTCATCGATTAATTTTTTGTTCGTTTATGAAATTTGATTATTCTTAGTCTATACCCATTAATGATAATGTAATTACTTAAGTTGTGATGGTTGGATACATTAAACAAGTTTTAACATACTTTCCTTAATCCAAAGCTCCATTAATTTTAAATTGCATTACAAACTATCAGCCGCTTCTTTTCTTGAGATTTTCGTTTTTAGGAGCTTTTGTATTTACACATGGTTGTAATTTCAAATTAATAGTTATATTTGTTTTGATTTAAAATTATTATCATATAATTGTGTTTTCAATAAATGCTGACATTTTTTCATTATAATACTACAGTATATTTTAATTAGATTATGTATTTTTAACATTGTTTTGTGGTTATTTTGGTATTTTACTGATTTTTTTCAATTAACTCGGAAGATAAGAATTTTTTGTTAGCGTTCGGAGTTTGATATTTGAGTTAAAGAAATAAAAATCTATGCAGTTAAATTGAAGAAAAATATTAAATAGGGTCTTCTGTTCAAATTATTATAGAAATTTCTGAAACTGATGACATATTTTTCAAAAACATCAAGTTGACAGACAGAGAGCAAGATTGAAAATGCGAAACAGTTATGAGAAGTGAGATAAAGTCAGAAATTGTCCTCTCCTATATTAATGGAGATATATTTAGAGACAAATCTATTTAGAATATATCCGATCTAAAGCATTTTTTATAATTCTGCGAACCAGTTTATATCCAGAGGAAATCAAAGAAATGTCAGAGTTTGGTAATGAATATATCCCTAGTGATTTTGATTTTTGGATAACTTGCTCTTTTATCATTAGAATAAATATAATGCTTTTTAGAAGAGGACATAAGTGGTATATTTGGCAGCGTAGAACGATCATTCCTTAAATATATTTTCAATAATAACAATTGTTCCTTCAGAGAAATATGTATTGGAACATGAGATATCATGGTTTGGAAGTCAAAAAGTATCATCAATTCTAGGAAAGTAAACCTTATTAAAGCAATATATGTTCAAACATTTGAGGATACAAAAAATGACGTGTAGGAATTTGTACAGAAAGCTTAAAAACCATGAAGCTCAGTGATCTTCAGCTTGATAACGATGTCAAAACACTCAGTCAGTTGAGAAAGAATAGCTGTTTACAAAATACCTGCATAGTATCTATACTTCTCTTCAATAGAAGGTGATCCTATTGAACATGTATGGATATAACTCTGACAAAGCGGGAAAGTAAATATAGTCGAAGTGTCAAAATTCTTTAAAAAATTCATTGTTCAAACAGTGAGGTCTTAGTCACAAGAGTCATGTATAAAATAGACTTCTTCTCAATGGCTGCAAGATTACAAGCTGATCATTGATTCATACAATCAAGTTACATGATAATAGATTATTTTCAGTTGATAAATTATTCTAATTTATTTTTAATTTTCCATAGTGTGTTACAGCACAGTTCAGTGTTTGTCAACTTTAATTAAATAATTGTTTTCTTTACTGTTTGATAGAGTTTTTACAAACGTGGAACGCATGTTCTTTCAACTATAAAAAACAATATCACAGCCTTTAAACCCATTATCCTCTGGGGTAACATCTCTTATAATCATACGCAACCACATCTTGAGGGCGCATAAGTTGATTTCAGGACCGATCAAAGAGCATAGAGATACATTGGCATACATACAACAAACTACATGTTGTGTGTGCGTGCGTGCGTGCGTGTGCGTGTGCGTGTGCGTGCGTGCGTGCGTGTGCGCGTGTGCGTGTGTGTGTGTGCAACATATTGCCACAAAATCCAGGTAACCTGAAAATCTTAGGAAACTCTTAATACACTTTCATCAATCGCGATTGCTCTTCCAATCTATGCATGAGAGTCCATTTTGTTCACGCGTTGGGTTGAAAAGGGGACCTTCAGTTTTCTTTGGCATGCCAAGTTTAATTAATTGTTGGAATTTAAGAAGTTTACGCTTGAAAGTTAGTTCACCTGGCTTGTGCAATATAAATTTTAGCTCTATATTCAAACGCACCACCACACTCCTTCCATGAAAATTATTCCTAGAGACACGAATTATCGGATATGTGTTAATCCCTTCAACCTGCAGCTTGATGCCTCTCCCTTCCCTGCTATCCAACGTATAATCAATGAAGAATAAGTTTGAGTTTTATAATGTTTGCTGTCTCTACCATGACTACAATATAATTTAAGCACGTTGGATGTATCCCTGAGAATACCAAGTGTAAGATGAATCGATAGGATTTGTGAACATTTGAGCAGAGAAATATCCCCATTGAAAATAACCTTTTTGGTCCAAAACTAAGGAGAGCAGGGAGGGGAGGAAATCTCTCTGTCGCTGAAATTCGCTGGAAAGAATAGAAGAATGGCCAGTCTTTAAATCTTTGTCGTCATACGTCGAATGCAATACCTCAACAGTTAATGCCTCGATAACACGGTAATAAAAGATCCAGCCAAAAGCCCTCAGCTACCTATAGTAACATCGGCGACCCAGCATCAAACACCTTAATAAGAATGTGAAACAGAATCGCCTGTTGTCAAAATTCTTCGAGTTTTGTGCAATCCCTAAGTTTTTCCTTCTAAAGAGTGTGAAACCTCTTCAAGTACAAAATAATATTGTAAAATCGAAAGGAAAAAAATTCTAAAAGTTTTACTTTCCGAGCCTGCATGCCCTCAATTGAAATTGGAGAGAGACTTTCGAAAAGTGCTCAGTTTGTGTATGTTTCCTGAAAAGAAAATATTTTCTTTTATAAGTAGCTAAGTAGTGACTAAACAAATATAGCTACATGTGTATAATGTGTGCTCTAAAAAAAGTAGACCGCAACCGAAAACGTCCTTGTCCTCTAAGTAGAAGCATTTTTTTTTTATTTTCCCGTGTGTTGTTTTTTTGGAGTGATAAGTGATTTTAATTTTACTTCCATCAATAGTGGATACAAAATAACCGTCATCTGCAATCAGAATTACAGTGAATATTCACTATAAAAATAGTGGTACTTTATTTTGTCTATGAATAAGTGTAGTGCTTTTATTTTTATTTTTTATTTATTTTATTTATTTATTTATTTTTCTTCTCTTGAAACTGAATTGCGGTTCTATAAAGATTTATTTTGTTTTAGATAAGCAGAATGGAAAGAAAATTTATTTTGTTGTGAATAATATTATGATGTTATAAGTACACTGGGGTTTAAAATTAAGATAATTTTCCGATTTGGTCTATTATCTCTAGAACTACTGGACAGATTTTAATGAAATTTTGTTTGTACATAGAGTTTATATCATACAAAAAAAACAACTATTCAACAGTTATAGTACACACAAATGATCGTGCGTACCACTCATCGGAGTCTCTAGGTATAATACAGCAGTTGCAGAATAAAACAAAAAAAATGGGTTAATAGAGGGTATGGTCCCCTCTTACAGATATATAGGCCTCGTACTGTTATATTATGCTGAATATGAGTTCCTGTGGCAATTGATCTCACTCGTTCAGCAAAGCTGTTTTCAGGTCTTGGATGGTTCTCGTAGAGGGCTACGAATTACAATTGCCCTCCCCAGATCGTCCCAGGCATGCTCTATAAAATTGGGGTCTGGAGATCTTCTGGCTAATCCATGTAGCGAATATCCTCACTTTCCATGCATTCGCTGACCAGCTGAGCTCTATGTGATCTCATGTTGTCATCCATTAAAAGGAAATCAAGACCAATTGGTCTCCTGAAAAGGCGGATATAGGGCTCCAAGACCTTTTCCTTATACCTTTCAAGAGTCCCAGTGCATCTTTCAAAGACATGGAAGTGTGTGCGGCTATTCAGAATGATGCCTGCCCAGACCATCAAGCTTCTCTGCCGTAATGGTCGATTTCTTGTACATTGGAGGGAGGGCAGCGGGACCCTGGTTCTCTCTTTATGACTGTGCGGTGAAAATCCCTGGTTAGGCTGAACCGGGACTCATCAGTGAAGAGAACGGTCACCCATTGATTCATACTCCATTCTGTATTATCTCTGCGTCATTTTAAGCGGACTCTCCTGTTAGCAAAACTGAGAAAAACAACAGGTCTGCTTGCAAACAGCCCTCTATCATGAAGTCTTCTGGAAACAGTCACCCTTGAAACTCGAGCTCCTGTGGCCGCAAACAACTCACGAGAGATCTGAGAAGCTGTAGCATTCCTGCTACGCCTTGCTGTAATTGACAAATGGTTATATTCTTAGGCCATCAAGGCACTTGAGCGACCTTGCCTAGGCTTTCTCTTGACGGATCCAGTAACCTAAATCGAAGTCCATAAGTTGGAAGCGACGCTGGGCGTTAAATCGAATTCTCTGCAAATCTGGATTTGAGACTGGCCTGCTTCTAGACTCCCCACAATTAACCACCTCATTCTATCATCTAAACATTGGTGGTTACTCATTTTTACTGTTTGAATTTTAATTTAAGAGATTGCTGCAAAAAAAAAAAAAAAAAAAACACCACGAAATTCGGCGAAATGCTCTAGTGGAACGATATGCTGATTTCGGCACGCTCGCTTATAAATCCTGTTTTTCGACTAGTTCCGTCCCAACACACTTATACGCTTGAGTAATCAATGTACAAGATTTTCATCTTTGTTTCGAAGCAATATTTTTAGATTTCGTTCAATTCTTTTTATGAGATTCGACAAAATATGCAAATTCTCTTAATTTTGAACACCAGTGTATTTCAAATATGAGTAAAGTATAGTAAATTATATTAAAGCAATATTTGCTAAGAGGGTAAGTGCATAAAAGGAGGAAAATATGAAAGCTGAAGTTTATTGTATATTATTAATTGAATATTATTTTCTTATATAGTAATAGTGTTTTATATATGAAACTTTGCAATATTGTATATTAATTTTATGTGGTGAAATATAATATCAAACTCATAAGGAAATATTTTGGAATTATAAAATTTAAGAAAAGGGGGGGAGAATAAATACGTTCAACCCAGGCATTCAATTTGGGGAGAGTAGTGTACAATTAACATAGGAAAATTTAGATGTGAATGAGGAGAAAAATATTTTAGAAGCTGACCTTCCGAAAGTTACACCAGAAGTAGGCAAACCACAGTCAATGTCACATTCTATGTTAGAGCAAAAAAATACTTGGAATTAGTTAGCATTTGTCAAAGCCAAGATATGGAAGAAAATATTGTTCCTTTTAATCTCGCGGAAGGTATGAAATTCGATAAATGGTTACTCTATTTTGAAAATCAGTGTTTAAAATTACAAAAAGATAATTTTGTGGAAAGTAGGTCCCATCGCAAAATTTTTAAAAGGGGAAGATTTGATCATTTACAAAACAATTGTTTATATGTCACCCATTGGCCTGAAATTTTCGACATATTTAATAAAAAATATGTCAGTCCTTAGCCCATGTCAATTACGGATTTCACAAATATTGAGATCCGACCAAACCAGGACATTAGAGAATAGTTCAGGAAAAAGTTAGATGCAAAAAAACAATGAAGTTAGAGATTTCCATTATCCTTCAAGGCTTGACTGACGGGTTACCGAGTCAACATAGGCAATTAGAGATACGTAAACCAGAAACTACTCCAGTTGCCTTGTAATGATAATAAAACTAATAAAAATTAGTGCCAATTTGTCAGAGAAATCCCCCAATCCCCCAAATTTTAATCCTCAAACTGATTTTTCGGTTATACCAACCCACCTGCCTCAGCCTAGACCTTGAAGACGAGCACAAAATGTTTATGCTCAAGAAAAAACACGAACGCAGAATTTTGTTCCTAGGGGACCTAGTTATTACACACTTAGAGAATCTAATTCAAACCATATTGTTCAAAAAACCGATACCTAAATCCGACTTTTAATAATATTCACTACCAAGAACACTTACTACCGTCCCCATTTTGAATTTGTAATAGTGACGGTATATGTATGTATATATATATATATATATATATATATATATATATATATATATATATACATAAGAACAGTCACAAACCAGGAAACGTTTAACGATAATGAGACTCACGTAACAGATGAGGGAGCCATTTCTGACAATTAACAGTATCTGGATACATTCAAATATAAAACAAGAAATCTTGTTAGATTCTGGCTGTGCTCTAAACATTATCACAAGAAGATTGGCCAATCAACTTAAATTACCGAGTTTAATAACAAACCAAGCAGTGTTAGCAAGACACACAAAAGGTATCTTGAGACTTAACCGAAAGTTTGAAACAGCAATGAGAATTGGACTATTAAACAGCAGAGTTGAACTTTTTGTAATTAATCAAGAGTTAGATTATTTCATTTTAGGAATACAACATTGTAGGTCTTTTAAGTTAAAGATAGACTGTGAAAATGTGTGTTACTCAACGGGGAACAGTAATACCTCTTATAAGATCACATGACAAGACAACATTACACATAACCTCAAGTAAAGATCCAGAGGAAAATAAATTCCATGAACATGAAAATGTTAGTGAATATGACTTTGGCTTGTCGTATGATAATTGTAACCATTGCAGAATTAAGGTTCCTGAAATTTTTCAAGAGGAACATATGAGAGATTAGTCAATTGGACCTTTAGAGTACAATTCACTGCCGTCTTTAAGCTCTTCTGATAGCAATGGTGATGGTTTACCCAAAGTCCAATCAGAGAACGTAAACCAAATTCAACATATTTTTCCAATAATAAATACGACATACGATGCATCAATATCGAATCTCAGAAAGTGCAATTAACATTGGAACTTTCCGTTGCACAACGACCTTACAGAACATCACCTAAAGAAAATTTAGAAATTTAAAAACATTTGGAGGGACTGGAAAAGTCGGGAATTATCAAAACGTCCCCTTCACCTTATGCCGCCTCAATAGCTATGGTTTTTAAAAAAGGTGAAACTGACAGAACTAGATTATATATAAATTTTAAAAAAAATTAAATGCAATTACAAAATCAGAGGCAGAACTGATTCCATTAATAGGAAATTTGATCTCTCATCTCTCACAGGCAAAGCATTTTACCACCATAGATCTAACATCTGGGTACGGGCAAATTAAAATTCATAAAAAAGACACAAAAAAATTTGGTTTCACGTCCTGTTTTGAGCTTTACGGGCTTTTACGCTTACCATTTAATTTTAAGAATTCTCCTGCTATCTTTCAGAGAAGTATTTGATAGATTTTAAATAAACATCAAGTAAAATTTGCAAAAAAATTATGTTGATGATATCATTGTAATTTCAAATTCGTATGAAGAACATCTAGAACACTCAAAGAAGCTATTACAAATTTATGAGGAATAATATAGGAAGTTAATTCAGAAAAAAATATGAATATGCTAAAACAAAAATTAATTTTCTAGGCTATGAAATTCAGCATAGTTCTTACTACCCAGCTAACCATAACTTTGAGATCGTCAAAAAACTAATCCCACCAAGATATATTAAAGAGTTACAGAGATTTTTTGAGAAGCTTAAATGTATTTTTAAAGTTCATTAAGGACTACGCCAAACTTCGAGTAATTTAAAATAAATTATTGAGAAAATGTGTTCATTGGCAGTGGTCAGAAGAGGGTCCAAATGTATTCACCACATTAAGAAATTCACTCATATCAAAACCTCTGTGATCTTCAACTCTATGATCCAAATTATAAATGTCATGTTTTTGTTGATGTAAGCAATGAAGCTATTGGCAATATTACAAAACAAGAACACTCAGACTGATCATTGCTCCCAATAGCATTCCATTCTAGACAATTAAAAAATTATGAGAGAAATTATACAATGTGAAATGAATGTTTGGGAATCACGGACGCTATCGACAAGTTCCACTGCTACTTACATGAAAACTACTTTATAATTCACACTGATCATGCCCCGTTACAATGGTTAAAAATATTAAACACTTAAGTGGTATCTTAAGCTTTCCATGTATGATTATGAAATCAAGTACTTGAAAGGTAGCTGCAATATACAGGCCGACATGTTGTCCCGAAATCCTATTTCACAATTTATCACCGAGCAAGTCAATTGTTAAATATAGAAGAATTTAAAGATAGGCAGCAAGCAGATAATATGGGAAATAAAAATTTGAGAAAAATTCATGGGGTTATGGACAATTGCCAAAAAGGGATTAATGAAATTTGTAGGCTCCATTTTCAAAAAGGGGGAAACTAATTAACTTAACTCAAGGGCAATTATGACACCCAGGTGTTAAGAAAATGCTATCAATGATCTTGCCTATATATTACAGGCAAGATATAATTACTGATATATCTAATTTCGGAAAGCATTGCGAAACGTGTCAACTTAACAAAAATTCCATCAAAAGAAATATGGATTTCTTGAATCTCTGACAAAAGAAGTTACTAAAAATTTCGAGTAAATTTCAATAAATACCATGGGTGATTAAACTACTATACCTCTCAAAAGAAGTATTTACATGTGGATGATTAATCATGTGACACATTAAGTGTAGACATTACTTTTGAAGAGAATTACCAATGAAACTTTTGCAAATTGTTTGAAACAAATTTTTAACATCCAGGTCCATAAACAAATACGAAGTGATATGAATGCTGCTTTCACATAATCATGATTTGGAAGATTTTTGAGGGGATTAATATTAAACAATTATTAACCGCAGCACATAGATCTTAATATATTGGAAAAAAGTAAAAGAGTAAATCAGACTATATATATATATATATATATATATATATATATATATACACACACACATATATATATATATATACATATATACACACACACACATATATATATAGCAGCAAAATTAAGATGTAAAATAAATTCAATCTCTAATAAAATTCCTTGGACTAAATTAATAGATGTTATTGCAGAATACAATAGCTTACCACATGATGTAACGAAACTTCCACCTGTATATTTAATGTTTGGAATAATTCCAATAAGCTTACCTTAAGAAGTTATAAAAAAAATTCAAATATCCTCCACTTGCAGAAGCAAGAAAATTAGCAGTCCAAAGATAACAAGCCCAACATGAAAATTGTAAAATTAGATATGAATAACGCTTCTTTTTATTCTAATTTAAAGTTGGTGATTCAGTAAGATTAGAAGATTTAGTGTATCCTAACAGCAAGAAACTTAATCCTCTCCTTTAACTTCTTTAAATATTAAAAATAATTTAAATTAATTATTTCATACTTGTATTAAGATTGATTTCCCCATAAATCTTTAAAAAAAATTTAAAATATAAAAATTATAAAGCAGATTAATTTTTTAAATAATAAAATTGAATAATTCTCTTTATTTTTTTGTTTTTTGAACTTAATATCTTTCTGTTTTATTTATTATTAATTTTTAAAATTTTTATAATCTTAGTTAAAATATTTTTCTAACTCTTCTAATTCCTAGATGAATTTTCTTAATTCTTATTCTGATTCACAAAAGGCGATACTATCGTTTTGATTAATGATTTTAGTTTTTGGTCACAATTGTAAGCTTATGACTAAAATGGCGTAATTAAAGATGTTTTAAGATGATGATTGAGTTATATTCTAGTTTAATATGGTAACTTAATTATTTTTCATTAATTAGAACTTGTTATTTTTGATGTTGTAGTTAGCATTGAGTTTTGATTTAAATGAGAGGTTTCCTGGTTTTTTTTTTTTTTTTACCTCCTTTTTTTTTTTCTTTCCTTATATTTGAATGTGTGCTGTTGACTTTGTTTCATATATATAATCCCATCATGGTTTGTTAACTGTAAAATCTGCTTATAATTCTTTTCTGAAAAATATGTCACACATCTAACTTTGTTTGGTTTTGGTAATTATTGATTTTTTTAACGAAATTATACAGAATCAAATTAACAACAACGGATCTTCAAAAATCGGGTGTTTCAAATCGTGTGATAAACATGCACATGAATAGAGAAAGAGCTGTACATGATGTTAAAACAATTTGAGTTACATGAAATTCAGTAGAATCAAATGAGAGAGAAATTTCCTCTTTCTATTTAGAGTAAATTTATTGCTCTTTGTAATACTAAAAAAAACCCATAATATTACAAATACTACCCATATAAGTCTCGAATTTCAATTTTTCATCATTTCAGGGAGCATTTGATTACGCAATCAAAAATATTTTAAAATATTTTACATATGCGAGAAACTGCTGCATAAATTAAATCGCAAAATAGATGGAAAAAAATTAAAAGAGGAAATCATCATTTCGAATGATTTCGTCAACATAACTTTTTTTAATCAGATGATAAGACTAAAAATTACTTAGATGCACAACACCCGTTTGTTGTTGTTCATGAACTGCTGGCAACCTTGTCACTGAGTTATTGGAATGTCCATGAACGGTCTTCATGAATGAACTCACTAATTATTTCAACATTGTTTGAAATTATGCTAATTATTTGTCACCTTGAACGGTATTCGTCATTATGAGGCGCACACTTGACCGAACTTAATATGAACATATTAAACAAGCATTATTTCACCTTCTGAAAATTTTCACCTTCATGAAAAATTTGATTAAGAATTAATTAAACTTCAGCAACAGATTTCTTGAGCTTTCCATATGAGTAAGATTTTGAGTACCTTACTTTACCAAAACAGTTCTACTAAAACTAACATACTTACTCAAATAACATGTCGATTTTAAAAACGTAATTTGAATAGAGTAATCACACAATAAATAAATATAATTGGAATTAACCACTGAAAAATTTACATTTATCAATTTAACAAACTATTCTAAGAATTATTTTTAATATATTTTTGGTAATCCCTAAAAAATGTCTCAATAGCAAATGTCGTATATATAAACTAGAAATTCTTAAAGTATTAAAAACTTATTTTTGAGTTAATGTTTTATGGGAAGAAGACGGACATCAGTCTATTGGAGATAGGCATAATTTTTGAGTCCTTTTTCTAATGAGGAAGACATGTACGTTACTCATATAACTTCCCCATGACCCTCCTGGTCCAATTTAAAATGCAGCAGAACTCCATTTTCTTTCCATCACGGGCAGATCTCCAGTGGAGTATTTGACGAATTGTCAGAGCTCCCAACCTAATCCCCATGAAGTTCTTGTGACCTTGACACCTGACATACTGCTGCTCAAAATTCGTTTGTATAATTATTTTAATTACCTTTGTTTGAGTAGTTTTGGATAGTTTTCTTAATAATAAATTGGCTTTAAAGCATTCAAAAATGAAGAAGAGTAAAGCAAAGAATTGTATGGTTTTAATTTTAGAAGTGGGTTTTTTTTTTTTTTTTGGAAGCTAGAAAGAAATAACTTAATCAAATATAGATTTTTTTTTTCCAATCGTAGCGTCGATAGTTGATTAAAGTAACTTACATGCAGAAGTTTGATTTTCAAATTCAATAATCTTAAGTAAGAAATAGAGTTATTTTTAAATTTATGAAGCTTATTAAATTTTTTTTTATAAAAATTAAAAATTTCTACGTATTATCAAAATTCTCAAAAATGTTTGCAATTCAATTTTTAAAATTTAACGTTTCCTTGTAATTTGATTGCACATCTATAAAAAAAAGTTTGCTATCATGAAATGATTTAAAAATTCTAAATTTTTCTAGAGACATGACTTTAAACTTCTGAAGTTCTTTTTTTTTTTTTGTTGATGTTGTTTGTTTTCCAGGAACTACGATGCGTTACAAATCAAACTGAGAAAAATGAATACAAAAATTTTAAATAGTTTTTTGAAAAGTTCCATAGAAACTTGATTTAAGTGATTCTTAATTTCATTTTGAGTCTTAAAACTTTTCTTATCGAGATATTTAGTTTTAAAACTTTAATTGTTCTGGAAGATTGACTGAGAATTTGTGAGTATTATTGATATTTTATGCATCTAAATTCTGTATCAGATCTGAAATCAAGTAGAAGAAGAAAAAAAATAAATAGTAGTAAAATTCAAGTTGTTTTAGATTCTAGAAACTTCTCTGTACTAGAAAAGTTTTGAAAAGCCGACGAAAATATATTAATTTTGAATGTTCAAATATTTTAAGCTGATTCATCAGAGCAAAGATATTCTTCAAAAAATGAGAACTAAACTGTTCAAATTTCTCGGACATACTTATAGAATATACTGTTGTTTAATGTAAAATAAAAATAAACTTTCTGATTCCTTTAATTTCCAGGTGAAAGGTAAAAAAGTAAGAATACAAGGGTCATTCAATAAGTCCTCAGAAATTCCAAGCGATGATGCCTGAAAATGCTTTGTTTTTATTTAACATCATGACTCAATAGTCAGCTGTCTGAGTCTCAGTTATACGTATTCATGATCATGACACCTTTCGCACCTCAAAAAAATTTCGTCATAACTTTTCCGGTAGATGAGACCCTCTTCGCCTTTTTTGGAAAAGATTCACTAGAAGCAAAGTTTTGAATTTTGCATTTCCGGGATAAAATGATAAATCCAGATTTCGGTAATGGTGACAAATCGACGCAGCAGCATTCAAATTTTGAATTGGAAGCAAATGAATACAAAATCAAAACTAACCAATGAATCAATATCAAATTTGTTTTAGTTCCATTTAACAGATAGAAGCACCCAATGGTAACAACGATTTACCTTAAGATGCCATCTGTGTCTTCAAATACAAGTACTTTTCGAACCACCCTCGAATTTTTCTGCAAAATTAATTTTCAATATTATGTATTCAAGTTTCAATTTTTCTATGACTGATCTTATAATTAAAACGTAATTGTAAAATTTCCGATTCACTTTTTTCTATGAGTTTATATGCATTTGACTAATTTGAATTACATAAATATTCTTCCTATTGAATTTATATCACTTTATTAGAGAAAGAGGGTGTTTAAAATGGTTCCAACTTTGAATCGCGCGCTTAGATGTTAGTAACCGGCTCTAAGCACTAAATTGGCTGAACTATAAAACTTATTTAGCTTATTTTAAAATTTAATGTATCTTTAGATTTTTAAATGTTAATAAATTACTGCTTTTTATAAATACTCATGTATGAGATATTATAAAACGCTCTAGAATTTAAGCTTTTTAACATTAAATACAATTTAAGCGTTGATCGCCAAAATAAAAATTTTCTTTGACGTAATAATATTATCGCATAGCATTTAATTTACCCTTTTTGAGATTAAGTAAGTAAATAACAGATATCAAGGTATTCTAAGAAAAGAGATTGTAGTTTATGCATTGTTGACCACAAAAATTACAGTGACATGAAAAAAAAATTCAGCAGATCCGAATTTTTTTGTAAATTTGACTGATTTTTTTGCAGAGCTTGTAAACAATTTTTAGAGAAGCTCATATGAAAATCATAGACACCAGTAACTTCACTTTGAATCAGTAACAGAAAACTGTTTTCGTAATGGAATTCCGTCTAAACTTCGTTTGTTTACGTAAGAAAATTTTTGATATGCCTCATTTATAAAGATGGAATTGAAACTAGCATGTGTCCAAATTCGATGTGGAAGTATTGTTGAATACCAAGGTATTGCATTATCCTACCTTGAAATTACCGCAGACATCTGTCAAAATCCAATTGCTGCTTTTGAAATCAAAAGATATGGATGTCATAGTTAATGCAAAATATCATAATCGAAACTACAAGCTAACATCGAGAGATACAGCGATTCTTGTGCTTAGATCTTCTTTTGTGGCATATCATACCATTCATCTCAATTCAGGATTTAAGAAGTATGGTACATCAACTAGCATTAGCACACACAGGAGACATTATCTTCAGCCTCAGGTATAATTCAAAATGCGGTTATTCTTTTTTTCCCCCATTAACTATGAAAGGTAAACGAAGAAGACTAAACATGTGTGTGACTACAACTACGCATTGAAAGATTTACTGAAATCTGTAAATACCACTAGATCATTTTCTAAGCTGAATCAGGCTTTTGTTTACAGTGACATATTGTTGATAATGTTTTTATGCAGATGAGTCGTTAGATAGTTGGAGTTTTCCCTTATGTATCATTATTCTGATCCAGGGTCTTAAATTATGGTATGAGATACAACAGAAATACCAGTTTCGATTGTGTCTAAAACATATGTCAAACACAGAGTTACTTCTCACTAATGCTAAAACCTGCAGTTATCCAATATATTCCAGATCTCCACCTTCAACATAACAATATATTAACTTGAAATCTCATTCTAAGTCGAAAATTTACTCGATGGACAATATATTCTACTTTTGTTCTGTTCATGTCTTAAGCAGAATCTTTACTGACAAAACTCGTTTGTCCGTTGTTGAAAAGAAATTCACATGAAAATGCTAACCAATGTTAGCTACAAATATATTTTTCGTTTGCTTGAAGTTGGTTAAAAAATGCAATTATTTTTTAGTCACCTTTTTTTTCCTTGACTTTGTGAAAGTTCATGTACATTACTATGCTCAGAAATCCTGTAGTTCTCCCACCTGAATGCATAATATTTTTTTTAAAATATCACAACTTTTTCTAACTTTCTTTGTATATATATATATATTCGTGTGGGTTGGATTTATGGTACTGAAAGATGTTGTCATCCATTAATACCCTTTCCCTGACGCGTCGACGATCAGTGTCATCGAAGAAAGGGTGGTGAGGGAAATGGATTCCCCTCTCCCCCTGCAACTGCAGAGGAACAGTAGATCTTGGAAAAGTAAGATTGTCTAGTACCTCTAGAGCAGGGGTCTCCAAACTTTCCAGCCTTAGGGCCATATTGATTACTCCAGTAAATTCCAAGGGCCAAAACCATATTATCATTCATTGTTGCCGGTGGTAAAAAGTTGAATCAGTCCACTAGTGGTGTAAAATATGATTACTTTTTTGCCAGATGCCTCTAGCGACGGGGACGATACTCATTTAATTTCTGCCAGATGCCTCTAGCGACGGGGAAGCTGATGTATTTTCCGTATCGTATGGGTATCCGTTATAATGGGGTACCCGCATCGTATCGCCATAGTAATCATTGATTACAAAAGTAATGAAATACACAAGTAATCATTGATTACTTTTTTCTTCAGTAATCGTTACTTCGGTTCCTAACGAGTAACGAATGAGTATTTTTTTTACATGAAAAAAAAAAGTCCGAAAAAGTACGCCACGTTTAAAAAAGGCTGCAAATCGGACTAAAGTCCGCAAAACGGCAACACTGCATATTATTAATTTTCCTGTCATTATCTGTAATTTATAGATTAGTCGTAGAGTACGAGCGAGCCATGAGGAGTAACGTGACAGGACATCTGGTGGACACAAGCGGAAATAGGTAGTACCTTCTATCGCTAACAGATGGCGCTAATAGCACTTACAGAATAATCTCGTTGGTTCGAGAAAGTTCTGGTGTCTTCCACTCACTTCTAGATGGCAGTAAGTGGAATATATAAGAAGGCTAGTGGCGCAACCACAAGTCAGTTCCTATGACACTGCTGTGAAATAAAATAGTGCGTACCTCCTTAAAACGTGTTTGTGCGTGTTTAAGTTTAAGACATCTTTGTAACAATATTTTGATTTGAATTGTTGCTTTTGTGTGTGATTTAGTAGAATGGAAAAGAAGCGAAAAATTGATAGTGAATGCAGAAAATTCAAAGATAGTGGAACATTCAGTATTTCGTAATTGAGTCCAGTAACAAGGCGCTATGTTTGATTTGCAATGAAAGCATAGCCGTTCTCAAAGAATATAACATTAAACGTCATTATGAAGCAAAACATTTTCAAAATTACTCAAAATATACAGGAAGTTTGCGGACAGAAAAATTCGAAGCTATGAAGCTCGGATTGAAATCGCAGCAATCTTTATTTACAAAACTCAAAACTGAACAAGAGGCTGCAACTCATGCCAGCTTTCGTGTGGCTCTTGAAATTGCAAAACGTGGAAAACCATTCACCTATGGAGAAATGGTCAAAGAATGCATAATCGCAGTAGCCGAAGAAATGTGCCCTGAAAAGGTAAATTTATTAAAAACTGTCAGTATGTCAGCAAACACTGTGGCTCGAAGGGTAGAAGACATCGCTGAAAATATATCCTCTCAACTGTTCAACAAAAATGGACATGTTGAGTGGTTTTCTTTGGCCTTGGATGAGTCAACGGATGTGTCAGATACTGCTCAGGTGTTGATTTATATTCGAGGAGTAGATAAAAGCTATGAAGTGCATGAAGAACTTCTTGATATGTATAGTATTCATGGCACAACTACTGGTTCAGATATTTTTAAAGGAGTTGAAATGGCCATTAACCAAAAGAACCTTCGATGGAAAAACTTGAAATGTATTACAACTGATGGAGGCAAAAACATGAGTGGGAAAGATAAAGGAGTGGTCGCTCTTGTGTCAAAGGCTGTAGAAAATGACGGTGGTTCAAAACCAATAGTCTTACATTGTATCATTCATCAACAGTCTTTGTGCGGAAAATGTTTGGATATGTCTGAAGTTCTGAAACCAGTCATATCAACTGTTAATTTTATCAGATCTTTTGGGCTGAATCACCGACAATTCGTGCAATTTATTGAAGAGATTGGAGAAAATGACTTACCTTATCATACTGCCGTACGTTGGCTTAGTTGTGGGAAAGTCCTTCAGCGCTTTTTTGAACTTCGAGCAGTGATCGAAATTTTTTTGAATGAAAAGCATCGCCCTCTTACTGAATTGCAAAACAACGCATGGCTGTGGAAGTTAGCATTCTATGTTGATTTGACAAAACATGTGAACGAACTGAATTTGAGATTGCAAGGAGAAAACCAGCATCTTCCTGATTTATACACTAATATCAAATCATTCCGGAAGAAATTGATACTGTTTCAATCACAACTACGAAGTAAATGTTTTTCACATTTTAAAACATGTGAAATATTCAGCCACACCACTGAGACCGAGTTTCCTATCGATTTTGCAATCGAAACTTTGAGTGCTTTGAAAATAAATTTTGATACTCGTTTCTCGGACTTTGATGCCATTGCGAATCAAATTAAGATTTTTCAGAATCCTTTTGATACTGACATTGAAACCCTAGCCCCGGAACTTCAAATGGAAATGATTGATCTACAGTGCAGTGATATAATTAAGAACAAATATCAAAACTTATCTTTGTTGGAATTTTATAAGTGTCTTCCACTGACACAATTTGATAATTTGCATAAATTTGCTCGTGGGCTGTTTTCTGTTTTTGGTACTACTTATTTGTGTGAGAAGACCTTTTCCAAAATGAAGTACACAAAAAATGTTTACAGATCTAAATTAACTGATGAGCATCTTAAATCTCTTTTAATAATTGGTACAAGTAAAATTAGTCCACAACTACAAACTATTGTCAGTGGAAAATCTCAATTACATAAATCTCATTAGTATTTCATATGTCATTATGCTTGTTATAAGTTATTTTTTCATTTAAAATGTATAAAATGTTAGTTGGATTCATTTCAATAATTTGTTAGTTAGTATATAGTAACCTACAACAATGTTATGAGTAGTTAGCCCATGACCATATCAATGTAGATGTCATATTAATAATTATTCAACATAAAAATAGATTACTTCAGTAAACTAAATTTAATTTGCTATAAAAAAAATATGTTCTCTAGAAGGAGTTTTCTTTCAAGTATGCTAGCTCTCCGCGGGCCGGACAAAATCTGTCCGCGGGCCGGATGTGGCCCTCGGGCCGTAGTTTGGAGACCCCTGCTCTAGAGTAAGAGATAATTTTGAGAAACTAAGACTAGTGGACACTTTTGAGATTGTCAGCTTTTAAGGGAAAGATATGAACCCCTTGACGCTTTTAATGAAACTACCGAGATAGGAGTGAACACCCCCTTCCTAAATAATAATTCTTTAAATTCTAATATATTGATTAATTAAAATTATTTAGTCTATAAGACGTATATTTTCAAGCAATGTACAGCAGCTCCCACAAATGTTGGACATTCATACCGCTATAGATTAGTGAGTGCCTGTTTGTTATTGAAAGCTTACGGAATCGAAAAGTAATAGTGACGGATCATTCTACATTCTTCGAGACACTAGCAGAGTGAAAAAAGTTTTGTGTTGTCAGTGGATTATTATATTTTCGCTTAACTTTCATATGCATTCTTGTGTGCGTGAACTTTGAGAGCTCTATATACCAACGTTGTGACTCTTTTGCGTAAATCGAAATATAGAAAGAATGGGATTTTCTCATCAGGGATGTCATCGCCATTGCTAGAATTAATCCTCAAAAGTCGAGAGTACATTTTGATTTGATTTAATTTACCATGAAGTTTGCAGAAATTTAAAAAAAAAAAAAAAAAAAAAAAAAAAAAAAAAAAAAAAAAAAAAAAACCTATGATGATAAAATTGGACTGCTTCCGCAGCATCCGCGAGAGTTATATTTGTATATCATACCGAAGTGGATCACACCGCATCTGTCAAAAACTTAGGTAATTCAGGCCTTGGTGGCCTGGTTGGTAAGAGCGTCGACTTTGTGATCGGAAGTACACGTGTTCGACTCCGAGCTGACCGAAGATCTAAAGTATACGCCAATGGCGGCTGGTGAAAGTTAAATGTGGTTGCACCAAGTTCCCTAACAATTTAAACCTCTGGCGGTACTGGATTAGGGTTGTACCGGGACCCTGATCTAGAACTTAAATTACGGCATATCTTCGATGGTGCTGCCATCTGTTCAGACAAAAATCGGACTTCTTCCTCTGGAGCCTAGGATCTAATGAAGCTGCAAGCCTCAAAAATGCTTGCTGTGATGATACTGTCTAGTAATATGATATAAGCAACTTAGATAATTTGAGAGACTCTATTTTTATCCTCTGAAAAGGAATATGCAAAAGATTAAATATTTTAATAGACGAATTTACAGAAAATAAATTAATAAAGGTTTGCACTTTTTTTAAAAAAAAACTGAAAGTTCTAAAGAAGATTAAGCAAGAAGAATCGTTTTTAATCTGTCTAATTTTCAAATGCTAGGGAAACATTTTAATGAAGAAAATGGGGACAGGGACGAATGGACTTTATAAAAATCTAGGAAGAGCCTGATATGTTTTTTAATGTCTTCTGTTGGTAACGGAAGTGAATAAATATAACAGAATTAGAAAAGATGAACTCAACTTGAAGAAAACATTACTTCTATTAGGATTTTCCTTATTAAATTTTCCTGGATTTTTAATTTTATTTTGTTCACTTATACCATTAAAATTTCGTTGTTATTTTATTAAGAATAAAATGCCTAGAAAATGCTTAATTTATGCGTAAAGTTAAAATAAACATGATCTTAACTATCAATACTTTTAGCTTTTACCCTCACAGGTTTAAATCATAAATGTATTGAATCATTAAAGCCATAAAATTCATAAAAAAAAATAGTTCGAACACGAAGGGGGAATTATGACGTTAGGAAATTGAAAAGTTTCAATGAGTAATGGATTTTTACAGTTTCTTAGCTTATTTTTTAAGTATAAAAAAATATCTTGATAAATATGGAATTAGTAGATATAAAAGGAAAGTTTTTGCTTTCGCCTTGTACTAAGATTCTAGAATTCTGCTGATTGTATTTTGATTTTACAGGATTGCATTTTACAAATATATCAAAAAAAATTAAGAAATTAATTTAGCTGTAGTTCGTTTGTTCTTTACTTAGAAAAAAATAAACTAATACGTATATTAAACGTAAACTTATTATTCGGTTGTCATATTTCATTATTGATTCAACTATCAATTTTTTACTAAGAGTTTTAAGAGTTAATTTTTTACTAAGTCAAAATGTCTATATGACACAATAAAAAAAGTTAAATATATTGTAAAATAAAATGTATGATAAAATTTTTTTTTTAATATTTTAACATCGTTTTCGCTTTTTAAAGACAGTTCAGGAAATTGAAAAGGCAATTAGTAATTAAACACTAAGAAATAAATAGAGTATGTGATACGAATTTTAAAAAAAAAAGTATCTGAAAAAAAAAAAAAAATTTCAAATTTCTCTAGCAAAGGAAAGGGAGGGGGGATGACCTAATATGAAATTTTTTTATAAGAATTTATTAATATATAAGGGTTAAAACATTAAATACTTCTGAAAATGCCTAAAAATGAAATAAAGTACATCTAAACACGTAGATAGACCTTAAATATACTCTTATTAGATAGTTAAAATATTGAAGAGCAAGAAAATTTTTTCGTAACATTTTTTGAAAAAACCTGACAATAGTGATTCAAAAACCAATTAATTAAAGCTTTTTTTTGTTTGTTTGTTAATTTTTGTCTCAATGAATATATCCAGAGATTTATAAGGTCCAGTGGCTCAGATGTTATCTGATGTTTAAAACGAGGGATGAGAAATTAGATGGCTAAAGTACTGTTTTCTATTGCTTCAGAAAAAAAAAATTAGTAGAATGCAGTTCTCCCTTCCCATGATAAAAATGTAAATATTTTCGAAAAGAGTATCAATTCTTCATGGAGTTTGTGACTGTCCACATATCGTTCATTTCCGTTGAAATAGTTAGCAATGGATAACAATTCACAATAAACGTAGTTGGAATTCCTGTCGTGTTGATTTCCTCATGAAGCAGTTTTCATTGCTAAATGAATAAGGGAAGGATAATTGTGAATTTTTTTTAGGAAAATGATGTTTTTTTTTAAAAATATTTTTCTACTCCTTGGAAAGCCTTCGCTTACTACTGGAGATCTATTTACCACAGTTTGACAAATAAATTTTCGCTAAACAACCTTTGCCAAACCAAAAATGAAACGTGATACATAAAGTTAGTATGTAAAGCAGTTAGGAATGAAGTGAAGTTGTTAGGTTTAGAAATATATAAACTACGACTGAAAGTAGCAAGGGTCTCTGAAAGAGGATCTGAGAGAGAGGCTGTAGGAGAGGTGAAGCTGAAGTGTTAGATAAGAGAAAGGAGGAATTAAAGTTTACAATAGAGGGTTCAAGCAAAGATTGCTGTAGAAGGATATTGCCTAGTGTTTTCAACAGTTGTTCCAGAGTCTGAGTTGCAGTCGAGGAAGGACTTGTGGTAAGAGTCTGTTAGATTACTATTGGTGGGTTGAACTAAGGTATTAGAAAGCTTACCCTGGAGAGCATAGCCATTTCTGTCATAGTAAATATATACTAATAAATTGTTGAAGAATTGTTTTGGTGATTCTGTAATTATTTGTGACGTAGTGTTTAATAATTGAATCTAGTGATGACACAAGAGGACGCCCGGGGCGGGCGGGCGTCACAAGATTAATAAATATCAAGGTATTTCATCCTCTCCAAAAAAGCTCTAAACATCTTTCATTCGACATGGCTTTCTCCAAAAGCTCTGTAAAAGTGATAGTGCATCGGGAATCGATTTGAAGTATATTCTAGAGATAATTTCTATGGGAAGTATAGTTAACGCAACTTAATAGAATGTGTTCTAGATAATTTATTCTATTACATTCAGTTCAACAAAATGCGTTATTCTGTAAATTGAATTTGTATTAAAAAAGACAGGGACTCTTTTCATTCTGCTAAAGATCCGGGACCCCAGAATCTCCTCATTTCTGTTTGTTGTCCAGTGAAATATTACACCAATGGTCGGTATGCACCCCAAATTTTAAAAATATATGCTACAGCAAAAGTTTCCATTTAATTTTCCCGGTCGTTTTTGATGACAGTTTACGTGGGTGTTTTCAGAGTCTATCCAGTCGATATTTACTTCAAACTCCGTTATCCCTCTTATGATTTTATCCGCTCGTTCATTCCCAAATATTTTTGAGTGACTCTGAATCCAAAGAAACACACCGATTGTGTGTTATAATGTGATTGTATGAGAATTTTTGTGGATAGTCTATGAATAAACTTCAGAGATTTGAGTTTGAAGTTTTGCAATGCAGATAAAAAGGAGTAACTATTAGATAAAATGTGGGTTGTGTGAGCAAATTATTATTAGATTTTGATACTTCATCCACAGTATTTTGAGTAATACCTGCTATAGAAATAACGTGTTGGCTTTAGAGGCACCTGTAGCTATTATGAAAAAATCTTGGAATCTGTGTTCGACCAATTCGTTAAATGAGCCACTAATTGTAGAGAATGGTAGATTTTTGTCTTAAAATCTGAATTCGTTTGTATAAATCGTGCGTAGGTCTGTAAGGTGGATCAATCTTAGAATAGATATAATCTGTGTTCTCCAACAATACTCAAATTATAAAAAAAAATTATGTTGTTTTTGTATCTTACAGTATTTTAATATTCATTGTCCTAGGATTATTGAGACGAAATGGAGAAAATTTTCAGTTTTAAATTTGAGGGATGAAATATTTTTGTGGTAACCTTCTAAAATTGTTTGGAGAGGATTGCCTGTTCAGCAAATTTTAAGAGAACAATGTTTAGGGTTCATTCAGGAAGGTTAATTTAATTTAATCAAATTTTCAGCTGCAGGACCATAATGTTTATGTAACATTCCTTTAAGACCATTAATCTTTTTCAATGCTTTATTTTTAATTTGACTCATGGTAGTGACATGTTGATTCTAAATGGAAAAATATACTCCCAAATATTGAATGGAGTATTCGCATGGGGAAAGGGAACTTAGCCAACATTAATTAAGGAAATGTTTGAATTATTTTGTTTGAAAATTTCTCTACTGCACTTTTGTCTCAGCTTAAGTTTAATTTTCAGCATTTACACCACTGATTAATTATTTCCAAAGAATTTTGTAATTTACTTCAAATGATGTCAAGAGATTGATGGAAACAATAAATAAAAATGTCATCTGCATAAATTAAACATTCACTCCTGATTCCAGTGTTTCAAAAAACTATATATATACTGTCAAAACAATTAGGGGATATTATGATTTTGGAAATAAACTGCGGATGAGGAAATGTTTCAGTGACTAATTTATTATGTATGGATGTTGCAAGGTATGAGAAAAGGGAATGAAACAACGAACAAGGAATAATTAAATTTTATTGACGATATTTAGCGTTAAAATAAAAATAAAAAATTCAACATTCGTGTATAATATACAAACTAACAAAAAAGTTATTTCTTGGATAGAAATGAGTTTTAATAAGATATATGGTTTCCTCTGATAGAAAGCAAGGCTGCTCCCTACGAGGCATCGATTAAATGAATTTATCAATAAGGGACCGAGGTAATACTCTCCCCTCCTGTAAAAGAGAGCTTTCCAACTTCCGTATTGTTTCTGGAGGTGATGAGCGACAAGCAACCCTTCTCCACCAGAATGTACCAGCTGTGCTCCATTGGGTTCATATACGGGAAAATGCTGACCAATCCATTCGAAGAATTCCATCGTCGCAAAGGAAATTGTCCACCAGCTAAGCACGATGTGGCCTGGCGTTATCATCCATGAGAACGAATTTATCCCTGATTGCGGCAGCGTAAAAGACCACAACAGGTCTGAGGGTCTCAACCCTTTATCGCTGAGCGTTAGTACTAAATTTCTGATAATATACAGGTCGGTGAGCCCACTGATACAAACACCTGCCCAGACCACCACTCCGCCTCCACCAAATCGAACACTTTCATACACAAATGCAGGATTAATCTTAGTTCCAGATTCTCTCCATGTGAGAATCTGTCTATTTTCTGGTTGTACACTAAAACGGGGATCGTCTGCGAAGAGTACATTGCTCTACTCATTTCGTCCCCATCTGAGATGTTCTTGTGCCCACCTTCAGAAGGCAGCACGGTAGGTCACTGTTAACGAAACACATACCATAGGTCTGCGAGCATACAAACCATATTCCGGAGTTAGTTTTGAATAGTTTGAGTCAGTTTTGAATAGTTGAACTCTTGTACCAGTAGCACTCTAAAGGTGCTGTTTCAATAAAGTGGCATTCATAGTGCTGTTTCTTCTGGCCGTCAATGTTACTAATCGATCTTCATTTTGAATTGTCGCAGGTATACGACTTTCTTCTGATCTTCGGTGAACACTTCCAGTTTCCAAAAACCGTTTCCATACTCTGGAAATCACACTTTGAGAAACTCCCAACGCTTGCGCTACAACGAACTGTATTTGCCCCACCTCTAAATGACCGATAGCCATCCGAACTTCCGATTCATATAAGTTATGTTGTTGAAATATAGCATTCGCTGTTATAAAATATTCAACACGTATCAATTGTTTTTAAACTCCTCATACCGAAGGAATGCTGCAGGTCGCTGTTCACTCATAATCTAAAATGTGTAGTTTTCTACGGCACAGAAAAAAAAAATTTGCATATTCTCAACTTTGTAAGCATTATAAATTTCTTTTTGAACCCTTCTTTTATAGTTCTGCTAAAAAGTTGCCGTTTGTATAGTTGTTTCATACTGAACTCACAACCCCAATTATAGATAGATAGATAGATAGATAGATAGATAGATAGATAGATAGATAGATAGATATTGGGGTGATGGAGATTGTTCATCCCGAATCTACGATGGTTTGCTCTTACGCAATGGGCTGGTTGTCTAGGGTGGTAATTTCGGATTCCATGTAATGTTGTTGATGATATTCAAGGATGAAGCTTGCAGTAGCTTTACTTGTTTATTACGAGAGATGATGAAGAGTGAAAATTATTTACACTATGCTATGTAAAGTAAGTTGACCAGTTCGTCAGATAAAGATAGATGGCTGCCTCATTTAACCCATATTGGCGATGGGCACTGGAACGCGCTCGGGAGTTTGAAGTTTACTTCCAACGCGGGTAGCGAAGGAGAGAAGAGAGGCGGAAAAAGTGGCGGCAAGAGAGAAGAGAGAGCGAAAACGAAGTGTCACTTAGTTTTGTTTTGGGATAGGTGGCGCTATATGAGCTTATCACATGACTCTGATTCGTGGCGACATCTATTGAGTATCGGAGGAACTGGTTTTACAGTAGATTGAAAAAATAAAATTAATTGCTTAAAATAATTAGCTGGAAAATCCTACATATATATATAAGACAAACCTTTCATATGATTTAAAGAGATCTATAAGAGGGAAAATTATGTATCCGGAAATACTATTTTTCTTGTAATTCTTATATAAAGACATTTGCAAAAGAGGTCCTCTATATAAACAGACCCCTAAGCACCCTTTACATCTAAGCTAATTCCCACAAGGAATTTCTTTCCCAACTTTGCATCTACTGTTGATTTATGAATTAGATAAATTGTCATTCTACTTTCTTTAAAAAGAGTAAATCTATAATGATAGGGTGAAGTTTCTGTTCTATTGTCAGAAAGTGAATTATTCGACTGACCATAATTCTTTCAAAATTTTAGGAAAGACTAAATTCAAAGCTATAGATTTATAAGATAACATTTTAATATTGTTTTTGTCAGGTTTTGGAATAGGAAGAATAGTGGTATATTTCCACTACTGTAGAACTATTGAATTATCAAAAAGATGTTGAAAAGTTTTAGGAACAACAGTACGTTCACTTGCATTTTATTGTTTAAGAATGTTGCTGATATCTGGTCTTCACCTGATGTTGTATTTCTGGAAATTTTTACAGTCCTATTTAATTTGGAGATTTTAAGCAGCTCATTTATTTTGTTGTCTTGGGCGAGAAAATACAAAGGTAGCAGATAATGGGAAATATTATTGGATGCAAAAAAAAAAAAAAAGAAAATCTGCGAAAAGTTGGGTTTGGATTTGAGGATAAGTAACATTGTCAGTTTTGAGCTTAGAGAATGTTCAAAATTGTTTCAAAATCGTTCTTAGCTGAAAATGTTTTCAGTAAATTAAAAAAGGTTCTCGAAGTAGAAACATTGTTGACAAATTATATCCCAGTACGTCTTCTTAGCTTTTTAAATGTAATATGAGCTTACTGGAATATTGCTTGTATCGAATCTGTAGTTGAAAAGAAATGTCATGCATGGTCATTCTTCGGAAAGACTTCTTGAGAATGTAGAAGCTATTACAGACACAGTTCCACCAAGGCGGAAAGAATCTATTGGAGATTCTAATTTCTCGAGTGTCATTTAAGATTATTCTAGCAACAGTATTAGAGAGGTTGATAATGCAATCTTCCATGTTGTGACACCCGCCCGACCTGGGCTTCATCTTGTGCCATCACTAGATTCAATTATTAAACACTACGACACAAATAATTACAGAATCACCAAACAATCTTTCACCAATTTATTAACATATATTTACTATGACAACAACTGCCTATGCTCTCCCGGGTAAGCTTTCTAATACCTTTGTTCAACCCACCAATAGTAATCTAACAGATTCTTACCACTAATCCTTCCTCGACTGCAACTCAGACTCTGGATCAACTGTTGAAAACACTAAGAAATATCCTTCTAGCAGCAATCTTTACTCGAACCCTCTATTGCAATCTCTAATTCCTTCTTCCTCTTATGTATCACTTCAGCTTCACTTCTCCTACAGCCTCTCTCTTTCAACCTCTCTACCCTTTCAGTCTCTCTTTCAGATTCTCTACTCCTTCAGACGGAGTTTATATATTTCTTAACTCAACCACTTCACTTCATTCCTAACGGCTTTATATAATAACTTTACGTATCACGTTTCATTTTTGGTTGGGCAAAGGTTGTTTAGCGAAAGCAATCAATCTCAATTAAAAGTTCTCAAGGTTAGTGAAGAGAAACCGCGAATAGCCCAATGTCACAATGTTACTCAATATGTTTCCTGTTTGCTTCATCACTGATGTCCTATCCACTCTTTTTTGCTGTTCGCTTTTGAAAGTTTTGACAGTAAAATTCTGAGATGATATGGCATTGATCACTGTTGAAACACTATCTAATGCTCAAGTATTAGGGTATCCGAATAGGTTTGAAAAGCAAAGAGTAGAATCAATGAGTGCAACATTAATTGTTCTTCTATGAATAGGAGTAGTAGTAGTATTAAAAGGAATAAAATTAGATCCAGTTAAAAGCATGCACGAAATCATTACTTTATTGTGAAATATGACTGGACCCTACATAGGATGATGGAGGTTAAAATCTCCAAAGATGAAGACCAGATCTATCAAAGATTCTAAAAAGAATTTAATTAATTAGATATTGAGTCCCCATAAAGCATATAAATGTATGATATATAAGAAACTATTACTTATATTGATTTTGATATTTAAAATTTAAAAATCTGATGACTGTGTGATAACTGAATAAGAATCTACGGGGCAGAGGTATTATCTGAATGGGTTTGAGGAGCATAGGGTCAAATCAATAAGTGTAGAAGCACCAATTGGTACTGCTATAAGTAGTTCTACTTTTGGTCTGTCAAGTCGATTATGTCTGAAGATAATCTATGGAATGGGTAATCTATCGTTTGGCTTCAATAAAAATTTCCAGAAAAATCTATATGGTAGTGTGGGGAAAAGGGAGGGAGGGGAACCCAAATTGCTTATTTTTATGCTTCTGCAATTCAAATACAGAAAAACCATAAAAGAAAAAGAAAAAAAGAAAAAGAAAGAAAGAAAAACGCAAAAAGTTATAACCTCCTTTATAGGAAAGAAAGAGGGGTGGTTACATTTTTGTGGGAAATATTCATCCGCATATAAATCTTAAGGATGAAGCATAAAACACTTATATAGACAATTTATTTATGGCTATCGATGACTATATTATTAGATGCATCGTCTTTATGATGAGACGTATCTAGAATGGGTACACAAAAGTTCTGAAACACTGAACTAGCTTTTTTTTTTCTTGTAGGTGATGTAGACTGTTTTCTTATTTCTAAAGTTTTGCCTCTCCCAAAGTTAATTGATTAGCACATTTAAATTCCAGTATTATTTTTCCTCAGTAAGTAAAGGATAAATAAGTGAATTTATTGGATGATCTCCTTTACAAACAGAGCAGTTTAAAACATTCGTACACTTCCCTGTATGGGATACTAAACAGTTAATACAAATTGCATTGTTCTGGTAAAATCGGGAGGGATGAAAGATGTTAAAGCATTTGTTGTATTGATGCGGTTTATCTATGAAATTATGAATTCGGTGGTTTATAAACTAAAGTTTAATTCATTCTGATAGATTCGTACCGAGAATGATAATCAAAACTGAGGAAACCTCTTGACGACTGCTGATTTATGTGAAGCGACAGATTTTAACTATTTCGATTCCATTATTGATTAGTAATTCAGTTTTTAAACCCACCATAGGTATGTTTGTCGATATTTCGTGAAGAAAGAATCGGGATGACAATCCTTCCCATATTATGTTGGCATTTACCAATAGATTCAAAATTTGATCTATTCCTAGAATTTGAATAGCTCCAACAGGTCTGAAGTGAAAACTTATTTTACCATTACGAATAAATGACATGTTAGTAATATTAGCATGTCTGGAGATCTAGCCTTTTATTTCTGCATGCAAAAGTTACGGATTTGATCTAGGTATGTGAGATATTTGTTTATTCTTTAATAATATGGAAATGTTAACGATTTTCCAATTCTCAACTCTCATTATGAGCTCTTTGTCACTTTCGGGATTTTTAAAGTACTCGAAGTCTACTACGCTATCATGATTTCATTCATTAATTTGTCTCATTCATCACCATCAGTATCCGTTATACGATCACTAAGTTACTCAATCTGAGTTTCCATTAGATATTCAAAATAAAAGGAAACATATTTGGTGAACTTATCAAAGTCTAACTGAAGTATAAGAAACAACTCCTGTGTATTTTTTGTTCAGATGGCAAGAAAAAAAAAACCAAAAATTATTTAAAACCAACAACACAAGGAAGTCAGCTTACACAAAACACCTCCAACAACTCTATTTTGAAGTTGTGCTTCAACAAAGGCTATTATCCCTTTGTTTTGCTTATTGAATGTTTTCTGCTTGCATGTTTCTGCCCTATACAAGGTTTATTTATCACTGCCAATACAACTCATTGCTGTAAACAAGTGGCTTGTCAGCCAGAGGACGAAGGCATCTGAACTGGCTGCCCTCTCTCCACATTCCTGTAATGCCAACATGAAAACTTTGTTCCTCAACAGATTTTCACGTACATAGGTCCCTCTATACGGTTGGTCTTTAGTGAAATCATAACTCCAATATTCAGCTCGATCGAAAATTGCCGATCCTGAGCTCGATGTTATGACCAATCGGTTACTGTGCCTCATTTCACCTTCCTTATTATAGTTTTCCTTTTGTATTCCATAAGCGTTCCCAGACCAGTTTAAAAAGTTTTCCAGAAAACCAATTTTCTCTTGGTCTTTCTCTCAGGAATTTCTCTGTTTGTAATAGTATTACTAAAGGGTAGCTCTAGTGCATTCATCAAAATTATAGCAAATACCATGTCACTGAACTAATTATGCAAAAATAAAATTATGTATTAATGTTCCCATAAGTTCTTTTTTTTTTCTTCTTTTTTCTCATCAATTGATATAAATCCCTCTTCAAACGCTAAAGCTATTTGCGATAGACAAGTGGGATATACACTTCGCGACATTGAAAATGCAACACCCAGAAGGAATGGGCAGTGATAAAATTAGGAAAACAGAGGGAGACAGCAACAAACAATAAGTGATCCTTATTTCGAAATTATATGTATAATACAGAGTGAGAACAGCGTCGTTTCAGTAGGTTGTAGGTCCACCGTGGATGGCGATACACGAAGCAACACGACTAGTTACAGAGTCAATGAGAGTACGGATGACGTCCTGAGGAATGGCTCTTCATTTCTTATTTACCATTAGCCACTGTCAATCTTCTGAACGTGGCAGTGGCTGGGTCTGAAAATGGCGTCCAATCGCATCCCAAATGTGTTCAATTGGTGAGAGATGAGGAGAGAATTGTGGACAGGAAAGCTTCTGTACACCTTGCAGAGCACGTTGTCTGATGCGAGCAGTGGGCTGTCGGGCGTTATACTGTGGATAAAGGGCACTGGGCACCTCCCTGAAGATTGGGGAGTGCACTGGCCACAGCACATCATCCACGTATCGTTGGTCCGTCATAATGGCCAAATACGAACTAGATGTAACATGGAATCGTATGCAATCGCTCCCCAAACTATGATGCAGCGGTTCCACAATTGCTGCCGGATTGGACCTGTCTCCGCGTCGACACTTCATTCGAACGTGGTGACTATTATTGGAGAAACAGAAACGTGACTCATTTGAGAACACGACCCTATGTCCATCCGTCATCCACATCGCTCGAAACCGACGCCATTGCAGACATTGGCATCTATGCTCTAGGGTAAATGGCAGTCTTCTTGAAGGACGCTATGAATGCAGGTCACTAGCAATCAATTGACGGTAGTTGGTTCTGGTCGGTATGGAATATCCAGGGTGTCTTGAACATGCAGCAGAATGTCAGTAGAAGTGTCTTCCGAGTTCGCCATCGCTTGTCGGTGGATGCATCGATCCACGCGTACTGACGTCCCTCTGGCTGCACCGACAACCATCAAACTTAACACGTTTCTTTGTTCCAACCATCTTCGTCATAGCCGCTACACTGTGGACGCATCCAAGTGTGTGTCAGTTTAGATTTGCTGTATGGACCAACCTGCCCTTCTTAGTCCGATCCCCATGCTTCTCGTAAAATCGTCTGTCTGCTAGAACTGCCTCTGTTGATGATGGCCTGGCTTTCTCTGCTATTATATGCGTCCTCTGAGACAAGAAAAAAAAATTTACGATAATTTCCTTGGCAGAAATAACTGCACGAAAATTGAGAATTCTGCGGATTCCTTTCGTTATATAATCTTCAACGTGCGTTGGAGAGCTGCGTATTTCATATCATTCGCATAACTCGGTGACGTGCGTCTACCCTGAAAAGTGCATAATTTTCTGGCCATTCCTTCTCGATGATGGATTTTCAGTGTAACGTAGTGTGTTATAAGAGCTATTTTTTATTTTGCCATGTCTGGTGTGTGCATATTGGATAGTTTCTTCGGTTTCGAAAGCGCATGCGCTTTTGAACCATAACAATAATCCCGTGCAGTACTGACAAACAATTTTGATTAAGTGATGTGGATACTGTTAAATATCACAGTATCTCGAATAAAATGATTTCATTTTATGATTTTGCTTAATAAATTTATACAGATTATCTTCCTGTTTAAAGTAATTATTTTTTTAAATTTTAATTCATTAGTAGTTTTCTTGATTAAATTTTCAAAAAGTTTTTACAAATGGAGAATTTTAAAATAATAACATCTGCATTGAATAATTTTGTATGGAATAATACACTAAGTTAAGAATAATGTGAACAATAATTAATATTCAGTAAACATTGTTTTAAAATTTGTGTTAAAAGCATCTTATGTGTTAGAAATGTTTTATTTTTGCAATGCTGTGGAATAAAGTAGGTTTTTATCCACAATTTATTGCTCTGCCTCTAAATTTATTATTCATTGATGACTTTCTTTCCAATTAAATTGTTTAAATTAATTCTTCTCATTAAAAACTCATTTGGTTGATTTAAAATTAGTATAACTGATGTTATATGATGAAGGTTAAAATTATTTTGAAGTGACTGGTTAGATATTCAGAAAATTTATATATGGACAATCTATTTGTTTAAAATCATAAAAAAAAAAGCAGTTGAGAGTACAACTTATCTTTCTGTTGTATATTCCATTTAGGATTTCAGTTTTGTTTTCAAAACTTATCTGTCTGTTGTATGTTCCATTTAGGATTTCAGTTTTGTTTTCAAACTGTATTTTTTAATTAATAAGAATCCTATTTGCCTTACATTTTTGAATAAAATTTAAGACAAAAGACTGATATCCCATGAAAAAAAAAATTTTAAATTTGAAAATATTACCCTGAATTGGAATTTGCACTTCTAATGTAAACATTTCGTTTACTTGAATTTTCTGAGGCAGGATCGCATCATTTTTATAGTAATTTTGCAATCACTAAAGTGTTATAATTACTAGGTGCTAAGTTCTAGTTTTGTATATGTTATTTGCTAAGATTTATGAACACATTAGGTACTGTAGGTAATTAAGAGTGTTGGTTTTAGAATCAGTATACTAAGGAATTAGAAAATTATGGTAAGGATATAAATACTAAACCTGAAAATTGACAATTTTTTTTGTTGATGTTTTCATATTCACGAAATCCTAGGTTGTAAACACAGTTGTCGGTTTCTAGCCGAGAAAATCTTGACAAACTGTTAAGTCTTAATATCTTGGTTGTATCATATCTAGATAGATATTATAAATAAAATATTCCTTACATATGTTTTTTTAATCTTTAAATTTTGATTTTTTTCTTATAAATGCAAGCTAAATGTTATAAAGGGTCAAAATCTGTGCAGATACTAAATTTATTTTCAGTTATTTTATATTTCTGATGTAAATGTAACACTATGATAAGAATTTACTGTATTCATATTTATACAACACTTTTATTCTGTATAAAGATATTTTGAAAATACTGTGATAACTCTAGCATAGTTTTTAATGCTTTCAAGCTTAAAAATGTTTTATTTTACTTTTATGCATCCGTAATTGCTTCCCTTTATTATATATGCTCTTAGTTTGTCAAAATACAAACTATTCTATTTTGAGAAAAGTAGAAGATAGTTATTGTGTAGGTCTGTGTCTTGAAAATTGCAGACATTACTAAAAATTCATAAATTTATTTGTTCCGAAATAAAAATCTTATTTTACAACCATGATTTAGCTTATTTATATTTCTGTTAGTTCATTTATATCTAAAATATTAAGTTTTAGTTTCTCGTGTTTTATTTCAATCATAATAAGGAAAATTAAATACTTGCTTTTTTTAAAAGATTATAAATACCAAATAATTTGCTTTTTTTTCATAAGCTGATTTTGAAAAGATTAAAGTAATATTAGCATAAAAATAAAGTTGGGAATTTTATAATTCAATTATGCTTTGTTGAAAAATTTAGATTGAAAGGGGTTTTTTTTTAGTCATGTCATGATGTATTTTAAGAAATTAACTGAAACATTTATTCATACTTTATTTATTTTCATTTCTTGAGCAAGTTAATGATAATATTAATAGGGTTTGACAAATTTACTCAAGTAAATAAGTTTAGTTGCTTTTTCATTTTTAACTAAGATCTCCTTTTATGAAGTTGTATTCTTTAAACTGTAAATTAAGTGTAGATAATACCATAATTCATTAAAAATATATAAGATTTTTCAGAAATAAACCAACAATTTGTGTTCCATTATTTTGGATTAGTTGTGTTTTTTTATATTCTTGCAGGAAAAAATTATATATATTTTTAACTAGTATGATATAGTAATTTTGTACGAAAGTATGATATAGTAATTTTGTACAAATAGTATATGAAATTATCAGAATTTATTTTTCTTTTTATATTTTCTAACCTTTTAATTGTATGGAAATACAGTTTTGATATTAACTTATTTAAATTATTGATAATAATATATAATTATAATATGAATAAAATTGAAAGGATGTTGTTATAAAATTATGATATATAATCATTTCTGAAGATTTTCAGTTATATATGTTTTTCATAATACACCCTCAGGTTAACTCAAAATGTTCAAGCTTGAATCGTACATAACTCCTTTACTTCTTAATTATGTGGACAAGTATATTAAGAACCTCAAACCAGAAGATTCACAGGTGAGTAATTGCTTTACTTTTTTGTTATTTAGAATGAATGTCATATTAAAAAAAAGCATATGATTTTAATTTTATGTTTTAAATTAATTGAATTTTTTTTTTTGTTTGGTAACAAAAATGTAAATCTTGTGTTTAATATTTTATATTTATTTAACTAGATTTTGCCTTCTAGCTTTTTTTAACTAGTTTTTTTTCTTAAGTTTACTTGGCTGTCCATTTGTTTACTTCCAGAAATAAGTTCTACGTTAAATACAGAGAATTTTTTTTTTAATACTTTAATACTTTTTTTTAGTAATACTTAATATTTGCTTAATACAATGGACACCTTCAGTTAAAATCCTCTTTATTGACCCTCTTTCTGACATTAAACTTTTCATTTTAAAAGCTATTAAAACAGCATCGTAAGAAACATAGAATTTCCAAAGCAACAGTAACTTATGCTCAGTGCTGCCCACAACTTGAACTTGACCTAATGTTCTAATGCAAAGAGGTCGGGTTGACTCACCTCCACTTAATTTGCTTAGAAACATCTTTTATTTACAGTATTTGTAAATAAAAGATGTGATCTGGTAGTCTTCAGATTCCAGTCTTTAAGTCTTTTATTATTTAGTTTGTTCATAAGCATATTCTAGTGCAAACAGTGACAGATAGTAACTAAAATATATGTAAGAATGCTGCAACAGAAAATTTGTAACCATTGTTAATAAAGTCAATTTTTCCTTGGTACCTAAAGCTACATTTATACTTTTTATTGCTTATTTCTGGCTGATCTGATTGAATATCAGGTGTTAAACTGCTTTTATTCTTAAGTGCAACCTTCTCATTAATGAACAGCTGTATTGAAATTTTAATTTTTTCAATTCACATGCAGTGAAAGAACCTTTTTCTAGGAGAAGCAAGAAGGTTAAATTATTTATTTTTCCTGTAAAATAAAGAATTAAAAAAACAATTAATTAAATAGAAAATCTTAGAAGTATGAATAATCATATAATTCTACACTTTGTCAATGTTCAAAAGTATAGTACAAGGTTGTAATGATTCTCTTCTCAAGATTGTCACTATAGAAAAGACTGTTCTCTCTATCTAATGTGCTGCTTCTAATCTTTGATATATGCACTTACCCACTACAGTCAAACTACCTGTGTGGTGCCTGGGTGTAAAATAATTAGTCCTTCTGTAGCTCATGCATATCGTAAGAGATGACTAAAATGGGTACCCAGTGTCTGGGGGTAAAGCCAGGCACCTTGCCCTGGGGATTATATCAGAGGACTAGTCCTCCAGTTTGGGAGATTTGCCTTCTTTATGTTGGTACTGGACATCATGACTCTGAGCACCTTAGTGGTCCTTTTCTTTAGAATGGGATTTACTGTCTTTTTTGTAAACACAGGTGGCAAGTCCTAAGGTTATCATAGCAATTCTTCTCTGTTTTCAATCCTCTTTCTTGTCAACCAATTTATTATTTTTTTTTTCAATTTTTTTTCTTGCATCTAAATCGCAACTTTACACTCACTCGCTGACTTTGTTTGGTGCATCATGGCTACTTCTGGTTTTTGCACCATTAAAAATACTACCACTCATTCATTCTTAAAGTTAGTTATTATGATTGGACCTGTTTATATATTTCCTTATTTCCCTTCCTCATTTAAAAAGTTTCTTAGAATGTTCTTATTTATAATTTCTGCGACTTATATAAAATAGATACAAATGAGAAAATTATTGTCTGATTTGCAGTTCATTTGAAATCAATTAAATTCATTTTGCAATGTAGTGTTTCTACATCCTTATTATTAATACACTGGTGTGCAAAACTTAAGCATTGTTTTTTTTTTTTTTTTTTTTTTTTTTATAAATTTGGTGTAAAAAATTATTTTTTTTTTTTTTTTTTTTTTTTTTTTTGTGATAACTCCTTGAGAAATCATCTGAGAGACATGAAATTCAGAAATTAGAGACAGCATTTTGTGCATTAATGATGACAAAAGTATAGTTGCGCAAAAATGAATATAATGCATATAGTATGGAATCAAACGAAAAGAAGGCTTTATTGAACTCATAATATCGTTACACATGATTGTCTGTCCAAGAGGAAGAACAACAAGCATATGTTCCTTAGTATGGGATATGCCCTCCCCTTACTGCAATGGTTGCTTCACACAGTTTCTCGATACTCAGCACCAGATTGTCTAACAGTTCTTGAGGTAAGAGTGCCCATTCCTCAATCAGTATCTGTTTCAATTATTGGGTGTTCCCTGGAGGATATAATCATGCGGCAAGGCTTCTCCCCAAAGCATCCCACACATGTTCTATGGGTTTTAAATCAGGAAAGAACGCTGGTTAATTTTCTTTAGAACAAATGTTATTTAAATGAAAATGTTTGTTAATTAATCTGAACTCTTTTTATGTGTGATTAATTTTAGAATCCTGAATTCTTAAATCAGTAGTTTTCTGTTTAGTAATGCAGCAGCCTTGTAGAAGATGAGACTCGATTCTTTTACAGACCATCATATATAATAACAAGGTCCCTGCATGTTTAAGGTAACTGGGCTTCTTAAATCCTCTCATGGAATAATGTGAATTAGGAGAAGGAGGTACCAACATAGCTGTTATTCTGAACCCTTGATCATATGCCCTTTGTCTCTTGCTAGCTACCCATTCTACAGTTTTTGTAAGAATTAAACCAAATTAAACATAGGAGGCTTTTTTATAATTAGTTTAATAATAAAGTAAATTTTAGAAAATTTTAAACATAATTTTTTATTGTGTAAATATATTTTTTTCCCATTCACTGTCTACATAGTGTCTATTAGCTTTTGTATCATAATAGAAGGGCCAAAACATTCAACGACAGGAGAAAAAAAAATACATATATTGTTTCTTGTTGGACATATAACCATCACATTAAGTGCTGAAAGTGTACATCTTCAGTTGACAAATATATTAACACGATATTCTTTATTTTTGAAAGTGCATCGAAAAAATCTCTGATGTTTTTGCTTCTATTTCATTGTCACTGCTGTTTTGCAGGTTCTGTTTTATTTTCTATTTCTATACACCTGAATGAGAATGCACTTTAGAAATAAGTGTAACCAGAGTTAATTCATCGAATTGTAGGGTAGTCCCTCTGAGACGAATCTATTCTTAAAAAAAGGACTTGTTTTATGTGTACTTCAAATGATTGAATGACTTGTTGCTCCATCTTTGTACAAAAAATCACTTTGCAATTCCTAATAATTCTGCTGACTCACAAGTGTGTTGTGGCTGCAGATTCACAGCCAGAGGTTTTCATCGAGTCTTGGGTTTGAGCCTTGTTGCCTCTAAAGACCCTTCGTGTAGCCAGGACTGATGCACTTTAAATCTGCTGAAGTCCACCCGTTGGTATGTGTGAGAGTTAAGAGAAAAGGTGCCAGCTCAGGTATTGTTCACGTCACTTGACCGAGGTTCAAAATTACGAGGTCTGACACTAATAGCCCTCTTGTGGCTTCTAGTGTGATGTTAATAAAACCAATCAAACCACGAATGTGTTAATAATATTCATGTAAATTTGTGTGTTCATTGTTTTATTTCCCTGACATAATAGCTTACATCAGTAGCTTTTATCTTTTGCAGTATGACTTAATTTCAGAATCTAATGTATCAGATTTATAAATGTGTGTGATCTTTATTTAGCTTCTGATTCTAATTTAAAATTGATTATGCATTTTTATAATACATTCAAAATATATTTATAATTGATGGATTGGCCAATTTCTTAATTTATTTTATGTCACTTTTGTTATCTTTGACTCAACTTCTCAATTCCAGCAGGTATTTTGAAGCTTGTAGAATATGTACTTGCAAATATCCAGCATCAGAATAATTATTTACTAATTATTGTTTTGTACCATGTCAATACTATGTTATAAATGAGATATTTCATCTGATTTTTTTTTATCTCAGATACATACAAATAATATATATGTATGTACATAATGTTAATTGTATGATAACCAATCAATTTTTATAGGGAAGAAAATCTAAAATCAAAATGTTTTTATATACATTATACTTATTTGTTTTCTCCATTTGAGTTTGTATTATTGCATTGCAGGTTAGTTTTCCTTTACTTTCATTTATATAAAGATAACAGTGCTAAATGATTCTCATGACCTTGTTTCTAGGTTTCAGTCTAACTTACCATTTTCTGTTGCTATATGTGAAGTGGATGTTTTAATCTCTAAGTTTATATTTAAGTACTATACACACATTATATCGACATCTTGATAGTTGGTATATGGTTGCTGTTTGCAAAAATTTGATGAGATTATTTTTTTAATTCTGTAGATTTTTAATTTTAGTCCTGTAGAAATTGACTTGAGTCACATTTGAAAATGTCATTTATTCTCCCCCCCCCCCCTCCATATTTCCATATTTGGATATAGAATTTGAAATGTTTGCTGTTAGAATGTAAATCATATAAATTTTATGCAATAAAAGCGTATGCTTTTTCATTTAAAAAAATAACAATTCATGTGGTAAATGATATATATACATAAAAACATGACCTTAAAGTAAAGATATATAAAGATATAAAAGTATATTGCATATATTAAAATATTGAAACCTTAAAAATCGTAGAAATATTTCAGGGAAGCATTTATTCTATTATATTCCATCAATATCATTATTCTGCTGATGTACACCCAACTCATTTTTTACACAGTCTTTTTTACACTATTTTTAAATAACACAGTTCATCAAAATAATTTTTTACTCAGAATTTTTTTGTTCTAGACCAAATCTCAAAATTTATTTTAAATTCTAATTTTCACAATGTAATCAGAAGATGGACGGTTTATGCCCACACATGTGACATTTAAATATATTTTAGACTTAGTGGAAGAAAAAAATCTGACTGTTGTGGAAGCATGGAGAAATTTTACTATTATGGATTGTATCACACGTTTCTTGTGCTGTCAAACAGTTACGCCAATCAACGTTAAATGCTTGTTGGAAAAAAAATTTGCCAGCATGCGTTAAAAGTGAAAGTTTCATTGTACAAAAATCAGCTTTGTGTTCTGAAATTATGGCTCTATTAAATGCAATTGGTTGCATAGGTTTTAATAACATGTAAATGGCTAACATTGAAGAATTGATGCTAAACAGAACTTTGGTTGAGGACGATTTGATCAAATTTATGATAATAAAGAAGTCGAAGGTGAAGTTCAACTATTAACAACCAATTTAATTCGCAAGGAATTGAAATTTGCTACAAGTATGGAACAACATTTTCTTACTCATGATCCTGACATAGTGCATGCATTAATATTTCAATGTTATCTTAAGTTTATTTGAGCAAGATATCAAGAATTATATAAGCAACTTGAGAAACCAAACAAACAAACAAACAAACTTTGTAACAAACAACAACAACAGAGGCTGTTAATACCAAATGAAATTCTTCATTTGATTCAAAGCTGACAGTTGTGCTGGACATATTAACACATCTACTGATGATAATATATTTGATCCAGTTTGTAATAAACATTCATGCTTGTTATCAAGTGGCAATGAATAGTTGTTAGTTTGTAGTTTCATTCCTACTGAATTGTTAGATGTCGTATATACTATAGACTGAATTTTCACTGTACACTAATTTAATTTTTTTTTTCATAAAAATGAATTGTTTTTGTTTTATGAATATGGATTTCATTATTACTTTTTTGTACGATTTTTTTTGGGATAGAGATTTTTCAATTTACACGATTTTTTAATGTTGTGGAATATATCCCCAAATTTACCATATGCTGCATGTATTTTTTACACGATTTTTTTGCACGGTTCTTTAAGGAACATATCTACCGTGTTAAAAAAAAAGAGTTGGGTATATTTTTATTACAAACTGAGAAAATTAAAAAAATATGCCTGATTTTTGCTTGCAGCTCTTGGGTAACATGAATAAAATATAGTCAGAGATGTACAACAAATCATGAGTATTTTTTTATAGGTATTGAATATAAATTTTTATTTTGATGCATTAATAGTTTTTTTTTTTTTTTTAAATATTTTATTGCATGTTAAATGATTTCTGGTTATATTTTTTAAAGTTTCATTTTGAATGAATTTTGAGTTCTACATTCTCTTCCCAAGAAGAAATAAATGAGAATAATTCAATTCCTCATGAACAGCTATTTGAAAATTTCATAAATTTTATTTTTACATGTTTATTGTGTGTGTATATGCGTGAAAGGTTAGATACATTTTCACTGTATTTTTATATTAGCTTTGTATTAAATTTTTCTAAAAATTTCCACTGTTAAAAAGTTTTTTGTTTTTCTTTCACTTATTAATTTTCACTTAATATGGTCTTAGAAATTTTATTCTAAGGCTCTGCACAAATTTAATTCTGAATCTTAAGCAAATAACTGTTTCACCAGATGGATGTCTTGCAATTGTTTACATTTTCATAGTTATGACACTAATATATAAAGTTTGGCCATTATAAGATCATATAAACATTTTATAAGAAATTTTTCTAATCTTTATTATTTGACTAGTGCTTCTCATGATCTTGTTCTTTTTTATGCTAATATTTTTGTTTGTATATATTTTATATTTTTATGGAGCTTTAAATTATGGTTGTTAGTTTCAAATTTCTTTTCGTACTGTGCAAGATTTGTTACTTATTACTAAAGAATTTAAGTTACAAATATTAAAGAGGTGTTATTGTAAACATTGTTTCAAAATTGCTTTTCTGTGTAATGATATATTTTTGTAATATTAGCTTTTATTGTTAGGTATATAAAAAACATTTTTCAAATTCTGTGATTTTATGCTGGTATAAAATTGTTGTAATTTTCCCCTTTGTTCATAAAACATCATTAAAAAAAACTTTTCTTTTTCAGTTTTCATTGTGGGGTGGTGATGCTGTGTTTTGTAATTTAGATCTAAGGTTGGATGTTTTGGAACAAGAATTGCAGTTGCCATTTACATTTGTAAATGGTCATATCCATGAGCTTCGCATACATATTCCATGGACTAAATTAGGCTCTGAACCTGTTATCATCACAATCAATACTATTGAATGCATTTTGAAACTAAGTACAGAAAATGAAGACACAGACAGTGATCGATGCAAAAGAAAAAAACATGCTGCCAGTAGAGGATTAAGAAAACCAGATATGAGTGAAGCTCCTCCAGGATATGTACAAAGTTTGATAAATCGGGTGATCAGTAATATTTGTATAATATGCAATAATGTAGTTTTAAAATATGTTGAAGATGATATTGTCCTTTCTTTGAATATAAAATCTGTGGAACTTTTTAATGCTAATGAGAAATGGGAGAAAGTTTTTGTAGACACAAATATGGCAGATACTATATCTCGGAAAGTGATATTCATGCAAGATTTGACTGTGTGCTTAGACAAAGTAAGATGTTATTATTATTATATTTTTAAAAGAATAGCAATGTTTTTATTGTTTATTGTATTTATTCTTAGCTTTGTTGAGTAAAATTGTTTATTACTCTGATGTTAAAGTAAAGCATTTTTTACTTCATTTTGTACTGAAGTATTTATGTTTTATAATTAAATTATAGTAAGTTTTATTAAAAATGCTTTAAAAATATTTTCTTAAAATATACTGTTTTGTACTTTGCTCTATGTTTTGATGATGTTTTCAGTATTTTATCAATAACAGTTTTAAAAGTTTTCAATAATAGTTGAATAAAACTCTTAAAAAATTTGGTAAAGGATGTCCTAATTGGGCCATTTATATCTTTTCAAGTTTTTCTTTTTAAATATATCCTTTCACTTCAGAGATAACATCGGTTAATCTGTGTATCTCAGGAATGATATGTCTGACAGGACAAAGTATAAAAAGTACTGCATAAGACTTTTGAATGATTTGGTTTTGTAATATTTTGTCATATCTGATTGTAATATGGTAAGTTTTGAAGAGTTAAAAGAGATACACATCTTGTGAAGTATTACAAAATTGGGTATGCTATACTTCACTGTAGTCTCTAAAATCAAATGTGAACTGAATGTTAGAGGTATTAAATCAGTGATAAGAAAGAATGACTTTGGAAATCATAAGATCATAAGAATCATTATTGGCAGAGATATTTTAAAAATATTTATTTGTATGATGTCATGCAATTATTTTTCTGATTAATATTTCTCCAATTACTGGTGGAATTGAAAATATTGTTTTATATTGTGGTTATGAATTGTTTACATTTTTAGATTTTAGATGTTTTTCTACTAATAAAAATAGGTTTTATTGTTAGTGAACTAAGATAAATTAAAATGCTAATATCTTTTTTTTTATTTCAATATGTATTTCATTACTGCTGTTATATCTTTTTTTGCATGTTATGTAGCTTTGGTAAAATATGTATTCACAAGCATTGACTTATTATATTTCATTTAAATAAACACTTTTAATTAATGCATCTTGCTATATTTTCATTTCAGAGAGATGCATCTGGAAAAATAGAAACTTATCAAGATCCACTTTTATACAGATGTTCATCTACATGGCGCATGTACAGTGTCTATAAATCGCCTCATTCCAAATATCCCTCATTGACAAGAATTCATATGTTTTGTGAAAGCTTAGACTTTTCTTTGACAGATCAACAACTACCAATGTTTTTAAGATTACTGTATCTTTGTATAGCCCTCCACAATGGGAGTAATTTTACTAGTCAAGAAAGTAAAAAGAATCATGAAGACTGTTCTGAAACAAGAATTCTTTCTTCTGATGATGAATTAGGTTTGTTCTTTAGTTTAATTTCCTTAATTAAATACTTATTTAACTGTATATTAAGTATGTGATATTAATATACTTAAATAAATATTAGAAGAATCATATAAGCAGTTTAAATACATTAAAAAGGATATAATTGTAGCTATTCACACAAATGCTATAAATAATATTTAACATTTTATAACAAAAAATTTTAATAGCAGTCAAATATATGTGCATGTATTAATGTGTTTGCTAAAATTCTAAAATGAGATCTATTCTATTTATAAGTTATTAGTTAATTTTTAATTGTATAGTATTAATGTTTAATGAATTTGGAATAATTCTATTTATGATTGATAAAATTTACATAATATCTCAAAGAAAATTTACAATATTAAATCAACACTATTAACTATGGCTTATGCAGTTGTTTGTTATTTACCAAATGTTACAAATTGAGCTCTTCACTTAATGTCTGAACTGTATAATTGCTATAGAAATTGCTTAGCTATTTGCAGTGTTTGAGGTTGCTTTTCAATGTATGCAGGCATTTACATAAGATATTAGTAAAAAAAAAAGTTATCTAGCTCTAAACTATTTTTATAAAATGTTGGAAAAATTATGCATTTTTTCCATTTTCAGCCAATCATCACAAAGCTTTAGTGTTTGGAAACTGGAATAAGATCACAAAAAGTATTTCATTTAAATGTGCCAATTATTCTTTCAATCAATAATATGAGCAGAAATAAAATTCAAACCTTGTTTTGTTTTAACATTGGGTTTAAACATATTGCCAGAAAATGAAAGTTAAATGTTCATTTTAGAATAAGATTAAAAATACTGAAAATATACTAATTTGAACATTTTTAAATAATTTTTTGTTTCTGTTAGAATTGTAAAATAACTCTAGCATTGATAATGTTTTGAATACTGGGATATTTTGATTCATTTTGTAATGCATATCTAAAAATTCTCTTAAAAAGTATTGTTATTTAAAAAAAATGTGTTATGGAATGATTTGGTCATATATATTTGTTGTAAAAAATGAAGGGGAGTGTAAAGAGATTAAGACAAATCTCCCAATTTTTAATTTTATAATAAATTATGATATAGTTTTAGTTCACTATATTTTCTTTTCATCAAAAATAATAATATAAACATTTAGGATATTTGTTTAAGTGACAAAATTTAATATGATCCTCAAAAGCTTCAATTTTGATATATTTGGAAGTAGTGTGTTATATTTACTGCAGAAATATTCATGTTTAATTTGTTCAATTTCCATTATAGAACCACATATACTATGGTAGCTGCAATAATGGTGTTCTTTCATTTATGAATTATTGCTTTAGGAAAATTAGTGCTTTTAATACTTTTTTATGTATTTCTTGTAACATATATGGGGACAAAAAATTGGTGCAAGCCTAAAATGAATTGATATATTGTGGGACATATGTATATTTTTGATGCTTAAGGCTATGAATATTTTCATACAGACATAAGTATTTTGTTGCAACAATTGTGTATTAACAAATTTCATTATTTGAAGGTTTGAATGTTTTTCTCACAATTTTAACTTGAGATTTACTCGGATTCTTCTTAATCTTTTTTTTTTTTTTTTTTTTTTTATTTTTTTTTTTTTAAATTATTTGAAATGTATTTTAGTTCTGTTACAAATCTTCTCGCTTTGTATGTAAATCTTATGTATAAGTTGAGTTGTTAGAATCAAGAAATATTTTGATATCATACTGTAAACCGGTGTTATAGTATGAATTAACTTTGCTATTGGTTGATAGTTTTGTATTAAATTGTCAGGTTATGCTAATTTTATAAGGATGTATATATAATTTTGCTCTTTTACAAGTCAGAGCTCTTGTAATAAAATACTTTTTTAAAGTGAATTTACAAACCATTCTTTAATAACCCATTGTGTAACTCTGTTATGTCTAAGGAAATAGAAATCAAGTTCCTTTCAATAAATTTTTCTCATTAATGAAAATATTTGTAAATGTATTGTTTTCGCTAATCTTTTCTAATAATTTTCATCTTGTCCTCTTTTGTAACTGTCTGCATTTGCATTAGTAAATGTTACTATGGCATGTTCACATTTTACATTTTGATTTTGGTAAAAATTCAGAATCATAAATATAAAAATGAAATTTATTGTTAAAATATAAAGGGAATGTTGTTGTATTATGTGTGTGTAAAAAATGTTTTTCCCTATATAACCATGTATTTAAATTATATGAAGGAGTATTTAATTAATTTTTTTATTTGGGAGAAATTCCACTCTGTTTACATTACTAGTAAAAGTCTGTTAATGCTGTTTGATATCAGAAAATTATGAATTCCAGATTGTATTCTTCAATGCTCTCAAAACCACTAATGGAAAAAAAATCTTCAATGTACGAGGCGTGTAAAAATATTTATTATATAAATCAATATTAAGTTTAGATGTTATTAGTTGATATGAGTAAAATATGCATCTAATTACAATGCTGTAATTATAAAATGTCATAGCAGTTATTTCTAAACTTTCATTGTTTGTATATTCCCATTTTAATAAAAAAAAAATTTAACTGTTTTCTTTTAACAAAGAAATCAAAATATCGCATTTTATTAAAAATGATTTACTTTTGTAAAGCATTTTCTTAGAACTAGAATGAATCTTTACTTTATTGTAAGAATATTTTCTGTCTAAAAAGGATGTATTACATTTTATCATTTGAAGCTATTAATGCATGAAAATTTCTTAAGTATATTTTAGGTTTTATGTACATAATTTTTTTTATTCAATACTTAACAAATTTTTAAATTATTTTATTTATTTTCTTGTTGAAGATGACACTGAAGTGTTATCACAAGATGCTAGCTGGGGATCATGGGCTTGGTCTTTTGTTCCTGATGTTGGTGTCTTATGGAACTCTTCAAGTGCTGAAGAAGAACAAGAAGAATCTAATATGTTGAAATCCAAGAAAATATTTCAATTTGGGATATACATTGGAAAGAGTTCATGCATTTTGAAGGTATGGTTGAATTAAAATTTTCAAATATGTTATTATTCCATTGATACATGTCTGTAAGTAAGATTTTTGTTCTTTGTGTATATATATATTTGCTAATTATTTTACTAAGTACAAAGAGAGAGTAAATAATGGGGGAAAATCATTTAGTAAAATTTATTTTTTTAAAATAGTTCATTAAAAAGTGGTTGAAGTAATTGAGCTGATGAACCCTTTTTAGTCTCGAGTTTTCGTTAAATTTTAGTACAATGCTCCCCCTGTAATTTAGTACATCACCTATCTGGCTCTGCCAGTAATCCAGTGTTTTTACATAGGAAAACTATTACACACATAGAAAATTATTTTTACTTTTTAATAAAATGAGCATCAATGCAAAACAGTAATTTTTTTTTTTATAATTTGGGTTATTTCATGTGTTCGACACTTTATTTAAGTGTACTGTATTAAATTTCATTCAATAATGTATAGCTCTTTCTGTTTAAATGCATTATTATTAGTGATTTTCCAGTAATCTGGCATGTTTTGGTCCAATATCTGTCAGATTAATCAGAGAGAACTCTGTTGGGTAATTGGATACTGCTTAAGCTTATAAACTGCATAGTCAGATTGAATTTCATTTCTTCAGGGTAAATAACTGATAAGTGGATAAGGGACATTTTTCTATCTATTTTTATGATAGGCAGTCAAAATATGTTTATGTTGGTAACTCTCAATATTTAACTTCAGTGCCTTATATATATACACTCTATAACAAAAAAAAAAAAAAAAAGCATTGCAACAAGGAGTTGCCCAATTGTAATGAAATTTCGTATGCAAAGACATTTAGACCAAACATGCGAATGATTAAAATTTGGTGTCCAATGAATGAATAGCAGCAGCCACATTGCATCGAAACTGCTCACTAAGCAGGTGTATATAAGAAGCGTTTCTCAATCTGATGGTCAAATGTTCTGTTGCATTGCGATTTAGGATACCTTTCAACGACTGAAAAAATGCCTCGCCGAAGGATTCAAGCTCATTACAAGCAACTGTCAGAGTTTACAAGATGTCGTATCATTGGATTGAAAGAGGCAGGTTGGGTAAATCGCTCATTATAAAGTCGAAGCCGATTTGAAGATGCTGGCAAGAATGGGTGGACAGTGGCAGATATCAGCGTCCTGATGGTAGCGGTCGACCTAGGGTCACAGCAGATCGGGAGGACAGACTGATTGTCAGATCAGCTGTCACAGCACCTGATCCATCGGTATCAACCATCAGACGTGTTACCCACGCACGTATGTCCTCCATGACCATCCACAGAAGACTGATAGAGCGAAATCTACACTAGTACAGATCACTTGACTCGATAAGGTTGGAATGATGCTTGACTCTGGACTTAAAGTGTTTAGAGATGAATCCTGCTTCCAACTGTGTCCTTACGATCATCGAAGACATGTCTGGAGACATCCAGGGCAGCGTGCCGATCCTGCTTTCACTATTGCATGCCACACCAGCCCTCAACTAGGAGTTATGGTCTGGAGTGCCATCTCCCTTGATAGCCGGACCCCTTTGGTCGTCATTAGAGGCACACTTACAGCACAGTGATATGTCGACGACATTCTGAGACCTGTTTTGCTACCGTTCCTTTTGCAGTACTCTGGCTTTATCTTTCAGCAAGATAATGCCAGACCACGTATGGAAGGTGTTGCTATGAACTGTCTTACAGCTTGTCAAACACTTCCTTGGCCTCACAAATCTCTCTTCAATTGAGCATGTCTGGGATATGATGGGAAGGCGACTGCATCTACCAGGAAATGTTGCCTTTCAATTGGAGCAAATTTTGCAAGAAATACCGGAGGAGACCATCAGGGAGCTTTATCGCTTTATGCCACGTCGTGTGGTAGCTTGCATCCAGGCTAGAGGTGGGTCAACACCTTATTGAGTTCGTTATTTCGTAACTATGTAACTGAAATAAATCATTCAATTTTTCTGAAATTTTAATCATTTTCTATTCTGTACATAAGTTTCCTATCCACCAATTTATTTATTTTTTTTGCACCAATTCCTTCTTGGTGCATCAGTTTTTTGTTAGAGAGTGTATATATATAGGAATTAAAATTTCAGTTTTATTCTTCCATAACTGATTATCCTTTTTGGAATATCAAGAATTATTTTTGAGAGATTCAAATGTATTATTATAGAAATACTTATAAAGTAAAATGGCTTTTATTTCAATTTTTTTTTTTTTTTTTTTTTTTTTGTTTATTACATTTTAGTTAAGAAGTGGCTAAATAAAAATAACTTAAATTCCGGAAACAACAATATTTTATTGAAAAGTATTTACACTCAACCTTCCATTTACATGGAATATATATGATATAAGAATTAGTTTTACTTGACCCCTCAAGGGCTTACCTTCTTTATGTAGGCATAGAAAACATGGTCCTGAGACAAATTATTGTCATCATAAAGTAATATTTTTGAAGTGTTACGGTTTGGTAAAAAGGTATTTGAGGAAATCTTTGTAGTTAATTTGTTCTGTTCTAATTAATAAAAAAAATATGCTTAAGTTAATTTTATTAAAAAACACTAAAGTATTAGATATGAATATTCATAATGTTTGTAAAATTTTGAAAAATATTTCTTGTTGTAAAAATATAATTTCTATTGTTTTTTTTTTAAACTTAATTTAAAAATTCTTTGCTGCATAGTTTCCTGATTTTGTTTCAAACAATTTCAAAACATTTTGCAGCACACTGTTGTATCTCAAGATTCATCATGTTGTAGTTCAACCAAATATGCATTTTCTCCTTTGATGATTATTAAAATGTATGGTTGTTCTATGGAATTCACATCTAAGGGCAAAGATTTTGTTAATGTTCAAAGTGGTGTTTGTGGGGTTACTGTAACTGGACTTGAAGATTGTGTTTGTGGTTATCAAGATTTTTCAACCAACTTAAATGAAAAGGTAATAAATTTTATTCTTTTATTTTTATAATATTTATCAATAAAAGAAACATTTGTGAAATATTAACAACTATTTACAATTTTGTTATAGCACAACATATTTCTGAAGTCAGGGGTTCCTCCTGGTAGTGGGCATGCTTACAGTTTCTTATCGTCCTCATTGTTTGATCCATTAGCTCCTGAAAATTGTAATCAAGAACGAAAATACTGTTTTAATTGGGCTGAACACTTGTCTACCCTTACTGAAGAAGTTATGGTTCAACGATTTCCTGCCTTTGCTTTTGATTATCTTTATGAATTGGAAGTCCCAGAGGATTGGATGGGTATATATATTTTCATGAATATTTCAATTGCTTATTTTTGTATATTCAGTGATGTTTTGGAATTTTTTGCTCATTTGTTAGCATTTAGTCTTCATTTTATTAAACATTTTAAGTGTTCTTCTTTATGGGAAAAGGAATTTTTATTTGTTTTAAGGAAGTTTTTAAAACTTACTGTACACTTCATTTTCCCAATAAAGTAACATGTAAAATGAATACCATAACTTGTAATTTTTTTACTATAATTTCAGACAAAATTTCAACCATTACCTCATCATTTTTGGAAGATAGTAATTGGCATGAATCTGCAACCTGTCGTCTGGTCTTTGGTCCTTTATGTGTTGATGTAAATAGTAGTTTAGTACACAGGCTTCAGAAGCTTATGATTTCTGCTCAAGATTATGATTATCCTTATTATTCACTATCTAGTAAGTCAAAAATAGCAAGTTCAAATGACTCACTTTGTTTAAAACCATTAATTGTGCTTTAAAAAGAAGTAACTGTGTTGCTTTTCAGGTACAATAAAAACATAATGGCGTATTATTGCATATTGTAATGTAAAATGACTTCCATTTTCTTGTTTTAAATCACAGTTTCTACTTTATTTTTAAAATTTCATAATATTTATTTGCATAATTAGTAAGTGAAGGAAGTCAACATCATAAGAATATTTCTTTTACTCACTGTACGAGGTATGGCTATTAAAATAACAAGACAGATGCTGCTACAGAAGTACACATGCGCCAAATGCCAGTGACCAGCAGCTGTTTAGCGTGAAGCCTTCTCTTTTGATTACAGTGCCTCTTGCTTCTATAAACAAATGCATATAGCCATAGCCTTCATTCCCATTACAGTTTTTTGTTTTAGTGGGAAAATGATAAGTGTAACAATAGAGCAATGAATTGTGAAATTTCAAATGGGAAAAAAATTGGAAAAACCGTGACTGAAACCCATAATCTATTAAAAAAAGTGTATAGCAATGAATAACTTGCTCATGTTTTTAGTGGTTTAAGCATTTTCAAGACGGCCGAGGAGAAGCTGTTGAAGATATTCAAATGCCTGTGTTGTCCTTCCACATCAAAAACATATCACAATATCAAAACAATCTGCAATCTGGTTTAATCTGAGCATCAGCTAAATATTCTAGTGATTTCTGAGACTATAGGAATTGACAAAGAATTTGTACTGAAAATTTTGAATAACAATTTTAACATGCAAAAAGTGTGTACCAAAATAGTGCCTAGAATTCTCACGTTTGTACAACTAGAAGCTCGTAAAAATATTTGTACTGACACTTTGAATGCCATTAAAAATGACCCATACTTATTGGAAAGGATAATAACGTGTAATGAAGCATTGTTTTTGTTACTGATGTTCCTGAAATGAAGCGCCAATCTGGAAGAGTCAATCTTCACTGACAGGTAAAAAAAAAAAAAAAACTTAAATGAACCCTCTTCACATATAAGTCATTCTGCATTGTATGTGAAGAGTTTTCTAGGTCAAGTGCAGCATCACAGTGTTAGACCATTTGCCTTTTTTTCCAAATCATGCGCTATGGTTTTCTGTCTGTTTCCTAAGGTGAAATCTGCATTAAAAGGAACAAGATTTGAGTCCATTCAAACTGTAAAAGAGCAAGGGGCATGTGTCCTGAGGGAGCTGACAGAAGACATCCAGCACTGTTTCGGATGGAAGATTTTCGCATGGAATATTGTAGGGTTAGAGGAGGGGTGTATATTGTAGGTGATAATAATTAAATATTAATGTAATCCAAATAAAACGTTTTACAACATCTGTCTTGTTATTTAATAGACACCTATATGTGTAGGGAGAATTATAATTTATCACAATATTATTTACTGTTAATAATAAGTGTTAATAACTTTTTAATATATATTATATTTGTAACTTTTAAATTATATTATGTTAATAACTTATATTTGTTAGAATATTTTTATTTAATAATGTTAGTTTATTTTTTCTAATTTATTGTGGTTGTGTGGATTTTAACTTGATCAAAAACTAAATGTGAACAAAGCTTCTGAAACGTAAATTTTACAACTATTCTTAACTGATTTTTTTTCAAAGTTACGCATTCAACTTTATCCTGAAAAGTGAAATTTGAAGTTATATCTGTAGTAATGTGTTTTTTTCTTTTCATTATCTTATAGAGAAAACGTCTGTTCATTCTGTTAATGTTGATGATGATATTCTGACTCAAATGGAAGAGTTTGTTCCTGTTCGACAGTATCATTTAACATTATTCAAACCAGTCTTGCGTTTATCTGTAGCTGATCACTTTCCTTATCATGGATCTAAACCAGACCTCAAAAAAGTTAAAAAAGTACCTTTTTCTCATATTTCCTGAATTTTTGGTGGCATTTCAACTATTTATATGCAAGCGTTTTTCTTAGTGTAGTATGCTTGATTGAAATGAACTAGTATATTCATGATTGTTATATCTTGACCTAATAGAGCATTTTGTTTAAATGTTCTGAGGTTCATATAACTCATCTAAACTTTCTATAATGTGTAAATGCTTTTTGTTTCTGTTTTTATTCATTTAAATTATATACTGAGTTTACAGTTTCTTTAGATTTTGATATATTATAAACATATAAAAAATATTAGAAATCCTAGATTATTTGTATTTGTGGTATAAAAACATTGTCTTTATTACTGATTTCATTAAGTTTATTAGTTTGCAACTTTTAATATAGGAAAATGTGTTATGTATTGTTCATTGCTTTTCATTATGATCTATCAATTTATCTGTACTTAAAAGCAAATGTAGATTTTATTAATTTTCGTTTTAATTTTATTATATCAACATAATATGAGCGTTCAATAATTAAAATCGTTTGGGGTACACATTATTTCAGTTTTCTAAAATCACTAGGCTTAGAGATTCGTGGTGTATTAATTTTATCTGGAGGGCTGAAAACGTAAGCAATCTTAGACTGGCTATAATTTATTCAGTTTAAATTTGAATATTTGGTTTTTCTTTAATTAATTTATAAGGAAATTAGTTTTTTTTTAAAAAAAAGTTAAATATTCAATATATTTTAACAATTAATATTCATAATTTTTCAAACTATAAACTTATAAAAGTAAGATATTTCTTCAAGTGATTTTTATTGAGTTCTATGTTGAGCAGGATTTTCATTCTCAAAAATAGCGTTATAAAACAACTTAATAACACAACACAAAATTATAATTCAGTGTTAAGTATATAGTATACTTTCTTTGCCCTCAAGTTTTTAGGCTTCTAAATATATAATTCTTTTGGAAATATCTTGTGTGAAAGTGAGAAAACCTCAAACTGAGAAGGAAAACTTAACGAAGTTGTAACTTGCTTAAAAGACCTAGAATCATAATTTCCCTTTCTTTTGTTTAAAAAAACTCTTTCTTCAGTTCCCCCCCCCCCATTTGCTTTACCCTGTGAGCCTCAAAAGATTATGCCAAATTCCTTCAATATTATGCCTTCTTTAGATAAGTATGGACTCACTAGAACCCCCTAGGCACTTTAGTGATCTTTTTCTTTCCTGTGGGGCTTATCGTCTTTGGTAAACATGAGTGATGCACCCCCGAGTTACCCTAGCGATCCATCTCTTTTTTCGACCCTCCTTCTTGTCAATCAATTTTTGACTTTTCTTCACGTCTAAACTGCAGTTAAATCTTGTTTGGTGCAGCATACTCACATCTGGCTCTTGTGCCAGTAACTTTCATACACTCTCTTTCAAGGCTGTAATAAACAAACATTCCTGCTGATTTTTAGCTAATTTTTTTAAAAATGATTTTAGGTATTTGACCTCAATATTTGAACATACTGGTGGCAAAATTCGAGGTAGGTGCAACCTGAAGACCACAACCAATAGTCTGTGTAAAATATCCAAATTCACTATTTCAAACTTTCATTAGGATTCTGTGTATCTTGCCTCATAAAATTTTCTTCAGGGGTGTTTGATGGGATATATTATCTGCAAATACTGACTTTATAACATCTGGAATCAATTAGATTTTTATGCTTGTATGTGGTTGTATATTTTTGCACCAAGTAATGTTTATTTACTTAGAAAAAGAGATGCAAATAATGTGTTACTTGTATTGCAGTAATTTAACTTAAAGTCAATTATTGATAGTAAGCTACCACAATTTTAAATATCTGAAGAAATACACTTATACAACTCAATCACTATTATGTGTGAAGGTTGCAGAGTTTGCCAGGTTTCACTGGGTCCTCCATTTATAGTTTAGTGAGATTCCAGATCAAACTTTTTAGAAATTTCACCATATCTTAAGAACTAAGCTTCATTGAGCCTAGAAAGTTTGAGATACCCAAACAAGCATTTGGCATCAAATTTGATCCCTTAAGTCACCTGAAATTTTTCCAAGTTCCGAAATTGTCATAATATGTACCTAGAGTTGCAGGATAAAAGCAATGCAGGGGTTCATCTATGCCTCTCGAATGATTAAAAACTACTCAATCAGCTTTCCATATTTCCCTTGCACAGGTAGAATTGCCTTTTTTAGTAATGGTAATTTTATCAATTAAAGACCCGTGTGGTGACCGGGAATGACAGAATAGTCCCACTGTAGCTCATGCATGTCGTAAGAGGCGACTAAAATGGGTACCCAGCGTCTGGGGGTATAGTCAGGTACCCTGCCCCTGGGGATTATATCAGGGGACCTCAGGGACTTGCCTTCTTCAGGTAAATATGGACATCACGACCCCGAGGCACCCTAGTGATCTTTTTCTTTCCTATGGGGTTTACCGTCTTTGGTGAACTCGGGTGACGCACTCCCGGGATACCCTAGCGATCCTTCTCTATTTTCGACCCTCCTTCTTGTCAACCACTTTTTATCTTTTTTTTTTAACTTCACATCTAGACTACAGTTTAATCTTGTTTGGCGTAGCATAGCCATATCTGGCTCTTGCGCCAATAAAATTTACATTCACTCACTCATTCACTCACTTTATCAATTAAACTATCTATTATCCTGCCTTTACCACCAGTACTTTCATGGTTTGGGTGGCTTCTTTTTCTTACTTACTAATTTAAACTTCTTAAGTCATGTGTTCCATATGCCTTAACACATGGCCTACACATTCTACTTCTGTATTAGAAAGTCATCACTGTATGGTTTAGTTTCAAAAAGAGCACATTGAATATCTTTGCATCTCTGTCTCCTATATAGCTAGAATAATTGCATATTGTGAAACTTTTCTAATCATTTGAACATTCTTAACATACCATGAATCTCCATTTACTAGTTGAGCCATAACGATTTTTCTGCCAGAAATATTGTGCTCAATCTCATTCATTTTTATCTATATTATTATCATTTGTATCTATATTATTCATTTTTTTTAATTTAAGATCTAATTTAACTCCTTTATATGTGTCACATTCTCTGCAACTGGATGATATTACTGAGAATTAAGACTTTCTTTTTGTCTCTATCACAGTGCATACTCCATTCAGTGATTAATGTCCTCTTGCCTTTCAAATACCAACACTACTGATACTTAATATTATTATCAGGTGACAATGGTTTTTTTTCCTGTTCAGTTCATACTTTTTCTAACATTTCTTTTGTAACAAACACAAGTTTCTTATTAATTGCACAATATATACTTTGTGTTCTATAGGATAAGGCAAGCTACTATGATGACATAGTAAAAAAAGTTTTCACAGAACTCCTGTCCTTTGGCAGATCTAATTTCCAAAATAGATCTGAGTATTTTCGAGGCATTCTTTTTTGCGAGTCATTCTACATTGTGAGAAAGGCTTATAGGTTTTCAATTTTTACAGCCTATTTCAAAAAGGAGAATACAGCACACCATGATTTTTCAGTAATTTTCAAAGTCCATTGGCTCTTTAAACAATATGATGTTGTAAATAATAGACTTGACAGAAGAAAGAAGAAAAAAAAAAATTCTTTTCTGTAGGTGCTGACCTAGATGATCGTTTTAGTTTGGAATTATCCATCTCTCAAATCAATATTAAATAAACAAAATGAGATAAGTTATCAGAAAGAAAGCATTGGGTTACAAGCTTCCTATTAATTTGTCTCATGGCTTTAAAGAATCAATGAAGCGTATTACTAATGTAAAATGAAATGTAAGCAGAAATCAAAAATAACATGGGCTTGGTATTTTTCGTTCAAAACAACGATCTTGCGAAACATATTTGTTACTTTTTTGATAATTTCGAAAGTATTTGTAGTACATCAATTGCATGATTACAAATTGCTCAATTTCAAAAGAAGAGCAATATAATTTTTTTTTCAAGTAATTGTGAAAATTTTGAAGTTTGATTTGCCTCATACTCTTTAATTTTCTTCCCTATATATTTTTCATCATTGATTTATTATTGATTATTTTCTTATTTCATCTTTATGCATGTTACCTTTTTTTTTATGCTTAAAAATATCAATCTGAATATATTTTAATTTTTTTTTTTTTTCAGAGAAGTTCAAAATTTTTAAAAAGCATTAAATCTCCAAAAGCTTTTGAAACTCTTTTTAGTCTTGAGTTATATGCTGATTGTTTAGACTTTCAGACAAGCATTCCTATGTATCCTAATAAGCTTATTAAAGTTGTGGGATGTCTGACTAACCCAAATCAGTTCCTTCTACATCACTGTTACAATTCAAACTCAATGAAGGTAAATTTTTTTCTGATGTATTAAACATATTTATATATATTTAAACATAAATGCCTTTAGATTGATTTCGAAGGCATCCTTATTTTACTTAAAATCTTCTGAAAATATCCTTATTTCTACATATCTGTTTTCTGCAATGTAATATGTCTAATGATGGTGATGTTATATTTGGAAAAAGTCTTTTTTTTTGAATTTATTTTTTTTTAGTTTTACTAAAAAAAAAATATATTCTAGTTTAGTAATAAAATAATCCATTTGCTCTGAAATCATAAATAATTGATAGAATTAAAACAGAATTATTAAATTTTTATTAGGTTTAACCTTAATAATTTCTAGTATATTTTATTGATTGTATGTAATCATTGAATTTTGAATTGAATTTTTTCAGATCTGAATGTTTATTTCAAAAATAATCATTATAATAAACACATAGTTGTGTAACTTATGATTATTAAGACTGAGAAAGTTTTATGTATGTGAGATCTGTCCTGAAAAAATCCAGTTACTGATACAAAAAAAATTTATATCAAAATTTATATAATTTTTCCAGAGAGGAGTGATTTTTTTTAAATTCCTTTTAGTATAATGATGCCTGAATCCACTTTAAAGTTGCCTTATGTTTTTTTATTGAGATGTTTAAAGCCTGGAAAACCTTGCAAATTCCCGTTCATCTCTAGATGGACTCTTTTTTAGAAAGTTCAGTTCATTGATATTACTCGTATTGCTAATCTACCAAAGAAACCGACCAAGAAACAGTAATTGAAAATGCACTTTCAGACCCAATTAACACCCACCATATCAAGCAATCTCTTCATTCACTATATGCAACCTGAATAATAACCTGGATTTTATGCTCTTCATAGTTAAAAAATTGAATCACCTTTTCACGCAAATCCAGTTAACACAGTGCCATGTCCTAGGCAGGGGTTTGAATCACTTTACTTCCTTCCCTCCCTGCTGCATTTCGAATTTTTCATTTCATTGCTGAATTAAAAATTTTAGTTTTACCCTCAATTAATCTAAGGGAATCCACTTCTCCCTGAACTAATTTCTTCATGGCAAGTGATAGAATTTTCATTTCTTGCCATGTTTTTCTTCACAGATTTTCCAGATATAAGCTAATTGTTTGATTTGTGAACTGTTTGCTCAAAACAAGTTCCAAAGGGATCATTTTATAGGTACAGGAACCAAATTCTAATATATTTGTATGAAAACTGGAAAACTAATATTTTCATCTTATTAGTTGGTAGGAGGGATACTTTCGTTTGAAAAATGCATCATCTTACTTTCATTTATTCTTACATTTATCTTTGTATACCATATTTGAAATTTCATAAATTATATATAGCAAGTTAATTTTGTAATCATTCTGAATTTAATTGAACTCTAACATTTTTCTTTGTTAATTATAATTTTGAGGATTTTCATGTTTCCATATGTATTTTAAATATTGTTGCTATCTTTCATTTATATTATCATCACAAAGATCTCGTTTTGTGAAATTAGTTGTAACACGCTTCTCCATATTTGTGTGATCAGAAATAAAAATTTCATTAGGATAAGTGCTATGAAAAGCAAATGAAATTAAATTACTTTGCATTTGTTTGGTACTGTGCAAATCTTTAGAAACAGAAATTTATTAGTCTCTCAAGCAGCTAAATGGGTTTTAATCCTGTTTCTTATTTGTATTAGTTTATTTATTATGTGACTTCAAATTGTGCTATAGTTTCAGCACAGTCAGAAATTATGATTTGCATTTCTTAATTTTTAATGCATGTTTTGAATTTCTAAAGATCTCTTTCATTTGAATGTTCATATATATGAATGGATTTCTGTTCATCATAAGGTCTAAAGATTAATTTATTGATAAATTGAACATTTCATGCATCAAATTCCCTACATAATCACTCATACAGCATGATTCAAAATGTTTCATCTAATTTCAAAATTCCATATTTTCAAAAATGAACTACACAGAAAGGTAAGTAATACATGAAATCAAAGGAAAACTGCTGGAAGTTTCATATTGTGATAAATAGATGGCCCTTGTGTCTTCTTTGTGAAGCTATTTCATGGAAACTGTTTTTGTAGCTTTCTCAGAGTTATCTTGCATTTGAATTGGTCTCAGTGGACCTAATGACTTGATGTTACGCAACTACCATAGTTACCTGATATGGCCTCATGCAATTTCTTCTTTTGAGGGTTTGGGAAAGATAAAGTACATGAGCGCACCACCATTACCCACAAATTTATTTAAACTTAAACAATGGATTTCTACTGCTGTACAATCAGTTATTACTGACACTTTACCTGTTTGTCAGGAATTTACATATGGAATTGACATCATGCATGTAACTAAAGGAAGTTATTCAAGCACTTGTTAAAAAAAAACTTGCAGATTTTGCCTTTATATTTATATATTGTTTATCATTCTGTGTGGTTTAATTTTGAAATATGGAATTTTAAAATCGGGTGAATCATTTATAATTATCAAAATAATTCATTCTGCAATTCAATTATTATGTTTCTGATAGAAGTAAATTTTTCATATTGGGTTTTTCCCCCTCCAGGTTTTTGGATTGGAAGTATTGTTACATGAAGAAAATTCAAATATATTTCCCGAGAATACAATAATTCAACAAAATTGTTTGACGTTCTTCAAGAAATCTTTGACTCAACCCGAAAAATGGAATTCATCTGAAGAACTTACATTGCAAGAATGTACTTTGGAATGCAGTAATATGCATTTAAAATTATCCGAATTAGAATTTTTAGCACTAATAAGTATTTATCAATCGTGGACTGCCAAATTTTTCAATCTGAGTGGTCTTGAGAAACTAAAAATTGCTTCAAAAGAATCTCGAACTTGTAAGTATCTTCCATTTTTTTTTTTAAGTTTAAAACCCTATTTTCCTGAAAGACTGGAATGGGATAGTTTTATTTAAAAGATGTTTATAGATAAGTTTAACAAATAATTCCTTCTATGTGGCGGGTCATAAATTCAGGTTTTTAAAAACCAGTTTGTTTATTAGGAGTTGCTATCTTGGTCTTTAAAATCCTCACATGGATTGATAAAATTGATTGATATTGAAATAAGTCAGTTTATTTGTGTATTTCACATGAAAGTAATTTGGGAGAAAAGGAAACTTGAAATTTTTGTCAAAGTTGAGAAGATTGATACCTTTACTGAGATGCTAATTTGTAAGATTAGTATATCATGTATTACAGTCCCTTTTAAAACCTTACAGTCAGGTGTAAAGCAAAAATATTAAATATTGCATGTTCCAAAAGCTTAACTCTCTCCTTAAAACTCTCCTTTTTTTCTATAATAAACCAGTAATATGCAAATTTTGCAAGTGGCATCATAAACAGAAATCATAAAAGTCCATGTAACATCTTGGCTTTTAAATTCAAAATGCTGAAAGCTAGACTAATTAATGCTGATGAAGAATATAATTCTTAGAACCATAAAAGAATCTAAAATACAAGTTTATTGAACACTGGAAAAGAATTTTTAAATTATTTTCCATTTAAACCATAAACCTTGTAGCATATTTCAAAAAGATTGGAGTTGTCTCATATTCATATACCCTATATATTTCTTAAAATTTCGGTCATCATCAATGATGAAAAAAATAGAACTTTGAAAGTCCAATGGATGGGTTAAATTAGAGAGTTGCTTGTTACCATTTGCTGAAATATTAGTTGATCTACATTGACAATTTCAGCAGGACAATGCTTCCATTCATGTATCCAATGCAATGAAACAATGGTTTTGCTCCCATAACATCTCTGTTTTGGATTGATTGGCCAGTAGTTTAACTCTTAATTCAATGGAGAGCATCTGAGGATACTTGTGTGTTTATGTCAAGTGTATGTTAATTTTAGGCAGTTTTCTAATGTCTCATAATTCCTATCTGCCATAGAAAAGATCTGACATAATCTTGACCAAGACATTATGCAAAAATTAATTTTTTCAAAGGATAAGTGTATTTTTGAAGTCATAAAAAATGGCAGGGCTTCTTCTTTCTGAACTGTTATTATTTTCTTTAAATTCTGGATTTATCTAAACTTTTGGGATAATTTTATTTCATATTTTTGTAATTTAATGAATATTGTCTGTTAACTATGATTTCTTACTGTTACAAACAATTAACATGTGTGAGATAAAGAAATATTTGGTTTTGAAAGGTATCTTAAATTTTTTAATCAATTTATAATTTGTTTATAATTTCTATATTTTTGGTTTGCAGTTACACCTTAAAGATAAAGTTGAGCAAACCTTTAATTGCAATTTGTCATCTTAATTGTCTTATTTTGTTTATACTCTAGTATGAAAAATATAAAATAAAATTCATTAAATGATTATAATCTGCCAATATGAGAACCTAGAATGTTTATAGCAATGAAATAAGCTTAACTTGCAGGTTAAATATGATGTGAAAATGCTTTCAATATATGCAAATGCCTACTTTTATTAAAAAAAGAAGACTTTCGTCTAATATAATTACTTTTTATTTTTGAAAAGAATCTGTATGTGCCAAATTATTGTTGTTTAATACATACCCCTATATTGTTTGTAACAAAAAAATGTGATTTTTATTATTTGGACATTTATTAAGTCATTTATATTATTTGGAGGATGTAACTTTTAACTGCCATTCTTTGGTATGTGTTTTATTGTATAACAATTTATATATATAATTTTAATTTATATTTTTTATTATATATAATTCTAACTTACAACTTAGTTACTACTGCTTTGACCAGCTTTAGTTTTTTTTTTTTTTTTTAAACCTGTATTACATGTTAATTAAGAAGAACTTTTTTTTTTGTTCTAATAATTTATTAATAAAATAATGTTATTGAAAATTTACTGTATTTCCTTTACATCTCTTAGGTCCTCCAATATTATGTGCTGAAATTTATGGCATCAATGCTTTGTATATGCAAAAAGAAGATTTAACATTTATGAAGTTTTCAGTGATTTCTCTTTGCTTAAAATTCCAAAATGATGGTATGAGTTACATGTGAAATTTACTAGTACATTATTACCTGTTTTACTTTTAAAAAACATAAATAAGATACATTTTCTTCTATTTATATTTAGAGCAATCAAGTACCTTATTTCATGCACCTGAATCCACTGCAAATCTACATAATGGGATTGACTCTAAGAACACAATTGTTGAGAATTTATTTTGTGAAGAAAATAAACATATGTTTTTAGAAGTTCTTCTACAAAAACCAAGAGATATGACTAGTGAAAGTAAGCTCAGATTTTCAAAGCTGATCTTTTTTCTTTAATGTGTATCAAAAATCGAAGTAGAATTTTAAGTTATCAATCTTATTTTGATTAGTTCAACAAAAATATTTTTTTTTAGATCTGGCTTTGCTTGTTTTGAATATCAGTGGATCCACTGTTTGTTTAGAACCTGCCTTTTTTGAATGGTTATCGACTGCTCTCTTTACACATGTGAACTTAGATGCAACAGACATTACCATTGACAGTTGTTCTAGTCCTGCTGATTTTGAAGGTAGGTTATCTCATTATGGAGTTTGTTAGTAACATAATTTCACTGAGAATGTTTCAAATGATGAATTACATATATTGTGTTTGGCACGATTCCTTAAGCGTTTACATATTTTAGGACTTCAGTATTTTTTGAATGAGTGATTCGATCCATATTAAGAGCCATGGGGAGGGGGGTATCAGATAATTCTACTCGCACACATGCATACTGAAAAAAAAGTTAAAATTTGCATTTAATGGAATTACTTGCTGTGGAAAATAAGGAAAAGCTGAACCTGACGTAGGGTATGAAAATAAAATCTTATCTTTTATCCTGTGTGTTGCTAAAATATGTCTCTGAGTGAAGTTCATTTAATGAATGAAATGATTCAAATATGCTAAACATAGTGAAAGATTATGAATAGGATTTTGTGCGTGTATGAAATAGCCTTTTTTATTCATTACTATATATATCTGTTCTGAGGTTGCAATTCTTATTTTTTTGGTTAAGTAACATAAACAAGTTTAGAGTACCTACTAATCTTTAGTGTGTCCACTGTTTTCTCTCTCTCTCTTTTTGCAGCTGTTTCTATTGTTAAAAATTTAGAATAATATGCATGTAATCATGAAATAACTATATTTATGTTTCCTCAAAAAAAAAATTTAAAACAGAAAATAAAAATGTCAGTATTAAATGTAATGACAAAAATATTTTAATATGTTACTCTGAAAATAGCACTCTAAATTTCTAAAACAATTCCTTTTTTTTTTTTTTTTCTGATATTAAAAAAAGTCTGTAAAATTAAGGTAATATTTTCAAATTTACTACAAATTACTTGTAAATTACTTATTTAAAATAAAATTACTTTTTAAAAAAATGTTTACAGCAAAAAAATGTCCATTTAAATTTGAATAGAAACACAAAGCATGTTGTATTGGATTTATAAGTAGGATTTTATACCATAAAATAATCAACTTCCTTTATGTTTAATCTATAAAATATTATTTTCCAATGAGATAATGAACCTTTCCTGATTGATAATCATTTACATGAAATTCATTAAGTCGATAAGAACCACAACCCATTATACTATCATAGTTCACTGGAAAAATTTGACAATCAAAATTAGAAAACCACTTTTTTTCATTTCTTCACAATCACATGCAGCTGGCTTGCATGCTTCAAACAGGATAATGTTATTTGCTAAATGTTACCACTCAGTTGCTGCAGCGTAAATTTTACCAGAAGTTCAGAAAATAATAGGTATCATTTTTGCATAAGCCTCTTATAAAATACTTAAAAGAAAAATGTTAATTCTTCTCAGCAGTGTGCTGTGCAAATACATACTGATGAAATGGCTGACTATACAGGAAGCAATTTTTATCACATTTTGTGTGACAACGCAATTTCCTTGTAAGTGTATGAAATTTTTCTTCCCAATAATGAATCATTATTGCTTGGATATGTTTGATTTGGTCAGACTTTGGCTCAAACGAGCAACTTCCAACATTTTTATGAATATTTGGACATTTTATGTTGAGCTATTTGAGAGCTGTACAGTTTGGATCAGTATTTCCTTCAAAAGAAAAGGATCTGTCTTGCTAGTGATAAAAGAAAGAAATCAAACATGATATTGCTTATTTATTTGATTTATATGAAAGATTCTCAAGTTTAAATTTGCAGTTACTAAGGGGAAAATGTTACTCTCGCTAAGTTCGAATTCAAAATATTTTCATGTATTTCAAAATGAATACTTTTTAAGACAAATTTGGAAAGGTGATATGATTCCAGTAACTGATGGAACTTGAAGAAAAAGTTACCAATTGAGCTATTACTTCCAGTTTTGATATCAATAGAAAACATTCCTCTTCTTTGTGTACAACTTTATCTTTACCAATTGAACCTCCTAAATTTCGGTTAACAGGACAAAACATTAGAGAAAAAGGAAAAGTAAATTTTTAAAAATATTTCAAACCCCACTCCGAAAATTCAACCCTTAATATAAATTAAAACAAATCCCTACAAACTCCAGAAAAGTTGTTGACACCCAATTTTTCAAAATAGATTGATACAATTGTCTATAATGCATATGATTCCACTGTGAGACTCATCCATTAAGAACATACCCCGGCCACTTGATACCCTCTAGAAGACAAAAGTAATTTATGTGACAATATTTTACTACTTTGTATTAGGTCTTGTTTACAAGGTTTGGTGTACTTATTTCATGAATCATTATTTTTAACTCATACTGCAACATTTAGTCTTTGAGGCATTTTTGTGCATTGATCAATGTGATTGTAATAAATTTTACTTGTTATTGTATTGTATATTTTTATACCAATAATTATATTCATAACCTTGTTTGGTGTCAATATCTTAAGTTTTTTTCTTTCTTTTTTTACATATCGTGTACAAAGTTGGATTTTTTTTTAAAAAAAATCATATATATGACAATTTTTTACACAGCATTTAGGCACAGTTGTGTCTCTTGGGGGCCACAAAAAATCATTCAACCAAACTGAGATCCTTAAGTAAACCTTCCAAACCTTAAGCAAGGATTCTTCAGACATACTAAATATGCCATATCTCCTAGGATTTTAAGACTGAAATTTTTTACATCTACTCCTATTGATCCTCACAAAATAAGTACACTTTTCTTACAACAGACAAAAATCCTGAATTATTGTACATTAGATTAGAGTAGTTTTCCAAGTGTTATTTATCACAAAAATTGTTCTAATTATTTATACTTAAAGACTCATCGTTTTCTGTAGATGTGCTTCTGAATTCAACCTGTGTCACTTTTCTATCCTTTTCTGTGTGTTTTTAAATTTAATCAGAAATCTCCACTTTTCAAAATGTATGTGGAAGTCTAAACATATGTATTTTTATACTCAGCACTGTATTGGATTGAAATCCTTATTTTAAATATGTCTGAGAAATTAGCTATCCCAAATATATGCCAAGCCGAATTGATAAAACATAAAATGAATACCGATATTCTAATTTCTTCGTACCAAAGTATGTTTTTTTTTTCTTCAGACCTATTGCATTGCATATATATCTCATTTTCATTATGCAATTTAATGTTAATGTTTTAAGTCTTAAGCTTTTTAAAACATTAAGCTTACTTTTTTAGATGCATCTACATGCAGCAGCTTAACTCAAGAAGCCTCTGCAAGTTATTCCTTAAGTAAATCGCATTCAACCGTTTTAGTGAGTACTAAAAAAGTCTCACTACATCAGAATATAGAAAATTTCTTGTTCAAGTATTGCCATTTCTTATCATATCTTGTTTTAGAGGTAGGTAATTTTTATATTAGAACTTGTTACTTTGACTTGTATGAAATTTCGAATATAATCTTTTTATATTGAAAGGCTTATATTAAAAAGACAATATTTTTAATATACAGGTAACCTCTGTGTAACATTGTAACACTCCTAAAAATACTGTGCTATGCAGGTCCTATACTAAACAAAAGGGATTTAGGCTTTAAATTTAAGAAAAACTCGCTCATAAATTTTTATAATTTGGAGAAATTTTACAAAAATAAATATTACATAAAGTATTACATATTAATATGTATTGATTTTTTTATCACTTCTAAGCACAAATAACTGAGATCAGTGAGTTTTTTTTTTTTTTTTTTTTTTTTCTTTTTACAATAAACACTTTTTTGTGATTTATCTTCATCTGTCTATTTTATTTTAGCAAAAAATCTGATATTTTACATTACTTGCTTTTAGTGGATATGTCCTTTTAATTTTTTTATACTGTGCTGTAAAATGTTGTTCTCTATTGAACTTCAATCTTCTTTCAATGGAAAGATCTTGGAAATCAATGGAAGGATCCGCTAAATCTGGGCCTTTTTCACACTTTTGAAAATAAATTTAGCTCATGCTCAAATGAAAAGTTACCAGTTAGACATCTTTTGCATTTGAAAGGTCTTATTTCAGTGTTGTTTGGAAATTGTACTAATTTCGAATCTTACTCTTAAAATTTTTAAGAGTTCAACAGGAATTTATGTAATTTTTTCAAGATATGCTAAAGTGAAATATTGGTCTTGTTATGTGTTGTATGAGGGTTTTCTGCAATTCTTGAGCCTCACAAGAGACTTTATCACTTTTCTTAAAAAATACTGTATTACTCAGTTGCTCAAGTACCTCAGATTTCCTCCTGTAATAATGAGCAGGTTTGCAAATTGTTACATGTATCATCATACTAGTAACATTTTAATTTTTTAAATGAAAGTATGTAGTGTACAAGGACTCTTGAGATTTTTATATCCTTGCTGGATGTTAACTAGTTTAGGTATATTTTATTTGCATGGTACTTATTTAAATTTTTTCAGTATTTACATTTTTATTTTTTTATTACTATGAAGACATTTAGTGGTAATCAGAATAAGAATAATAATTTAAAGGTCTTTAGCAAAATTTAACCAAAAGACATAGTATATGTTATATTATTTTATAAACAATTGCACCATGTACAAAACCTGAGTATTAATTGTTTATTTTTATTATATCTGTTATTCTAAATAAAATGCTCTGTTGTCTTTCATAGATTGAAATTGGATCCTTATGTTGTTTGATTCCTCAGTCTACCTGGTCTGTAAAATACAGCGAAGGATTTTCAGTTTTGTACTCATGGCAGCAAGCGGAATCTAATGAAAAATTAATTGGTGCTTGTGTATTTTGTTTACCAAACATAAAAATTAAAAACAACAATTTTGTGAGTAATTTTCTTCAGGAAGTTGAATTTACTCAAATTATTGACCCTTTTAAAATCTCACAATGTGATAAAAGAAGTAAGTTGTGCTTCCCTTACATTTCCTTCTATTTATTATTATTGGTCTATATTGAGATTTGAATCCACTAAGTAAAAAGCCATTTGTTGAAATAGTTAATATTTTTCTGCAATAAGCTGGTATGTAAATGTTTTAATACTTATTATACTTAACTATTCATATTGTATACAGTAATAATAATAAAAGCATAAAGTCTAGCAAATTTGGTGATCATGTTAAGTCTCATTTCTTAAAGAGTTTTTCTATTTAATTCATAATTTTTACTTTCAAATGTGTTTATGAAAGGTATTTAAGTCTCAAATGTATGTGTTTAATATGTATTGGAACCTTTTTTTTATATTTGAGATGGATTTTTGCTGGTTTATTTTGCATTGATATTGTAGATTTCATTAAATATATTACGTACTCTTGTTGTATTGCTGATTAAACTGTAAATATACTGCAAATATTATTTTATTAAGTTTAAAATACTTTTTGTATTGAAATGTAATATTTTGTAATGATTGTTTTGTTATTTATCACTCAAAATGAGCATTGTTTTCTTCTTCTAGATGAAGATTGTTTTCCCTGGACTTTACAAATGGATTCTTGCAGCATATATTCTGTAGAAGGAATTGTTCACTCAAAATATAACTTTCTGTTATGTCCTACTACAGTCTCGGCAACATTAGCATTATCCTTAAAAAATAATCAAAACCAGTTAGCATTGTGCATTCACATAGACAGCAAATCTGTAAATTTTAACTTGTCAGCTTTTCAGGTAAACTTTTTATATTTTGGTTTCAAATTTGTCTAATATTTAATTATATGCCTTGTACATGATTAAAATTGAATTAAAGTTAGTAGTTGTATTGTATACTAGTGACTTCAGATATCTGTATTTTAACTTCCTTTGAAAACTTAAAAAATCTAATATATAATTGATATGCAATAAAGATAAGGTATCAACTAATTATTTTTCAGCATTCATTAATGCTAGTAATGTTATAGGCTTACTTTAAATTATATGTTCCTTTTTATTGCCTTTATTTGATTGTGCTATTTTTTCTTTTTCGTTATTTAGGCAGAACTTTTGGTATACTGCTTCAACACTGTTTCGACCTTTTTAAAGTTTTCTGAAAGAGTTAAATCCTGGTTGAATTATTTCCAACTTAAAATATCTGATACTTCCGAATATCTAGGGTTAATTCCAGAACCTAATCCTCTAGATACAAGTATGAATTACAGAAAAGGGAATGATAATGATCCCTGCAAAAAGACTTCCAATAGTGAAGTAAAGTCAGTATGTGTAGAGGAGAACAAACCAACTCAAAAATTAACTTTGTGGATTCAGATGACATTGTCCAAATTATCTGTAGTTGTATTGGGTAAACTCTCCTCGAGTAGCGATCATGATAGTAAGTAAATCTCGTTAATTTATTATGATAAAAATTGTGTATTAATATGGTTACAAGATTGCTTTAATTCATTTACTTTTTTTTCTCATGTTTTTCTTTACATAATTACATATGTGCATTATCAGTGTGATTGGTTACTATAATTACTAAGGTCTAAATAATGTAATTAAATATACAATATAAAGTGTTAAGTCTAAGTGTTAGAAGAAATTGGATACACATGCATATTATATTCTGATATAGTGTGTTTATTTTCATGTGTTTATTTTATATAACCTAAAAGAAAATTTTTGTCACAAATAATATATATTTAATGTTATATCAACTTTATTGCTATGTGCTTTTGTTATTTAATGACATATGTTAACATATTTCTGCTGCTTCTGTAGTGTCATCTTTCCCCATTTTTGTAAAGCTTTCATATCAATCTCAAGAAATAGTGTCATTTCTTTCTATTAGTAAATTGAAGTACTAAGCCCAAGGTTAGAAGAAATACAACATGTATATGTGTATATTATATCCCAAAAATTATTGAAGTGTGCTCATTTAAATGGAATTAGGCTATGAGCCTTTCAAAGTGAATGGCATTACTAATTTAAAAATTGATATATATTGTCTTTTATTGATTAAATAAATTTTTACTGGAAAGGGTTTTTTAGTTAACAATTTTATTTATTTGTAATTTATAATTTTGTTGATAAATTTACTTTGAAAAAGGCACCATTCTTTCAAATTTATTGGCATAGTATGAGATGCCTTTTTCTGTAATCAAATTCATATTCTTCTAGCAAACCTTTATCAAAGATTTTGATGTATAAAAATGTACATGCAAAAGTGGTTTTATTCTTATAGATTGTTTTTTTATCTTAGAGTTTCTCATACTATTATTTAATCATGAGCACTGCTTTCATTTATTTATGACATCCTTATATATATTTATAATATATACACTATTTCAATGTTATGCGGATCATACTGTGACATAATCATGCTGTATGGCAATACAAAATGCTATATTTGGTTGTAGAAGTACCCAGCAATATATTTAATTCTAAAATTATCAATAAAACTATAGTCTGCATGGAAGCAATTTATGGAATACCAATGATAATTACAAATAACTGAAAAAGAGAAAGATTACACTCTATTGAATTAGCAGGTATGCTTACTGTTTTACATGTCAATATAGTCATATATATTCTTGAAAAATATCACTGACGAATTTTACATTTTGCTTTACAAAGGAAAATATTGTAAAGAATCTGGAGCTGAAGCAATAATTCACAGGATTATATACTGTGTAATGAAGAATGAATAGAAATTTAACCTTTTTTATTTTGAGGTTTTAGTTTGTAAATAGAAGTGTTGAGGAATGTTGTTATTCTTGTTCCTTATTTAAGTATGAACTGAAAGTCATAATTAAACTCGTATATTATGATAAAAGGATATATTAAATAGAAGCAAAATAAAAATAAATAATAGTATTGCTAGCAAAAATAAAACAAAAATTGCATTTTCAGTTGTAAAACTTAGTTCTTTGTCCACCTTTTGTAGTTTTGTTATGTTTTATTTTATGTCTCACAAAATTCTTCAGTCTTTTTTATTGATGATTAAACAGTAATCACTAGTGTCTTACTGTTGAATCTGATGTAATGTATTCTACTAAGCTTTCATCGTTATATATATATATATATATATATATAATTATACAATAATTATATATATATATATATATATATAATTATACAATAATTCTTCAAAAGTACTATTTATCATTTTTTAATATATTGTGTACATTAAACTTAGGATTTCTGTGCTTCTAGATATATGCAGTAAAAATATGACTACCAATTTTTTTTAACAAATTATTAACTCTTTTTCCTATATTGTCCTATAGACATTTTTCCTGATGCTCAGTTATGAGTGTGCATTGAGATTGCTTTTATTTTATTTATGTTTGTAAACTATTACTTTTTTCTCCGCCAAATTTTTAAAATTTTAAAGATGTGAGCATTTTTAGTTTTAAGATTTCAAGCTATGATTTACTCATATCTTAGAATACTCTCTGTAATTAATACTTTCCTACATCTTACTCTATCCTGGTTTTAAAACTCGGTTCCTTCGTCATTATGGGAACTATATCTAAAACATTGCAAAAAAATTTTAATATATTGAGGTTTAAATTTTTTAATCATTCAAAATCAGTTGCATTCACTTGTGAAATATATTCTACCTGATTTTGTACTTTCATATTTATTTATGCAGAAATGATTTCTTCTCAGTCAGTTTTATTTTTTAAAAAAAAAGTTTCAAGCATAATGTTCAAATATTAATAGATATATTAATATTTGATGTAATGAATATTTTGATACTGTTTACTGATATCAAATTTTATCTTTAATCATTTTGAATAAATTTAGTATCTTATTGAATTGCAGCATTTTTTTTTAAAAAAAAAATTATCTTTAGGCAAGTTTTAAATATATATTTCAATAAAATTAAATTTTAATCATATTAGGGTGGCTTGGATATTGTGAATATCTTGTAAATCCACAGCTTATTTGTTGGAATGTTAAGTTTTTCTAACTCGGTTTCTAGAAGCACTCTCATGGAATGTTAGGTATAATGTAGATTAAATTTGATGGAACTTGATGTTTCAAATGTGTGGAAGTGTTCGGAGTTAGGTGGCAATACTATCATCATGTCATTCTTGTTTAATAGACAGTTTCACTTTCCAAGATGGCACATAAAATATTGAGATTAAAGCTAAATCAACACTTTAGTTGAAATTGATAAGAAAAAATTATTCAATAATAACATTTTCAAAGAGACACAACTCTAAATTTTTTTATTTTAAAGATGCAAGTGATCGAAAATAAATGTTTAAGCCTTATTGTATCACAGCAATATGTAAATTGAATGAAACCCCTGGTAAACAGATGTAGCATATTCTCTAGTGGTTGAGGGGGAAAGCTCTACCATCAAAATAAGTGGTGGTTTTGAAATTTGCAGAATTTTAAAACAGCTGTTGGTGATGTTTTTTTGTATTATAGGAAGAAAGTGTTTAAATTTTTTATTACAATAGAAAAAAATTTTGAAGTACGTTGTTGAAATAATGTTACTACTATCATTTTATTTCTTTGATACTAGTAAGAATATAAACAATGAATATCTTTATTGCCCCCCCCCCCTTCTTTGGAATCCTTTGATTAGTTTGGGTTAGAATATTCAAAACTATTTTTTTAAAATAGAAATTTTTTAATGAAATTTCAGATTTCTGTTTTTAAATTACACTTGAACTGAAAAATTATTACTCTGATCTATCTTTAAAGTGTCTAAAATATTTAAGTTTAGCATGATAAGTTAAATTTAATTTATTGTTTTAATATCGCCTTCAAATGAATAAGTGACTAAGGATTTTATAATAATTTTATGAATTTTTTATTTAAATGAAACTGAAATGATAAATAACAAATTGTGCTCCTGAATTCAAATGTAAAATTTCTCCTTGTCTGTGTTTAAAATAATGTTACAACATTGATGAAACACAATGTAAACTTCTACTTTATTACTCTGCACTGAGAAAGTCATTTTTGAAGTCAGGAGACACATTTGTGTCTCAGTGTTCCAATGTATGGAACACCCAATTTGATTTCCTTCACAATATGTTAAATTCACCCCAAAATGGATAAAATTAGCTTTGCTATTGACTTTAATCTTTCTTTTTCATTAACAGATGGTAGCTCTATGCAAAGAAATATCTTTTTTTGAGATTTGAGACATTTTTAAAAATGGTTGTTTTTCACAAGATATTTTGTATATTTTCTTATGATACAAAAAATATTGTTTGTAAAAGTTTTTCTATGTTTTATCATTGGTTGTACTCTGAACTATTTATTCTATATTAATTTATATATTTTATATGAGAAGCATATAAAGAATCGTTGAATCAAGAGAAGAGTTCCACTTCATGCAACCCTGCTCATCTTGTGCAGTTAGAGCTCCTATCGCATTCCAAATGGAGCACACTGATAAGAGGAACATCTGCATTTTGTTTTCTTTTTTTCTCTTCTTGGGTGTTGAATGAGGTGGGAGAGGGTTGGTTGCTTATATATAATCCATTCGTAGAAAAAGTGGCCAACTGGAATTTTATATTGTGTGTTATGAAACAAGAATTTTTTTTATCAGTAGCTTTAGTTATTTTCACGATTCTTTTCTCTCTGTTGAGTTTATACAGTTGTGTAGATATTTTTAATGTATATATATAGCTTTGTTCTTTATTTTTAAAGTTAATTGTAGTATTTTTTAGTTATTTTTATTTGTTTTGTAAATGCTGTGGAGAGGGTGCAGAGTAGCAGGCCTCCCTATAGTGCACCCTGGATCATGCTAAATCTGCTACACATGTATTATATAGTGTTTTTTTATTCATATACAAAAGCTTCTTATTTACACGCTTCACTACAGTGCTTGCTCAGACACACTTATCAGAGTTCTTGTAGTGCAGTGTTCCATGACACGTAACACCCACAAAATCAAAACAGTAAGTGCAATCTATACAAAATTATACTTCTACACTCCTTTAGACCTAAGTATACTGCCTATTAATTTTTTTAATGAGTTTCCTACTTTAAAAAGTAGTATGCTGGATAGGGTTAAAACAACTTGAAATGAGTGTTACTATAACAAAGCTACTTTATCACAACTACATTATAACATTATCTTTTTAGTTATTTTAATTTTTAATGAATTCAACTATTTTAAAATTATTTTACTATTTTTAGAAATATGCAACTGCATTTTTTTAAATATTTTCATCAACTAATTTTTTTAATTTTATTTTTGTTTTATCTAAAATGTTATGATTTATTTCTTCAATCAGGATTATCTTTAACTATATCCACCAGCTTGAATTTTTTTCAACATTAAATAAAAAATAAACTTATGTGCAAGTTATTGTTATGCTATGTGCAATTTATTTTCTTAGTCACTTAATTACAAAAAAGTAATTTACTACTTGAAATTCTTATCCTTTTTTAAAGTTTAAAATTTTATTAATAATTGGCAAAAGTCATTACAAACAAATTTTTTAAAACTGTTAATTCCCTCCTAAAGTTGTGAATACTAGAGTGAATGTATATGAAGAAAATTTCTTGTTACATATTGTACTTAAATGTGTTTTAGGTGATTGTTGATGTACAAAATATTGATTAAAATTTTTATAGATATTTATTTTTTCTAGACTTCAAAGTACAGTTTGATGCTGAAGAAATAGTTTCATCATATGATTTTCAAGAAGTATATTCAAAAATGAAAATGAAACTGTCATCTCTAAGCATAAATTGTTTTGTTAAGCCGTAAGTGTAATTCTTTTTATTGGATTTATATTTGAATTATAAACAAAGCATTTTCTTTTTTAAATGTTACAGTTGCATGTTTTTCATTAGATATACAATCTTGTGTGAATTCAACATGTATCTCTTAGGCATAAGGAGCTTTCCTGCTTCTCAGTTGTATTGTTGCCCAATTTTGATGCATTATGACTAAGATATTTGATTGCACTAAACAAAAAGATATTAGGTACTCTTGAATATATGTAATTATGTTTTAAATATTAGTTTAAAAACATAATTATATATAAACTGTTATATATTTTAACAATTTACTTGCTTACGTTTATTTTTTATGGTTCTTTTATACGTATTACTTACCAAATGCAGTTTCTCTGCTTGCAGTGAAATAGTATACCCAGCATTTATCAAAAATTCGAAATATGTTTATGATATTTTAGTTTCTGATTACTATAAATTGTAAAGAGTGTTAGTGATGAGTGATTATTAAGTTTTCAACCAGAGTGGACCTTTAAGTTAGTACTTTATAGACTGTTAATAGCTAATGAACATTATTGCTTTTGTTTTAAATTGGCTTATCCACAAATTAACTTATTTCAAGGCATTAATGGTTTATATACATTATTTATGTAAATGAAACCACATTCTCTTATTAAAGATATTTTTAACTGATGAAAATAAAAACACTCAATGGCAATTGTATATTGATTCAATTTTTGAATTAAATTTATATTTTAATGTATATGAAATCTTAACTTGATGACAAAGTTTCATTTTTTGAATAAGTTTTAGACTATTGGATCCAATTAAATGAATATATTTAAACTAACCTTCCCATCACTAAGAAAACAATCTTCTTCCTTCTGAATTTCAAAACATTATTATCTCATGATGATTTTTTTAAAAAAAAAAATTAGTCTCATGTAATCACAACACTTTTAGTCCACTTTTAGGACATTTAGAATTTTTCAAATCAATTTTTATAAATAAACATTTTTCATTGATTATTTAACATGTAAATACTTGTAGTATGTTGAATGTAATATATGCTTCTCTCTCTCTCGTTTTAATAAGAATTAAAACAAAATACATTTATATCACTTTTTTTCATCATATTTTTTAAGTTTGATACAATTATATATTTTTCTTTATCAATTTTTTTAATAGATCTAAAACAGCTCTTTGGAGACCTGGACCTTATGAAGGAAAAGTGATATTTTGCAGTAATAGGGTGTCTAGAAATATAAAATCAAAAACAGCAACAAACACTGGCAGTATGGGACAGCTATCTCATGTAAAACCAGACAATCAACCTTTCTTAGTTGCAACCTATACGCAAGCATTGCATTCAAATGTTAAGGAAAAATTGTCTTCTAATGCAAAACAAGCCAAAATTGCATTAGAAGAAATAAAATACATTAGCGAAATTGATTTGAAAATAAAGTCATTTGGTGTTATCTTATGGATGTCATTAATTGATGTATTATATCAGATCAGCCTTCCTTTTTTGGAAACATTTATTATAAATCCAAATTCTGAAAATTCTATACAAGAAAATGAATGTTTATTAGGTTTGAATTTTTCTGCGAAAAATTTACCTTTGTTTTACATTGAAACTAATATCATTCAAGTTTATCTGCCTGATAACACTACTTTGACAAAAGATGCACTAAAAGAAAATGGTCAAAATATCCAAGAAGAGAATGAAAAAGCTGATGTATTGTTATTACAACTGGACTGTGTGACCTTAACATCACAAGTAGAAAACCCTTTACCTCGGATTATCTTGGATTCAGATATTTACACTAGTGCTTTAAACTCTAAGACTATTTCATTGCCTGGAGCTGCTGTAGAAGATCGACAATACCAGATGGATGTATATGGTTTAACATTAGGCACTAGTAAGTATTTTTTTTACACTAATCAAAATGCTATATTTTGTAAGGAAAGCTATGTAATTTTTATTTATATTTAATTTTCTTTACATATATTGTCTGAAAAGTTTGGTTGATACAAATGAAACTAATATGGTAAATTTTTAAGGTTATTTATTTCGTACATTCAGTTATCTCACAATATTTGAATATTCCATTTTTTTCTTCCTTTTATATTTATCCATATTAATATTGAAACTTGATGGAGGAAACCAACTTTAGAATGATACATTTTTAGTATATTTTCATAGCATTTTTATTTAATATAGTAACATTTTCCTGTTTAAAATATCCATCTTTTGTGAGAATTATAAAACAAAAACTAATTAAAGGACTATAAAGTTTTTTGAAAATACAGTTATTTTGCACAATGAATTTGATTTCAGATATCACGCAACTATACTGTGAAGTATTTAAATCATAAGCAAATTTTTTTTATTTTCTATCATCTTAAATTCTTAATTTTTTTTTTATTATTATTGCTTTAAGTTTTGAAACTATCTGATTATCTGGAATCAACTGAATAGAAGAGTACAAGCTATCCTACAAAAATATGTTTTGAAATCCATCATGATTTATCAGCCAATTTAAAGAAAAATTTTGTTCTTGCAGAACCTGTTTTTCTGCTTCATTTTGCATATCCTTATTTTTTCCCAAGATGGAAAATATAAGTAGTCTGGTTCTTTACTCTTTATGCAATGATCAGGAGTTATCCAGATATGATTTATAGAATGAAACACTACTATTCTACACTAAAAAACGTGGGTTCATCATACATCACTATCATTTATTTATCCTCCTAAACATGTGTTTCAAAATGATTTTTTTTTTTTTTTTTTTTTTTTGTTAATTGTTGAGTGCAAAATTTTATAACTAAGCCTTTTACTTTCATTCATTTCAGTTTAAGACATAGTGACCTATAAATTGAGAAATCTTCCTACCTTGTGATTATAACTTGCTAAAATTTGATGTAGACCTTCAGTTAAAATAGACTTGTCAAGAAACTACACTCGGGCCTTGAATATTAGTGATGTATGATGAACTCATGTTTTTTAGTGTAGAATAGTAGTGTTTCATTCTATAAATCATATCTGGATAACTCCTGATCATTGCATAATTTTTAACCTTTGTCCATATATCCTGTAACTTTCATATAAAGTCATCTAAATTACCTTTCTGTATGTCATTTGTATATACATAGTCTGTAAGCCTCTGTCTATCCATCGTAGATAAATATACTCTTTGAATACAAGTGCAAATGTTTGCTTATTATGTTTCTTAGTCTGCAACCCTTTTCTCTCAGCCTTTATTATTTTTTTACTTTTTATTTATGTATTTGTATTTTATATACATTTAAATACTATTTTTAACAAATGGACTTTTTGACTTAAATATATACTGGTGTCCAAAAGTTAAACATAATATTGGTAATTATGTTAATAAATGAAGGAAATCTAAGTCATGGAATGGTGGGAAACATTATATGCAAATATAAAATCAGAAAAAAAGAGCAAAAGTATGGTAATAATCACTTACATTATCCAAAGAAACAGTTTGAAAGAAAATTGTGCTGCAGAGGAGTTCATACTTTTGTGAAAAACTAATGAAATAAAAGATTATGCATTTTAATAAGGTATGATGTGGTCACCTCTTACAATCAGGTACTCTGCACAACAATTTCCCATGCTTGGTATGACATCGTGGATAAATTGTGGGTTCAAAGACTTCTAAATGTCGTCTCCCAAGAATATCTCACTTATGCTTGATAAGATTCAGATCAGGTGAGTGAGCTAGCCATAGTATGTGTTGGACATTTTCCATTTCAAGGAAGTTGTTAGTCAGGCTCACACAGGGACTTAGCATGTTATCTTTAAATATGAAGTCATGACCCACACCACCTTGAAAAAGGCAACATAAGGCTCAAGAACTTAATCTCTGTATTTTAACAATCACAGACTCCTTCTCAAAGATAATGGAAGTCTATTTAGCTATCTAGCATTTTGCATGCCCCATACCATGACTTTCCTTGTTAGAAAATTGTCTTTGTGTGATGTTTCCCGAGTGAAAACAAATTTCATGTTCTCACCATATTGTTAGCCAATGAGAATCGGTGTTCAGACTAAAGCAAAATTCTTCACTTAACACCACTTGACGTGGTGTGGAAGTTAGGAGATGGATGTCTGTGCTCAGGTGTCATCCTTGTCACTTGACTGAGGTTCAAAATTACGAGGTCCATTGTCATTAGCCTTTGTGATGATGTGAGTGTTAATACAACCAAACCAAATCACTTTGGCCCTCTGTCCCAAACTCCAAATTAAACAAGCTTGTTTAATTGTAAATGTGAGGGAAATGCAAATTGCTAGCCATCTGACATAGAGACTAACATAAGTATTTCTCCTAATAACAGTTTGTCTTGAAACTTGTACTTCTGTGGTGCACAGCTGTTCCTCTGATGTTGCTAAACTATTGCCAGGTATCGGTCTTGGCAAATGGTTGTAACTTTTGGTTGCCCTGTTACTTGTCCTTGATTAAAATATCCTACATTTTGAAACTTTTGCCACATTCTTGTGATCACTTCACTGGACACATTCAAAATTTGAAACTCTTCAGATTGGGATCATTCAAATTCAAGCATTCCAACAATTTTTTTTTTTTTTTGCAAACATATCTAGTTGTTTTTGTGCCATAATTCATTCTGTTTAATTGTTAAAAAAGTTTCTTTGTACATGAATTCTGGCATGCACATGTTTTTTCACGTGAAGACATCAAATGAAATGTTTTGCACAAAGACAAAGTTTCACCTTCAACAGATGATTTTCCACAAGTTATTTCAAATAAATTCACTAATACTCACATTTTTTTTGGATTTTACGAATTATGCTTATCTTTTGGATACCTGTGTATATCCCCCTTCATTGCAAAGCCATCATGAGAGTCCAGTTTTATTTTAATATTACCACACTGCAGTTTTCATAGCTGAGGGAATTAAGGAAGACCTTTAGGTTTTAGTTTAGTTTGTCTAATGAGATCGCATGCACCTGCAGGAAGACCTTCATATATATGTTGGGGTGTATTTCCCCAGTTTTAGAACAACCCCTTTAATTTTTGTTCCCTATTTACTAAGTATTGTCCTCCCCTCCTTTTAGCCAACTTAATTTTTTTATCCTGTAAATTACAATAAGTTTAATAGAAAAAAGCATATAATATGTTCATGTGTACTAGTAATAATATTCTTACAACTGCTCATTGTTGAAGTAATTGAACAGTTTGTTAAAAACGTTCCACTTCTATTTATTTTCAATTCATTCTAAGTCACATAAACAGCTGATAAAAATGTAGTTGAATAAAAAAAAAAGAAAATATAACTTCCCTCACCTACATTTGTTTTACTTTATACAAAATTATTTTTTAAATGCTGAAAATTTAAATCGCTTATGATTGAAAATGCATTGCTTACAAGTTTTGCCCAGAAAATGATTTGAATAATTTTTGGGAATCAAAGGATGATTGATTTGATAATAGGTAATAAGCAAGAAAAAGAACAAGTTATATTTTTTACGAAAAATGTGTTTAATTATATTAAAGCCTTGTTATCATTTACTGTAAAAATACGAATTATTTTTCCAAACCCCCAAGGGTGATTTGTTTTCTTAATAATTTTGAAGCAATTTTGATTCTTTTTAACTTATGAAAAATTTCCAAATGGGCTAAAAAAAGTGTACTGATATCAATTTAAAATTTCCACTAATTTCAGTAAGTTATATATATTTAGTAACATGTTATATACATATAAAAAAATATTATGTTTTTTTATTAATTATTTTATATTTGTAGTAATTCTGTGTGAACTATATTTTAATAATATTTCAATGCATGTTCTATTATATTTGGTTGCTTGTTTTTATTTAATTACAAAATTACATTTATATTTGAAATTTACACTTCAGATCTTAATATTTTTCTAAATTCTTAATCATTTTTAATTCTGTGGATAATATTTCATGGAAAGAAACATTTCTTAATTTTACTGACCATTAAAAAAAAGATACACATTTTAAATTGAAGTATATTACTGAACTTGAAAGCAATATTGTTTTAAAATATTTTTTCTTCATAGCATTAAGTATTATGTATTGATATGTTTCGTAAGAGGTGTATATCTGTTTCATTTTTTCTGGATTTCATTTTGTTTGTCTTTGATTAGTTTAAAATTTAATTTTAGTCTCTGGCAATAACATTGTTCGTCAAAATGATCTGAAGAAAGATATTGTTTCACATTATCCTTTGACAATGGGTGAGAATCCAGCTCTGGAGTGGAATATTGGTGTAATTCCTGAAAATAGAAGTTTTGCAAAAGACTCTGTTGTAGTAACTCCGATAATTTCACCTTTAAATATACGTGTGGCTATAGCTCCTGCTATCGTATGTGAGGCTCTAAGTAAAGAATCAGAGGTAAATTTTCCCATTTTTTTCATTGGTATAGAAAATATTTGATTATTTATAAGCTGTCTGGCATACTGCTTGTAGTATGATTAAAAGTTCATGTATATTCAAATTATTATTTCAAAAAATTAGAAACTTTTGTGATATATGATTTTTATGCAATTTTCAAAAATGTTTGAAATATTTGTTGATAGAGGTTTTAAAAGAAATTACTTTGCTGAGGGTCACAACATATAATGCCAACAAATGTGAAGTTTATAAAACATCTATTTTGATTAATCTTGACAGACAAAGAAGTCCAGCAAGCAATAAATGGAATTTTCTTTTTCAATATAAAATAATTTCAATATTGTATTGTGTGGTGGAAACAAATATGAATGTTTTCCTGTTCAAGTATTTCTCAATATTTTTGGATTACTATACATTCTAATTGTGATACCTTTAGAACTGATTAGGAAACCTTTTCCAATAGAATGCTTTATGTACAAATGATTTTGAATCTTTATTGTGCTAATTATATTTAATTGAAAACTATTATAAATTAATATCTATATAAGTTTTTTGGCACTGTTTATTTCCAATCAAGTTACATTTTTAAGTAATTTTATTTTTGAAAAAATTTACATTTTTATTCAGTTGTATTCTTCCAAATTTTTAATAATCTTTATTTTATTTTTGTAGAAAATTCTTGTTGCAGGCATATCATCTGAAGTGAGTGTTACGAGTGAAGTGTGTCTTTATCTAAATATCCACCAAACATGCATTATGTATTCTCTTTTGAAAAGTAATTTAGATTTCGTTTCTGATATATTTGATGCAGTTTTTCATAATTCTGAAACCTCCACTGAACAGTCTTCCACTCCTATAAAATGTAATATAAATTCTCAGAAACACAATTTTTATGCTTCATCTGTCTTTTCTTCTGATTCATCAAATGTACATGGGAATTTCAATATATCAAATGAAATAAGCCAGCATAATTTTGTGCCTTTTGAGTTGTTGATTACTGCCGGAACTGTATCTGTTATGCTTTTTTATTATGAAAATGACTGTAAAAGCTTTAAGAAGGAGACAACTGATGTAAAAAGTATTTCTGCTGCTGAGTGCACTTTGTGTGATAATTCTTCAGAATGTCATATAAAAGAACATAACTTCTCTTTAGAAATGGAAGATAAACAGAAAAAAATTTCATCCTCACAAAATGTACCATTGATACCATTACATCCATTTTTATGCCTCACTATAACACAACCTCACAGCTACTTGTTGTGTCATCCATCTTCCCAAAAATTTGAATCATCTTGTTTTGATTTGCAATTATATGGATCTCCTGCTGACTTTGTTGTTGAAAGTAAGTAAATATCATTAATCTATATGAATTTGTTCCAATATATCCAACTCTGTGAATTTGTTGTATGAATTATTTCCAATTCATGAATAATAAAAATGTAAAACTTTAAAAGAGACATATTTTAATAATGAAGCTATTTCAGGACCTCATAAATCCTGCTCTCCAATGAATGATGATTTCACATATCCTTATTTGGAAACAAAGCCTGGTGAGCCACATCAGAAAACAGGCATACCTCCAGCATTTCTGACTATAACATGCACAGATATTTTCAGCAGTCAAGGTATACTTGTATGCAAAATGCATTTTTTATATGTACACTAATTCTGTTTGTGTGTATGTATATATATTGTGTAACTTGCATAACAATACAACAATCTTTACAGAATGATATATATTAATATATTCTTGTTTAAAGATTGTATTATGTATGTTACATAAGCAAATTTTTTTTATTTTTAATTATTTTTCTACTGAAAAGGAAAGTATCAGCTATTTGTTTCATAAATAAGAAGAAAATATATATAACTTATGTTAAAATTTCAAAAAACATGTTCCTATATCTAAAATTGGCAGGAAATATTGTAAAATTTTTGGAGAAGGCTTATTATCAAGGTTGTGAGCAAATTTATTTTTGATAAATAACTATTGTATAAATTCTAAAAAACGCTCTTTCTCTACTTGAAACTGGGTGGGAAGTCAATTTTAAAAGGGGGTTGTATTTATTAAAAGTTATCAACAAACATGAAGTAATAATTACTAAACAAATGCCTAAATTGCATTTGCAAAGAATTTGATGTATATCCAGGAATCAAAGGATGATTCAAATTAAATTAAAAGTAGAAGAGATTTGTTTGGAATTTTAGTTAATCAAAGTGTCTTCAATTTAGGTAGATGTTGTTTAATTTATGTGAATATTTACTTCAAATAATTTTTGTGAATATTTACTTCAAATAAGTCTTTTTCTGATGTCTTCATTAAATCCAAATATTTATCTGATTTTGTTTAGAGAAATCATGGGCATTTATGGTGCTTAAAAAAATTGTAACTTTCTAGATCCCAAAAATTAACTGTGTATTGTAAAGAAGTTGAAAACAAAGAGCAGACTACTTTGTTTCAGAAGAAACAAGTGATAGTCTCAACTTCAAATTGAGAGATAAAGGGCGTGTGAGATAAAAGAGAAGCTGAGAATGAGTCTATGATGTATAATAGTAGGAATATCATTGAAATATTGTAGAATCAATTGATGAAATAAAATTGAAGATATTATCTCAAACCAGATAATATATCATTCCTTGAATATTATTTGGCGGCACTGATGAAATTTAAAGTAATGATCTACTGTTTACCAGATGATGTTCAAGGAATCGGAAAAACAGTCCGGCTGGAGATAATGACTTTTGATCTCGTCGGACTGTTTCCGTTTCCTTGTGCGTTACAGCCTCTAATTGGAGCCAGCAGATGAGATCAAAAGTAATTACTCTAAAAGTAATTAATTTGGCTAGAGATAATGCTGTCAGAATTCCATCTGTTCTTGTATGTGGAAGACCAGCTTCCAGGAAGCCAATGCAGAATGTGGAACAACATTTCTGCTCATGGCTCTTCAAAAATAATTCAGGTGCGATTTCCTTCTTTGCATGGCCAATTATTTATATCACATCCTGTAAATATTTGTACCTTATATTTGATCTCTTGTGATTATTGTTTATAATTTGATGTTAAATTATTTTATTTGCATAGTTTATACAATATCCTATATATTATTGAGTTTTGTTGTTTATCACATCCTGTGATTTTTTTTTAACCATAATATGTTGAAACTTTTTTTTTTTTTTTTTTTTTTTTTTAAACCTTAATATGTTGAAACTTTCATTGTGATTTTTAGTAGCTATTTGGTGTTATGTGGTTCTAATCGCATATTCTTTGCTTTTTTTTTTAATTAAACTAGCTCTTCTCAGTTGAGTTTTATCGTATGTCACATCCTGTGATAGTGTGAGCTTTCATTTTTTTTAATACTACAATCATTATACAATATCATGTTTTGTATATTTAACCTTTTCTACTATGAATTACCACAGATATTGTGAAAAAGTTTGAAAATATAATTCTATAATTTTTATACTAAAAAAGGATTTCTTTATTTCATTGAAAATTTGTGAACTGGTATATAACTTGATGACTTTTATTTCTTTATTACAAAAGAATAATGATAAAAAAAAAGGATGGAAAGTAGATTTAAGCAGATATGCTAGGTGAACAAGTAACTGGTGACTTAAAAATTATACAGCTTAAAATTCTTGTTATAAATTGCAAAAATTATGAAGAAGAATTCATTCCAGAAATGCTAAAGTCTATAATTTAAGACAGACTAGAAGCACACAAAATTAATATTAAGCATTGGAAATATGGAAGGGGTCAGTCAAACTCACAGCCAAAGAAGAAAGGATTTAGAATGGAAGTTGCCTATTTGAAGTTGAGGAAAATAAAGTCTAGTATTTGTATTGAATATTAAAAAAAAATCGAATTTTGTAACCTTTTTAACAAATGAAAACAAATATAATGGATCCCACTAGAGCTGATGCCAAAGAGCTCATTAAAAATACAGGAGAAAGGTTAAGAATTAGTTCTTCAATTAAAAACAAAACAATTTAAAACTACTTAACAAAAACTTGATTAACAAAGAGCATCAATACTGAAGCAATTGGTTGAAGGGAAAATTCAAATTAAATAGAGTAAAGTTCAAAATGGAGGAGAAAAGACAGATCGTTGGAGGAGGAAAAATTTAGAAGAAGAAAAAAAGACCTTTGGTCATTCCAGAAAAAATTAAAATATCTATGCTTAAAATGAGCTTATGAAGATATATCGGGGTATTTAGATGTTGCAGATGTCAGGAATCAAATTGCAAAATATTTTCATTGACTTCAATGTTACTGGGAAGTAGAAGATTATGTAAAAATTTGATTTCTATCAAATTGTTGGTAAAGCAAACAGGTGGATAAATGTGCTCATGCTGTTAGTTCCAGTTATATATAAGTGAAGTATTTTCAAATCTGAATGTTGATGGACAACTTACATCCACGGGGTAAATATATTATAATTGCCATGTGCCAATATATCAAAGCACCCTGATATAGTAGCAATACTGTACATAGCATCTAGCATCATAAAGTGTGTATTGTGAATTTTAAGTAAAAACTTTTAATATTTTATAGAAAAAGAATTCATTAAAGAAGTTTGCTTCTAATGCTGTTATGTGCAATGCATAAAATATTATACTCTTTCTGAAACACAAAATAATTTATAAATGTTATATTGTAGTTTGCAGTATCTCCAAACATTAAATGTTATGTACATAAACTTGTTTAATTTTCTGTTTTTAGTAAAAAGTCTTATAAAAGTTCACATAAAATATACTAAACATTGAAATTTCTATTCTACTCTTATTTGCTTTCCTAATGCACAATAATAAGAATCCAATTAAAAAGAAATTTTTCGTAACAAAAATTTTCAAAAATCATTCTTGAATTTGATTAAATTCAAATTGATTACAATGTAAAATATTGCAATGAATCTATAAAAACCTGTAGTAGTAAAACATCTTCCAGTAATTAGTTTTACCCTATATATTCTTAAATATGTATTAGCAATAATCAAAAATATTCTTTGGGAGAATTACAAATACATATGCAAAATTTTTGTGTGTTACTTTGAAATATTTTTTTAATGCTTTCTAATTCAAACCTAAATTATATCTCCAGCCAGATTGTTTCCATTCCAAGGGCATTAAATTATGAATTTTAAAATATTTTCCTGATGATTCATAGGACTGAAAACTTCTTGAAAGTTATGTAATTCAAGGCTGAAAATACACATAAAAATGATTCCCTACATGAATCTGAAGTTTGTTGAATTGCAAGTGCTTTTTGATAAATCAGATATGCTAAACACAAAACTTTTTATTAAAAATCATTTGAATACTTCTCAATTGCAAGCATCATGCTTACTTATTCAGATATTGTTGCTTTCTTGGAAATATTATTAAAAGATATCTATCTAAGGTTTAATATTCTCTGTTAAATAAAGTATATATGTAATATAGCAACACTTATTGAAGAAACTACTTTTAATAGAACATAAACAATTAAATAGTGCTATTATTTAAGTGATCATGAGTGTATCAACTATGAAAAAAAATTTCAACAGTGCCTTTATAGCTGTAAAATCAAGGTTTATTTCTCTTTTTTTAGTATTAGTATTTTTTCAATAATTAATGCATTGTGTCTTTAAGAAGCATTATTTTAATAGACTAAATTCATAGATGTTTTTGAGATATTGTGACTATATGAGGGGAAAAAATGCGGCATAATAGAAAAGATTTTTCAAAAAGACATATGGAACATATAAGAATTATAAAGTTTGAAGATCAAAAAAAAAAAAAATTTGGCCCACATAAAGTTTATTTTAACCACCTTAACACTTTAAATTTGATTTGATAAAATAGTTTCTGATGATTTTAGCAAAAATTTCAACTTTCAGTGTTTAATATGTGTTTGCCCTTATTAAATTTAATATTAAACTATTTAATGGCCCTGATATAAAACAAATAATGAAATATGAACATTTTGGAATAAAAATGAACACAACAGGAATATGTATTAGTTTAAGATGTTATTCGAAAGTTTTGAGAGTACAATAAAATTCTTAATTCTGTAGGCTTTGGGGGAAACCATATTACTGAAATTTAAAAATATGGGTTGCAACCTAAGATTTAACATTATTTTCCTTAAAATTTTACTGCACTTAGTGAAGTACAATGTGGAGATTTTAATGAAAATGAAAAATGTAATTAAGGATAGTGGATTGAAAATATGATCATAGATTACTGCTGGCAGGTTTTTTTTTTTTTTAATCACTACATTGATGTCAATATATAAGCTTGCTCATTTGAACAAAATTATATCTAAAGTCCTTTTTTTTCTCTTGCTTATCTATTTCAACCATCGTTTGTTGCTTTATATTGGGATAAATTATTTTCACGAAGATTATTGCATACTCTGTATATGTATGAAATTTTTTTTGGTTTAGATCTAAAGTCCCAGTTATTCTTAAAAGAGTCTTTAAATTATAAATAAAAATGTACATAATTTTTAAAATCGGCTAAATAAAATTTTGTTTAAATTGGTTGATGTTATGTAAACTCCAAAAGAAAGGTTAAATTTTATAAATTAATGAAATAATTTTTAAATAAATGAAATAATTTTATAAATAGGCTAAAAAATTTTAATAATTTTAAGTTTTTTTTTTTTTAATTTGTGTATTAGAAAATACAAAGGTTTGAACAAAGGTTTGAAAGGAAAGGAGAAAGGTCTTTTGTTCATTCATTGAAATGAAAATACGTTTCAGGGTTGCACTCTGTAAGAAAAAAAAAAAGAATTTTTGATATATTTAGAATGGCTTCATAGTAATTCGATTTTGTGCAATGTGATTTTAATGGAGTCAAATGGAAGTTTGGGAAAAATTTTATTGAAAATTTCTCCATAAATTATCACAATAAATCTGCTGTAATTGAGATTGTTCTTGGTAAGGTGTGGGGATGTTTTTCGGTTGAGAAAGTTCAATTAAAATAAATCTTATAGCTCTGCCTTTTAATTATTGATATATATGTTTTTAAAGTAAAAAAAAATTGGTGTTTCCATTTAGAAATTAGTAAATGTTCAAGTAAAATCAACATTAATATTGTAATAAAAAAATCACACGTATTTTAATTACGTATACATTTCTTAATTGTCAGTAACTATACATGGCCAGTATGATTACTTAATCAAAATCATGCTTTAAAATATGGGAATTGCTTGAAAAGTATAGAACAAAAATTTACTTTGTTTTCTGGAGTTATTTACTCAAGATTCTGAAAGTAATCATTTGGCCATGGTTTAAAATTACAAAGTCAGTAGCCTAAGCCCTCTTGTTGTCCTGGGAGAATTTTATTCAAATCAAATTAAGAGTCTGAAAGATTAATAAATTATTCTAATTTCAATATATAAAACTCCTTTGATATTGGTTATCAAATAAGGTAAATGAAAATTCTGCCATATTAACATGTTCAATCTAACCTATCCAGTTGAAATAAATGAACAAAGCAAAACATTTTTAATTACTATTTTTTTTATTCTTATAAAAAAAAATATAAATTCAATATTCTTATGGATTTCAATTTATCTCATAATATTTGTTGTAATTTTGTATCAGTGACAGCAATTTGTAAACCAAACTATATTAATATATGAATACATGTGATCTTGTATTAGTATATGTATTTATATTTTTTCTTTTTTTCTTCATAATTTAATTGTGCATTAACTGTTTAAATGAAAATATTTGCATTTTCATTTAAATAATGATTTTATGTTTCATCTTTAAATTGTATGTGAAAATGAAATCATTAAAAAAAATTTTATATTTTTTTAAAGAAATTGTCTTATTCTTCTGTGTGTTACTCTGTTTTAGCAAATATCAAAATTTCTGTTGAAAGACCAATGAAGCTGAATTTTAGAACATCAATGGGAGAAGCTATCTTAACTTTTATGCAATGCTTTCAAGAGAAATTTACAAATTTGAATACCTCTGTTGGACATAAATTTTCATCCAATTCAAAAGAAAATTCCTATTCAAATATGAAGACTTGGACCTATTTTACGAATATGACGATCTGTACCTCTCAGATAATGTTGGAATTCACACCTGTATTGACTGATAATTCAGAAAAGCTAATTATTTCTGCCAGTAGTGTGAAGATTGAAACTAATGTTGAAACTTTTAAAGGTATGTACTATGTTAACAGTAAAATTGAACTGTGGGATATTTTGTCCTGTACTCTCAAATGATTCTTATAAAACTTTTTGTATAACATGTTTAAGGTATGTACTTACCCAAAAATCATCGTTTTCGTGAAAATTTTCGAAAGTGTGTTGATCGGCTGATGCACATTAAATCTGCCATTGATTTAAGTCCTCTTGTTAACATGGTTTGGAAGTTCGGAGAATGATTTGCCTACTCAGTTATCATCTCTGGACTGTGTTGAAAATTACGAGGTCCATCACCAGTAGCTCTTGTGTTGCTTCTAAGTACAAATTAATAAAATATCAAGCAATGTAATGACTAAAGAAAATTCATAAAAAAAAATCTGTTTTTTCCCCTTTAAAAGTATATCTTTAAGACTACTTTTCGTATCAGAAAATCGATGTAATTTTATTTACATCACTAAATAAAATAAATTAGTAAAATGATCTACATAATAATATTCAGAAAATTCTTCAGTCCCTGCTTTTTTTTTTTTTTAAAAAAAACTTACCAATAGATTCTCAGATTTTAGTGAATTTGTAGCATTTCAGAAATGCTTACTACTGAATGCTTGGTATGCATTGCTTTTGATTGTTCTACTTCATTTTTATTTTATGGAAACTTCAAAGAGTTAAGGCATGTTGGGTGTTTTTAGAACATATACAAGTGGATGAAAATATGATGGTGCCCTTTAATTAAAAATGTACTGACAAAAATGAAGTTTTAAAAAAAAACGAGAATATATAATCTAGATTGCTTGACAGATTTACTGTACAATCCCCCTCCATACACACATGCACGATATTTGCTCCCATTTATATATCTGAAAGACCTCTTAAATAATAGGAAGGGCCATATAATAGAAATAAGCAAATTTATTTTTAAAACTGTTCCTGTATCATTTTGAAAATATCCTCTCTAAGTAAAAGTATAAGAATTGTGTGTAGAAATAACCTTAAATAAAATGTCAATTGAATACGTAAACAAAAATTCAGATGACGTAATTTCATTAATGAAGATTAAAGTCGCATTAAGATTGAGTTAGAAATAAAGCTAATTCTCAAAGGGGCTGTGCTGCAGAATTTAAAGTCATTTATTTGTTGGAATTAAGAATTGTTGTTTCTTAGACGCTATGAATGATAAGCTCCTTAACCTTAGATTCATAAACATGCATGAGGGATACACTATTCATTAACATTCGTCTCTCAGACAAACATGTGATATTGAGGATTTTTGTTTTATAGGTTATATAAGGAGCAATAAAACACACTTTAAATTTGAAAAATTGTTTATTAATCATTAATTTTCTGAAATGAATATGAACACTGTCATGTTTACAGTTGAAGGATTTATCAAATTGATCCATATCCTTGTTTATGAACATCGTTTTTTTATACCTTTAAAATTATGAAGGAAAAAATAAACATAGTTACATTGTGTACAAAAAAATAGTCTAACATACAAATAATAATATTTCATATTTACCTTGAATAACACTCAACTTCATGAAGAAATTGCGATTTCAAATAATCACACCCAATTGCAACACTATTCATGAACATTTGTCTGTGTGACAACCTACTCACTGTAACTCTATTAGCATAAGTACACTCTGACATGCGACAGGTAATACTAATTATTGGACAATCTAGGATGGTACATAGAAGTTCATCTTTCTATCTCTTTCACTTTAAAAGTTACAAGTGTTTATATATTTTGTGTGGTCTGTGAGGTGAATGTTAAAGTATCTAGGGTTAAATAAAAGAACTACTATTGAAAACTTAAATTTTCTTGATGCTGTGAGAAGTTTTAAGTTTAAACGAATTCCAGGGATATATGTGTGATATGAGTTTTTAAATTGACATTAAAATGGCATTCCTGTTATAATTAATTATTTTTTAAAGAAATCAAGAAAATATAGTGTAGCTATTGTATGCAAGGTGCTTAGGTTAGGTAGGTTATATTGTCTATAGTTCTTAGATACACACAAAGTGTAAGATCATCATTTAAAAATAAAACTAATGTGTATTTATTTTAGTAATAATAAGTGTGCTTACTGAACAGACAATGTATCCGAGTGCTAAAAAAAGTCACCTTGTATACCTGCAATTGAGCAACTGTGATAAATGTCACTCATATAGATAGGAAAAATAACAAGTTTGTGCTCGTTTAACATCAAATCTAAGTATTTAAATTTGATTTTAACATAATTTGTTAAAAAAAAATTATGTACAATAACTTTTTCATTTTCAAATTCTCTTTTTAAAAGATGTGAAACACTGTTTTCATATTTTAAATTACAACTTTCTATCTGTCCTGGTTTTCTTTTTGGAACTATCATCAAAAAATGAGTCCCCAACTAAAACTTCAGTTATTGCATAATCGAAAATAAAAATATACTTTCATCATAAGTTATTTATAAATATGTTTAATTTTATTTTCTCAGTTTTCTTACTTATTTAAACTCTGGTCATTTCTCCTGAATTTCTAGAAGATAGCCCACATTTACAATATTTCTACATTTTGTGAACAAATTATTCTTTCTAGAGAATAAAAAATTCTCTAGATATCATAAGTTAGAAATTATGTTTAACTACTCCATTATTATTATTTATTTATATTTTGGTTGAACTCAAATTCTTTAAAAATAAAAGTAGTACATTAGTACATTATCTTTTGTAGCAATAAGAAGTACTGATAATTTTTTATTACACATTTAATATTTTTTTAGTTTTTAATATATTACTATACATCCATGCAGTATAGTAACATAATAAAATTAACTTGTTTAACTAATAGATGTGTTAAAAATTATAATTAACAATTCTTAAATGAGCGTTTAAAGTATGTAATGCATTGTTGAATTTATAAGAGGAGTACCTATAATTTGAGTAATTTTATTGCTGTGAATTGTCTTCATATATAGATGTGTAATCTTATGCTTTTAAGACTATGTATCAAATAGATTGGAATTCATTATTGTATTAGGTATAATAAAATTGCAGAATCACCATACTTTTATCTATAATTGTTTTTTAAAAACTTATGATCCATTCTTTGTCATAGATTTTACTATCATTTATATTGAATTTACCAAACAAACATACATTTAGTCATCTCTAAATATTTTATAAAAATAAAGTTGTATTTGCTTCAATGTAAATCTAAGTATAATGTTATATTTTTTAGATGAAATTAAATGTTTGGATTTAAATCTGAATGTATCCAGCTTTATACTCCAAATATTAAATTCTGGTCAAGTGTGGAATATTTTCAAGCCTTTAACATTTTCAACTATGCTAAAGTATCATTTGAAACCATGTTTACAAATTGAATTGTGTATTTTCGGTGAGAGTTTGCTCTTGAACATTAGTGTGTACCATATTCTAATCATGAAAAGGTTGATTGAAGCTATATCCATGCACATTCAAGTAAGTACCTCACTGCAATAAATAATCATTTATTATATACTATTATTTTTCAATCATTTAAAAAATGCATTTTCTAAGTAATATTTATACACATCAGATAAAATTAAGATTTTTGATTGTTTTTCTATTTAAATTCTTGTAATGAAATGTTCTCAGCAAAATATGCCCAATTTTTGAAATTCTTTCCCCTTTATAATTATGTTTTGTAATAACAGTTTTTCCTAATAAGGTTAAATAACTTTGATATCAAATAAAAATTAACATACTGTATATTTTCTTAGAGCTTAATATTTGATAACACTTTTTGAAAAAGTTAAGGGATATTAAAGCTAATACAACATAAATTATTTCGATTTTGTGTTGACATCAATCTTTATTTGAGATCCTGTTTTTTTTTCCTTTGGAGCCTCTTATCCTTTCAATTAGCCAGTATTTTCATGAGATTTATGTAATATGTCATTTGTTTCACATATTTGTAAAATAGAGGGGAGAGAGAGAGAATAAGAATTCATAATAAATACTGATGTATATAAAAATGTTTTAGAAATTTATACTAAATATAGAAGCATTCTGTTTTTTGATTTGTTGCATAATGTCTCAAATGTTGTTGGAAAAATTTGAGGCTTTTTGAATAAAATTTTCATTCTAATTTCATTAATATCGTTGTGCAATCAATAATAGAAGCATAATTGAAACTCCAAGCCAATAAAATGTAGAAAAATTTATTGATTATTTGTATTTTCGATTTTTTTTTTTTTTTTTTTTTTTTTTGCATAGATAATCTTATAATTTCCTCATTTCTGTTATTATGATTCTATAATTATGTAATAGCATTTTTTACAGTATTGCAAATTTATTGTGCATTTAACAAATTTAAATCTTTATAAAATTTTAATATTTAATTATTAACCAAAATATAATTGGCTTAGGAAATAACACGCATACAAAAAGGAGCTATCATTTTTTTAAATTCTTAAATCAGTATAATAGATTATATCATTCCATTCTATGATTGGTTATTGTTCTTTTTCAATTTTGTACTATTTTTATTTGAATGTTTCTGATTCATTATATCATTTAATTATTGCTATCGAGTTGAGTTTGTAGTTGCATGCACAGTTATGTATTTGAATTATTTGCATTTTGGTGTTTATTTTTCAGGGGATAAATTCTTTATTTAATTGTCTTTTTCTCTTATTCTGGAAGCTTTTTTTTACAAATAAAGTACCATCATGTTTCGTTGTGTAAATGTCTGAGCCTTTTCAATAGAGCAATTATTGTAAGTTTGGGCATCTTTATTAGATGATGAAACATTTTATTTATATTTAAGAAGCCGTCCATCAGTTAATTCTCTTAATAAATAATCTTTAACAAGATGTCTGAAATTATCGTAAAGTATATTTAAAAAGGTATTAAAAATAAATTTTCTCTTTCTTTCTTTTTTTTTTTTTTTCTAAGAATAATTATTAAATTTTAACCTGTTCATTCATTCTTATTATTTTGCAGAGAAATTTTGAAAATTTAAATAAAATTTTTCGTTCTGATGAGGAATTTGATTGTGTCACCTCTAATATTGTTGATAATAAGAAAAGAATGTATTGGAATGATGATTTAAGGAAAGGTGCATTTCAATTCATTCAAGCTGATGGTGAGTTTATTATGAGTTCCTCATAATATTTGTGATATTTAAATAACTTCAGTTACATGTATGAACATGAAATATTTTTTGTATATATATTTATATTTAAAAATTGCAATTATTATTTTGTATATGATATCTTTTAACAGATACCTCATTCTCATTAATACACATAGCTTGTTTGTCATATTACTACCCAAGTAATTTTTATTGCAAATAAAAATTATGCTCAAAATTTATTCACTAACTGTAAGTTAGAAATATCTATGTTTGCTTTTGATTTCATTTTGTTAAGATAAAAATTTGTTATGAAAGTTGAAATGATAGCTTTAATAATCAGTTATTTTTAGTTACCTATATTATAAAATATATGCCTGTTTCATTTAACAATACTCTTTTTTTTTTCCACTCTTTTATACTTATTTCAAAATCTCAATTTTGTTTTCGCCAACTACTAATAAAATAATGAAGATACAAATTGCTGTTTGTATCAGAGATCAGTTCTGTATTCTATTAGATGTATCAAAATCTTTTCACCTCAGTTATGCTAAATGAACCGAACAAAAAATTGTCATTCTTTCAAATGTTTTAGTTTGCAGAAATAACTTCTTCAATAATGAGAGGCAAAAAACAAAGTATGATAATATTTTTTTGTTTTCTTTTTTATGTACATGACACTGATATTCCTTCTGGAGAGGGTAGTTTATATTAATGGTTAAACAAAAATCCTATCATATTTTTGTGTAATAATCTGCTCAATTAATTATATACGTCTGTCCAAACACATTCTTGGCAATAATTTAGTCATAGAAATTTTTTTATGTAAAAATATGCATACATCTCATCAGAAGTTTTTTTGTAAATATACGCCCATCTTTGAATGAATATTTCATTATGTCTGGGGTTTTTTTTTTAATCTATTTTTGAAGGGGGAACAAATTTTGTTTTTATTGTTAAATAAAGTGAGAGGTAATTCGAAAGCAAAATATAACTCAATATGTATGAAAATATGTAGCATTCTAATGTAAATGGTGAAGCACTTTCCCCCCCTTTTTCAAAATGCATTCTCTATTTAGGTTTATGACAAAACTCACTGAAATTACCAATTGCTATTCAGGAGAGAGATTCATTGTTAAATTAAATATTCCAAATATTTTTTTTATTCCAATTATCTTCATAAAAAGATTTCATTTCCTTAACTGTATTTTAAAAGTTTCGTTTCTAGTTTCTATTCATCAGAATTTTTATGTTCTTATAAGCAATGTTTTTCGCTGCCTGTACAGAATCTTACAAAATAAAAATGGAGATCTTTTTTCACTTAATTTTACTCTTACCATTCTGAAACTTTTATTAGAAAATTTTCAATGTATTCAAAATTATTGTGATAAAAAAATATGAGATTGTCTTTGTGAAAAACAAAATACTTTTGTGATGTTCTTTTGGAGCTGGGCCATCCAAAAAAAGGTAATTTATTTAACATCTCATTTGTTTTTTTAATGAAAGAAGCTTTTTTATGTTGAAATTTGTTGCATTTTGTGACAGTACTGCATCTGCTTCATTTTTAAGCTTTTATTTAAAGTACTTGAGATTTCACTTTGAATAAAAAATAATATTTTGTCATCAAATTTCTTCATGACTTGGTCATTTTTCATTCAGTCTAACTGAAGTTGAAATCTACCTAATGAGCAAAATATATTTTTGATTCTAAAATCATAATTGAGTTTTCAACCATATGCTCCAAAAATAGCTTCACCTTCCTCTGTAACATTAATATAAAACTAAGAAGGAAAGAGAAATTGATCAATGGATTTTATTTATGCCTTCATTTAGCACTTTTGAAAATTATTATTATGAAGATTTTTTTTCCTTTCACTCAGTGTTTATAACTTCAATCTTGTGGTAGATTATATGTTATAAAATACTCTTATATATTTAGATACAATTATGCATTCTATCCAATCAAAAGTGATTATCTGTGCCTCTTTTTTCTCTATTAAATGTTTTGTATTCATATATGTGATATTTTTATTTAAATTTTTGTTTGCCAACAGAATCACGAGAATGTCAACCTAAAGCTCATGAAATTGTCTTCAGTCGTTCTTCTGCAAACGAGCCTGCATCTATGACATGGCGTTACCCTGAACCCAGGGCTTTAACAAAAATCGAAGTATCTCCAGTTCCTTTGCAATGTGATGATGAAGGGTGTAAAAAGGTATAATTTCGTATATCTAAAATGAAATAGTTTTTATTATTTCTAATATGATTTATTCAAGACATCATGTTTTATTCATTATAGCTTTAAGTATTTTTTTTTATTAAGAACAAGAGTAATTAAAAAAAATAAAATTAACTAGATAATAATTTATAAGTCAATTCACATCATTATATAAATTTCAGATTTAATATGGAATTAAAGTACTTTTTGATTGATTAAATGTTGCTTTGCTAGTATATAAGATGAGGAAATATTTCCAATATTTAAGTAGAAATATATGGTTTTTATATATATATATATTCTGTGATTGCCTGATGGAAGTGTCACCAACTTTGTAATAATCGAATCTAAGTTCTAGTTTAGTCAACTGCACCTCTAAAAATTGAAACGTGAGACTCTAAACTTTGATACCTATACCTCAATGCAGTCATAGAGACCATGTCAAAGACTAAGTAATGTGTGCCTTTCGAACATAATGCCTGCACAAACCATTAAACTTCTGGTACCATACTGGTATTTTTCTTAAAATTTCAGAGGACATGAAACAGGCCTCTGCATTCTCCAGATGAAAGTACATCAAGAATAGTCTGTAAAGCAGAATCTGGGTACTTCAGTGAATAGAACGATATCCCTCTGATTCTTGTTCCAATGTCAGTGCTTTGCAGGCCATGTTAAATGTGTTGTACTGTGCACAAAGATGAGACTTGCAACAAACAACAAGTTTGCATGAATGGTGCAACTTGCTGGCATATGCAATTAATAGCATTTCAATGATTTTGTACAACCTAGGGAGTAGTAATACCATCTAAAGTCTGTATTAAAAAAAAGGAAACATTTGGAAGTTGCATTCGAACATTGGCTATTTGTGCATTGATTCTGTTACACCTCACATAAGGAGAAGCTCCTAACAACACATCTAGGAATTTGACCATGAATGAGATTTAATCATTAAGTGATCTTGTTCGTCATGATTACATGATTATCATGCGAATATGGAATCATTGGGTGAGGAGGGTAATGCAAAATGCTATTAATACATTCACGGACAATACAGTTATAGCTGTCAAATTTTTATCTTATCCATAGGGAACGGTAAGGACCATCATGATTATATCCCTTAATAAATAAAAAATGGCTTGAGTATGCACAACGTTATGTTTAAATATATGAATATAAAAATAAACTGTCTTATCAGGATGCTTTTCAGTGCTAAAAAGGTTCAAAGGAGTATGTTTTGACTGTGTGAATGTTTTTATGCAGGTTGAACAGTATATTGTTTTGGCACCTTTAACCAGCAAGGTTTATAAATGAGGCAAATTAGTCAGTTACTAACTGTCATAGGGAGAGCATGCTTTTATGTATGTTGTTGTGATTATAAATGAAAAGGTAAAAAAAAATTGATATATTTTTTGTCATCTTAGTGTGCAGCATTATGTATATCTGTTGTAAACTGAGCTTGTTGAAGTGCCAAACAGATTGGGTCAAATTTAACTAAAGGTTAAATCTGACTACTCTTCAACAAATCACTTACTACTCTTCAACATGTCAAACTATACAATAGTATGAAAAGGTAATTTTTCGTTTGTTGGACCTATGTGTTTAGAATTATTTCTTCATATGCAAGAAATTGCACCAGAAAAAGAAATATTAAAAACATTTTTTAAAATTTTAGGCAAAGCCTTTTCATATATATTTGGTTCAAATTCCTGCTAAAATAAAAATCTGTAAAGATTTAGTAATAAAAAGTATAGGAGGTCGTCCAAGAATTATTAGCCCTTCAATTATTAGTGGGCCTGGCCAAAGTACCAATCAGCTAAATCTTTCTGAATTTCAAAATTCCATCTCCTGCAGATTATTAAAAAAACATTTTTTTAACGTTGTAACGAATGTTAAAAAAAATATAAGAAAGACATGTTATTTAAATGCTTTGGGTGCAGAGATAAACCCACTTTATTCCAAATTGTTTTGAAGTTTTCACCTGAAGTTGGTTCCTGACAATATTTAATTAGTTTATATTTTAAAACTACTTTTGTCTTAGTTTGTATTTGTGGGTATCACATTTGTTTTGTAGTTCAGATTATTATTATTATTGTAACAGAATTCTTAATTTTCATTATGGTTATATATGGTTATATTTGATTTAAATGCCTCATAAATACAAATAGTGGCTATACACATCAATAAAAAATATTATAATTTTTTTTTTAATTGTCACACCCGTTAGTATATTGTTGCTCTCTAAATATTTCAAAAGAAAAGTCACTTTATCCAAGAAGATAAAAATATGACATTGGTTAGTTCCACTCACATTTTAAAACTGTTTATGAATGTGTTAAAATCCGAGAGGATAGGCAGGTTTTCTGTACTGCCTTGTGAAATCGGGCAGCTACAAACATATTCTGAGTCATTAAGTTGATTTATTTTGCAAGACAACAGGTATCTACACAGACAGTGTGATGATGCCTGTGGCATCATGATATGCAAGTACAGTAACCATTGTTACAGCTTCCCTTGACGTTGTTGCAGGAACAGATACTCTTACAATAAGCAGGAGTGATGTCTAGTCATACTTTCAGAGTTGATAGTATTAAGGTGTCATTGGGTACACATCCCTGTCACCTCTTCACATAGCCGGTACTTTGGACAGCCATCATTACATTTCCAAAATGTTGAGCTTCAAAGCAATATCTTATTTTGGAGGTCTCAGTGATGCTACTTTTCTGTAAGAAAATGCATGACTACACATTGACCATGCTGTACTGATCTTCTTTGCTACAGAAGGAGTTCAACTGTTGTCAAAATCAATATGTTCTCCAGATGGGTTACCCACTGAGAACATCTGGTCATATGTTGCCTAGAGATTGTCATCCCACTACTTTGCCAGCCGTTACAAATGATGAACTCTGACATAGTGTTCAGCATAGATCAAGGAATGATGTCTGGTATCTGTCCTTCAAGCTCAGATTAACAATGCATAGCCAGTTTAAAGCTATTATTGGCTGCCAGAGGCTGCATCTCTGGGTACTTAATTCTCCACTTTATTTACCCAAAAGCACCTGAAAATTTAGTTGTGTTATCTTCCCAATATACTGTATATGTGTAATAAATAAGATTTTGCTATTTGCATTCCTTCCTGGTGTAGTATTTTTAATGGTTTATTATGTTACATTTGGTTTATTGAAGCTTATACATGTTGTAAAGTGTGTATGTTTATTTATGTGTTTTTGAAATAACTATTTTTAACTGAGAAAAGTAATTTTGGGGAAAATATAATGGATTTTTATAGCTAATAATGTATTGTGATGGTGGGATTTAGTGTCATACTAATGAATTTATCAAAAAATGGTCATTTCAGAAAGTTTTAGAATTAAAAGAGCAGCAAAAATCTTACACACATCCAGTTAAATCCTGCCTTTAGGTATTTTTCATTTATATAAAAGTGTAATGATTAAATACATATTGTACTCTTTTTTTTTTCAGACATTGTAGAATACTGTTTAGTATATTCTAAGTTTTTACTTGAATCACATTTTAAGTAAAGAATTAATATTAAGGTTTCTTTTGCAAATGTTTTAAGTTAATAAGTTGTAAGTGTTTTTGTAGGTTATAACTTGCTATCTGCAATACTGGAATTCTACCTATCAGGAATATGTTAACTTTTACGACTTTGTATTATCTGAAACTGAGCAATTTAATCTGAATTTGCCTGATCTCAATTCTGATTCTGTTGCTGTGTCTAATAAATGGAGAGTCCTTCTTGACTGTGGAAGTTATATGTAAGAGGCAATTCTATTTCTTATAGTTATATTATTCTGTGTAATTTTATCTGTAACTTTCATATAGTTGTAATATTTTTTTCCCTAATATGATACACATGATTTTTATTTCCCAAAAAGCAAACCTAATACATATTCATTTGTTCTGCACAAATGTAACCTATATGCTTTTGAAATACTTTCGTGTTGAAGTTCTTTCTGTATTACCAGTTACTTAAATTTTTCATGAAGTTTCTTATTGAATTATGAAAATATGTATATTTAATCGAGAGGTGGGGGGTTCTTCTTGGGAATTATATTTCATAAGATTTTGGGATTAGAGAATTGTTTTGTTTGCTTAAAATGCTATTTATGTATATACTATGTGTAGGCATGTTGTAAAGAAAATTTTATCTATTTTACTTATTTTTTAATTAAAACTGACTAATATATAAAACTTACCTATTAATTTATGTATCTTTTTATTTAAGGAAGCAATACTTTATCTATATATTGTAAAAAGTTGTTATAATCTTGAGTCAAGTTTATAAATTTTTTTCTAATTTCTGTTTGAAATATTGGAGGTGGTTTTTTTTTTTTGTTGTTGTTTTTTTTTGTCATTTCAATTTAAGCTTTATTCATTTGCATTTTAATTGTTTCTTCTTCCATTTAAAATTTATGTTTGATAAGAGTATATTAATTTCATCATTATATGCATCTATTGCTTTTATAATAGAAAAATTCATTGATTTTTTTTTCTAATAGTTCATTTCAATAAACAGATCTATTAATTAATAAAATAAATACAATGTAATTCATAATTGGTTCTTACGATGTACTTGAGTTTATTTAAAACATGTTACATTTTACCTACTTTGTTGTGTATTTGTGTGTATGTAATTATACAAATCATTTTAAATCACATTCTCCAGGAACTTTCTTTCTTTTTTCTTTGTCAAATGGTATTGTGTGTTGTAATTTATTTTTTCCTTTGAGAATAAAGAATTCTGGCTTTAAAATGTATACATTTAAAATATTCTTAATTCTTCTATTTGTCTCATAGTTTTTTTGATAAAAATGCATAGACAAAAGGTTTATAAAATTTTAAGGTGCAGATTAACAAATTAAAAATAAAAGCAATTTTTTTTTTCCATTTTCTGTTTTAAAAATTATTGTTAAAAAATTAAATATTACTTTGCCAACTGTATAATAATTTTATTGAATTCAATATATTTCACTGGTTTCATTTTATTTTTGATACTTTTTTTGACTTCATTAGAGACGATGATGGAATTTTGGAAAAAGAAAATCCATATCTGTCCCCACTTGCTCTTGCTGCATGTATGTCTATAGATTCCTGCTTTGATCCTAATCTGGTTCCCATACTTCAAACTACAACTTCGTTTGAACTCGTCAAGATTACTTTTTACAATATCTTTGAAAAATCAGGTATTAATTTTGTTAATTATAATCTTAAATACTTCCTGTTCTCTGATTTAAGTTATTGAATTTTTCTTTATGTATATAACATATAACCATTTCTTGAGTTTAATTTTGTTGTTTTATCATTGTATTATAAACAAAATTATTTTCTCCATTATATGAAATATTTATCAAATATAAAATTTTTTAGTAAGAGACATGCTTCATACTTACACATATATTTCTATTTGTTTTATATATAATGAAATTAATAAATTCATTATAAATCATTTCAAATAAATTAATAATATTGTTAATAATAATATTATTGTTAAGTAAATAATATTTTCTGATCTGTCTAGTTATATAAATTATGTTTTCTTTAAAATTGGAAAAGAATTTAATAAAATATAAATTTACGATTTATTTTAATTTCAGTTTTGTGTAATGGATATTTTCTATGAATATATTAGCACAGATAATGTCATTGATGTTCTGTATCATTATATTTACGATTCATTGGTGTACACTTTATTGGAAGTTTATGATTTCGTACAAGAAGCTTTATTTTAATGAAACTCAGATTACTACTGTAATGTTCAATATTTTGGCAGTTGAAGATTTAGATATAAATTTACATAATATTTCATTTACAATCGAGATATTTAGAAATGAATTTTATAAAAGGAAGGCAATGAAGGATGACAACAGATTTTTAAAAAAAAATGGATTTTGAATATATATACATCATCTCTCTGATAATGTTTTACTTGTATAAACCTTAAGTAGGAAGACTTCCCAGAATTTGACATTCAAGTTGAAAGAGACATTTATTTCCCAGAATGCTGTATTAACTTTAATGTGTAAGAATATCCCTTTTTTATCCTCTATTTTTGAAATAATTTCAAAAATTTAAGATGAAAGTGAAGAAATTTTCTTTCAATTCTACTATTTTTACTATAGAATTTATTCAGAAATGTATAACATCTTTTGGATTATACTATATTAGTAGCATGTATTATATACTCTGTGTCCAAAATTGAGGAACTAAAGTTTCAAGCCATTCTTATTTTAGAGAAAGAGAAACATCTTATTCAGGAATTTTTGTTGAAAGATTTTGTTAGCATAAATTTAATTTGGTCAAGTTTCTTAACAGAATGCAAACATGGACATTCAACATTTTTTTTTACCATCATTGTTCTGACTGATTTAAATGCAAAGGAATTTTTGGCATTAAATTTTTTTCAACCCCATGGAAGAGAGGACAGTTGACTTTAATTGCTGGCTGTGTTTCGAACCCTTCCCAACTGGTTCCAAAGAAAAGTTGACTGGTTGTTTTTTTGCTGTGCCTTTACCATTTAGTTATTAAGACGTTTTAACTTTTGGCATTGTTGTTGAAAAGAGCCACTGCAAATTCTTTATTGAGAGTCATTAGCAAGAGCTGGCAAATGGTTGATGGTTACTGGTTGTACCAAAAGTGATTTGCAAATTAAGTATAATTCCAAAGAAGGACTGTCAAACCCAAAGACTTCGTGGGCAGCTTTAGAAATGCATTTTATTCTGGTGAACCACATTATATATACTAGTATATATGTGTGTCTGCGTGTTTATGATGAATTCCATTTATCACATTTTTTTAAAAAATTTGGCTCTTTTAAGCCAATTCAATTTGTCACATCATGAACGACTACTTTCACTCTCATGTTGCAGGAAGTGACTAATCCTCCGGAGCTCCATTAGAGAAATCAAGAACATTCTGCAATAAATTAAGGGAAATTATATTTTATTCAATTATATATATATGTATGAAATATATTTTTACAACATGTCCTGCAATTATAAAACGATGCTGGTGCTAAATTATTAGCAAGATACCAAGCAGTCAGTCTGTCTGGGACTATGTGCTTCTGGTTCAAATATAAATAGGCTTGCTGCTGACAGGCTATTGCTATGCATGATCTGGGCATCACATTCCCTCTCCACATCTAATAATACACACCTGAGCTCTTCAGTAGGTTTGTTAGTTAGATATATATTTTGTATCACCCACTCCTGCAAGACAGCCAGCATGCTTTTCAAAATGATCTAAAGTTTGCAATTGTTTCTGAGCAAGAATATAGAAGAAAAATTGTGACAGTGAGTTGATGTCCTCAGATATTCCTATAGTAACAGGATATGATACAAACTGCTCATAGTAGAATGTTATTTGATACATTTATGTTCAATAAAAGCTTAAATTTTTGTTCAGATGACCCAACTCTGCAGGCCACTGGTTGACACCAAGCCACATGCAGGCCACAGTTTGGCCAGGTCTGTCCTAAACAATGGGAGCAATCACTAGAAGGGTCATCAAAAGTTACTACATTTGTGCATGTTTGCTGTCTGGTTATAAATGCAGAATTGGCACTCTTAGTTGTTAGCTAGAGAGAACATTGGTTCTTTTTTTAAACAGAAATTTTGAATTAAATTTTATACTGAAGTGTAGTAGAAAATAGTCTTTGTGCTTGGGGACCTACTATGTTGTATCAGAAAAGTTTTTTTGGGGGGAGTTAAGAGTATAATTTTTAATGTAATAATTGGAATCAATGATATGTGTATATTACTTTCTCTAAGTGATTTTCGACAAGTCATTTTATAGAGTTGATATAGGTTCAGCTCTAAACTTTCAAATCTTACAAAAATCATCCGGTACACAATCTGTGTGTGAAGTAGTATCATTTGTATAACTGTATTTCATTACTTTTCTTTGATCCTAGTTCTGTTGCCACTCAGTGATATGGATATCTTTGGATCTGAGAGATATCTTTGAACTGCTCTAACATTTGCCTTATTGACTAATTCACACAGTTAAAGTACCTAAAATTTTAAAATCTTATCTGAGATACTTTACAAAGAATCAATGAACAATGTCAATACTTAAATGTTAAGCATTAAAATCTATACTCTTAAAAGAATGGGAATTATTGCCACAGCATCTGTAAATTACCTGTGACTTGAATAGTTTTTGGGAGTGACCACATTTCCCATCAGTCATACAATCTGGAACATATGAAAGGTTTTGATATTTTGTCTCAATTCTTTATGTGTCCAAAAATTTATATCTTATTTATCCTTTTATGTTTTATATGATATCTTGCATCTTAAAGAATCTATGAATAAATATCGTTGAAATAAATTAAATATTTATCATGGTATCATCAATTTTATTAATTTAATATTTTACATGCCTGCTTATTTAATTTTTCATACAATAAAACAAATATTAAGATTCTTTTGCTTTTTAGGTTTTGCTGAAGCTTTTCCATATATTGTTATCTATGTTAACTTCAGAAATATTTTCAGGTTGCTCACCCAAACTTTACCCTTTTGAATTTGATGATGAATCCCCTCTTATTCAGGAGTTTTCTGTTTTATCTTTCATCAATCCTTCATTTACAAGTATGAAAAGAGGATCTAAATTAAAAGGAGAAGTAAGATTATCCAAGCTTTTATTTATTCTTCAGTTTCATTTTTATAAAAAATTTATGTAGCCTAATAATATAGGTAATGGTTCTCAATTTGCAAGACCTCTGAAAACTATATCATAATAATTTCGTTTAATTTCAAAAATAATCTTCATTTTGAAATTCTTAAATTATTCAGGGAGCAATCAGAAAATATTGGAAAAAAGCAGTTGAAAAAAGAAACATATGGATGTTTACAAAACTAGACCACAGTTGTGTAAATTGAATCATTATTCCTATGCCTTCTGAACTCAGAATAGTGTGAATTAATAAATATTTCATAGCAGGCAAATGAATTAATTATGTGTTGTTCACTTGTTGTAGATAACTCTTAAAAATTAGCTACAATCAACTAGAAATTTGACTAGACAATAAATGAAATCCATGAAAGATTTCATAACTCATGCAGTGACTATTCAGTTACGTAAAAGAAAATTTAGGAATTTCATGGTATTTTCAAGTTCATCGATCATGAATGTTCAGGGATATTTTCAAAATTGTCACTATTGCACTAAGGAGACATTTGGTCATATAATAATGCATTTAATTATTCAAGAAGGGGGATTTATGAATTGTTTGCAGTCTTTCTAAATATGCTGTTACATCAATTCTTTCTTTTTACTTTCGAATATTTCCTCTCTATTATGGACATTTTTAAACTCAATATTATGAGACAAAATTGACAATGAGCTATTAGGTCCTTTAAAGATTTTTACAATATATAATGTTACTTTTAAATAAAATGAGTTTATTAGGCAATCATTTCTCCAGTTTCTTTTATTCTGAAGATTTCTGGTAAGGTCAGAAAAATATATTTACTGCCAAACAATATTTTTGTTTTGGTTTAGTTAGTTTTAGATTCCAAGGTTTTTTTAAAAATTTTATTTTATTTCTGACATATTATTTAGAAAATGAATGTTTTTTTTTTAAATTGAATTAGGGTTCTCTTTTTGAGAGCAATCGTTGTTTTCTAGCTCTTTTTTTTTTTTCCCTCGAAATTAAATCCAAATATAAAATGTTGTGGTTTTTGTCCTTTGTGTTCATTTTAAATAGTTTTGCAATGTGGCTTGTTATATGTTTCAAGTATAACTTGATTGTTCATCACAACTGTTTTAAAATTTAACTTGTTCCAATGATATCAAATCCTATCAAGTCAAAGGTGAAAGACGTCATAGTTATGATAAATCATTTATTCTGCAATGCATTTGTTAAGAATTTCACCAAGGAAAAGTACTGTAAAAGCATATCAATTAATCTGCTTTGTTATCAGATATGAAATCGTATTGAATAGCACATGTGAATTTTGGTTTCCTCATTTTAAAGATGATGATTTTAATTTTATTGATAAGGAACATAACGGTGCTCTATTGAAGACTAGGCATGAGGATTTTCAAGCACTGCTAGAAGAAGTGCATCTCAAACTCAAAATGAACTTGCCATATAATTAGGAGTATCGCAAATGATTTCTAATCACTTACATGCAATGGGAAAGATTCAGAAGGCACAAAGATGGGTGCCACATACATTGAGTCTGAGAAACAAGGATGAGCATATTTTGAAGTGCTTGAATCTGTTAAATATTCAACATAGAAAATTCTTCTTGTGGAAAATTGTGACAGGAGATGAAAAATTAATATGTTATGTCAATTCGAAACGTAAAAAACACTGGGAGAATCTGGGCAAAGCAACAACATCAAACCAAAATGAGCCATTCACTGCAAAAAAAGTTCTCTTATACATCTGGTAGAATAGGAATGGTGTGCTCCATATCGAATTTTTGGAGCTCAGGTAGGTGTAACTGCTGAACATTACAAGCAGCAATTGTTGTAATTTATCTCAAGAAATCGGTTGAAAAGGCCCATTTACTGGCAAAGGTTTGCTCCTTTTTTAATTGATAATGTAAGGTCTCATGTTACATAAACAGTCAAGGACATGCTAGTAATGCTTCCCTGGGAAGTTTTGAAACACCCAGCATATAGCCTTGATATAGTCCCTTCAGAACTATCATTTGTTTGTTTCTGTCTATGCACAAAGCCTTGTCTTATGTACACATCTAGTCAGTGGACAAATTACAAAAATGGGTTTACGACTTGTTGCATCATAAGAGAAAACTTTCTACACTGCTGGTATTCGTCAACAGCCCTACCAATGGTAGAAGGTGGAGAATATTATAGTGGATATGTATTGTTCTCACAGCTATCAATAACATATTCGTTTCTCTGAAAGTCATTTCTCTTCATATTACTATGCCTAATATGTGAGGGGGTGGCTGGTTTATGTCTAGGGATAGAAATGAAAACAAATGATTATTCACGAGTAGTAACGTTTATTAATGTTGGGTGAACAAAGGACAAATGCAAATATAATCTAAATTTGGCACAAATGTTTAATGATTGATTCAACCACTATCATAGTAATCCAGCACCCTTGTGCTTTGCAAAACCATATTCCCAGGAGTAACCAGATCCCCAGCCCTTCTTGTATGGCCTCCAAGCCCCAACTCACCCTTTATCATCTCTTACACTGTGCTCCTCTCGGAGAGCACCACCTGGTGTCTCAGAACTGTGTCTGTGAATCCTACACACAATATATATACACATTTTTCACTGGAATATGACGCGATACTTTCTGACCAATCATTTCCCGTTAAAATATTTACTCATGCTAAATTCAAAGGTCAAGGTAATGAAATGTAACAACTCTTTTTGTATTTACTTCTTGTTACTTTCCTAATATTACCTAATTTTCTTTTTACTTCTCTTAATTTTTTTTGCCATGAATGTAACCTGTATTATTAATTGCTTTAAATAAATGCTTATCTGACTAAATTATATTTTCTATGAATTATTTTATGAATGTATTACATTTAAATTCATCATTTTTCTAACTATTTTTATAAAAATTTTGGTGTCACCTTACATTTGGGTTAATATGGTATATATATATATATATTTACACACACACAATAAAACCTGTGCTAATTTTGACAAGTGCCTGTTCAGGTTAACTGGAGAATAGGAAAAATGAAGCAAAATAAACATTGATAATCATTTTTATATTGAACAAAATAAGTATGAATCATATTTACTAAAGTTAAAGATGATCTTTGTGAATATTAGAAGTACACTTAAAATTGTTTAGTTGCATTTTTTATTTAGACAGTATATTACACATATGCCATTTGCCACTGGTGAAAAAAGTGTAGTGTTTTGTTTACATTCTACAGAATATTTGTTAAGTTTCTGTCACCTTCCTTTTTCCTTTTTTAGATTTATAGTTCTTAGAAGGTTTCAGAAATAAATTCTCAAAATATGGGAATGAAATAAACATTATAATAGAAATTTGCAGATCAATTCTCAAATTTTAAAAGAAAAAAAATTATTCGTGCATACCAATCCTTGTTCTTCGGATACCGTAATTAAAAGGGTCCTATATAATGAGGTCCTGCTGCATATAAATTTAATTTTTTTTTGTTTATAAATACTAATTATTATGTCTGTAAAGCATAAAATTAACTGTATGTGTACCTTTTTATTTCCGTATTAATCAAGTTGGAGCTTCCTTTGTTTATATGGCATAAAATTGTTGCAAAAAATTTTTTTTTATTCTAGTTATCATCTGGAGTTACATGGGAAATACTGGAGTACAGAAACTTAACAATGTTACCAGTTATAAGCCCTGTAGACATACTCATAAATGCTACAGTTGATCTTGATAAAGAAAATGTAAGTATATTTTTTATGGTTTAATTCATTAATATAGTGATCGATTTACATCAATGTAACATCTGAGATCAATTTTGTTGCTGAGTTGTAGACTAGTTTTAAAATTATCCATTTTGGAACCAAATTTTAAATTTTTATGAGAGTATTAATCAGAAATGTTATTATGCAGATATCTTTCCCATGCTTGAAAGTTAAAAATGTAATGTTAGATTTTTAAATCTAGCACTTATTTTGTTCATAGCATATTTTGTTCTAGAACGCATTTTATAGTGTTATTCGTGAATTTAAAATAAATTTTTCTCTATAAATGGTTAAAAAAAATTCTGTCTTTATTTTAATTTGGCTATGCACAAAATTATAAGTGCTTTCCCGCTTACAAAAATAAAACGTTTCCGAAAAATATAAATTAAAATGATAATCAAATTAACTATTACTTTAGATGTTCATATGTGGTGATGTCTTATGTGCATTGTGTGTATTATTGTACATCATATTCATCTTACTTTTTTTTTTTTTTTTTTTTTTTTTTTTATCCTTTACTTGTAGGTACCAATTTTTGATATGGAAATAGTTCTTAATCCTTGTTTTATAAGATTAAGCCAATCAATTGTTCATACTCTTACTTATACAATGCATTCTATTTCACAGGTATAGTGCCCATCATTTTATTACTAACAATCTCATTTATGAATCTTTCTTCCTCATAGGAAATGAAAATATTAGAAAGTAGTAGGAATTTTGTAAAAAGATAAATATTTGGATTTATGTATGAAGGTTCAATGTTAACATCACATTATAAAACTATTTTTGTTTCATAGATTGAGCAAGAGATTTTAATTTTAAACTGTAGAATATTATTAGTATTTAATGTTGCATTCACTTATTACTTTTTAGTCTTTTATTTTTTTAAAAAATTATCTGCATATATTTTTCTTTAGGAATTTCGAACACATTTTTTAAAAACCAATTGCTCTGAATATATGCTGCCCAATTATTATATTATATGTAATAATCTTGAAGAAAGAATACGCTTTGGTCAGGTATGTACTGATAATTTTAAAATATGTGTATTATTACTATTATTTAAAAATGTTATAATGGTCAAAATTCAAATGTAATATCATGTTACTGAATGAATGAAGAAATTGACATTTATAAGCTCCTCCATAAAAGTAAGCAATATTATATTCATAGTGAGTAGAGGTTGCACTTCTAAGAATAAATAACTGCTAATTTGAAATTAAAAATATTATATTTTACAAGCAGAAGCCTATTTTTCCTTCTTTGGATATGGTTTTTTAATGTTTTATATATACACAATACTGTTGGAAATTTTTCTGAAATATATTAGGACCTTCCAAATTTTATTATTTTTATTGAATTTTTTTATGCATTTAATTTAATAAATTCCATAAATTATTATTTACTTTATGAGCTGGATGCTTTAATGAAAGAATTTATGTCGACCAATTTCTTGTGTGTACATTTTGATAGTGAATATATATAAATATTAAGTCAAATTGTTATTCTTAAATGTTTATTGAAGACTTTTCAGTAGTACCATCCAATAATTTACACCCACTGGACCAGACATTCTGTCCCTGAAATAGAGGTATCCCTTCTTTAAAGAGTATATGGTTATATGTTAAAAAATTAATTTAATTAGAAATTCTGGTTGTTTAAAGCTGTAAATAAATTATAAGTAAACAAATTACATAGTCATTGGCATTTATTATAATTTGAAGTTATTGAAAAAGGAAAATTATTTGTTAGAAATGTTTAATTATTGCAAAAATAAATGAAATGAGCACAGTTTTGTACTTAAGAAATTTGTTAAAAATAATCCTTTATAGGTGTTTGTTAGAAAGTCTATATATTGCAAGTGTCATGTTTTTTTCTGAGGGATATTAAAAATCTTATAATCTTAAGTCCTTTGCTGTCACCTACTGTTATGAATTTTTATGTGTCATATATTTTGTCTGTCTCTTCTCCTCCTTCCTTGGTGTTTTCCTAGCTATTTTTATTAAAAGCTCTTATAAAATATAGTTGAGGTAAAAGGTTTTATGTAGTCATTAGTCTTTTCATTGATTTCTAAGTATTCTTGCATTTGAGTTCTACTATTGATTTTGACAAATTCAACCAATTCGATTTCATGAGTAGTTTTTTTCATTCAGGGCCCTTTAAACTGGAATTTCAAAGCCTGCTTTCTTAAAAGGTCTGCTTCCCATTGATTCTTATCTACTGTTTCTTCCCATTACTGAGAATTGAAACAAGAATAATTGAATTTTTAATTCTATGGATGGAAAATACATTTTGATTGCATCACAACTTGCTTTTTCGCAATGTATGTGTTCCCCTTTTCTCTACTGAGAAGTAGGTTTCAAAACAAAGCGTTTAATTTTACATTTTTTCCTCCTTTGTGTCACGAAACTATCCACTGAGCATAATTTTTCCTTTGAAATATCAAAAGATTGCTTCCAAAGAGTGTTTCTATCTTTATTTTTCTACTTCTATCTTATTTGTGAAACTTTTTTTTTTCAATGTCCCTTATTAAGAGGTAAATACATTAAGGTTCTTATTCAAAGGGAAGGGAGTACTATTGTTGCTGATATAAATTTAGCATTTTTTAGCTTATAAAATTTGTGAAAAGTTATGTGATCATATTTTTTCAGTGCTATGATTTATTTTTCTTAAGACAGAACATTTGACCAGAATCATTTAGTTTGAGCTCACTACTTCTAAATCTATTTAGGCTAAAAATAGTTGAATTTCTTTAGTATTAAATATATCAAGCATGTATTTCTATACTTCATTTAATTTAGATTTTTAAGGGCTTTGCTATTTATGCTACTTTTTTTTACATTTTTCAAGGTTTGATATTTTGTTACAAAAGTTTTTTTTTTTTTTAATAAACATGGGTAGCTTATATGATTTATACACCATTCTATTTCTCCTAAATTTTTGACAAATGCAATTTGAAGTATTGATTTTAAATATCATATTACTTTCTAACATTTATTTCTACAATAACTAATTTTTTTCTTACTTAAGACAGAAAAATGTATTAACATAATATATTTAATATAAAGGAATTAGACTGTTGGTGTTAGATTTTTTCTAACTAATATCCATTATAATATTTGTATTTTCATAATTTTTTTTAATCCTCCTTCTTAATAATTGGTGTCATGGTTATTATTAAAGTATCAATAATCTATCTCTGGTTTCAGTTTCTTTAAAAATTATTTCATTTTCCTTTAATACCTGACTGTAGAGCAGGTATTTATTTGCTAATGAATGCATATTTATATATAGAAACATATTGAATATTCTTTTACGACAAAATGGGTTACAATTTTGTTAGTTTAACTTGAATTGGAAGCATTGGAACTGAATTGGAAGAAATGTTAATAAATATTGCTAGAAATACTGGTAACATCGACCGTGCCTATTATTGATCTGAATAATTTTTATATATCCAAAAGGAAAGAAGGTTTCTTTATATGTACCCAATTTAAAACTTTTAACAAAGCCTATGGGAGATAGAATACTGGCTGTTGAAATGTTTCTTGAAGATCACTTTCTTGTGATTTATAAAAAAAAATTATTCTTCAGTTTTGAATTATATATATAATATTGTTTGTTTTGGTTCTAATTTCATTGTAAATTTAAGTGTGATTAGTTTATATTTTTAAAAAATATGTTAACACTCATCTCGGTATTTCCCAATTCTTTGTTGCCACATGGTTTTACTATGATAGTTTAAAATTTTACTGGCTTTATTGAATCAGTAATGTGAGAATATAAAGTTTTCACTTGAATTTCTTTAGAAATAATTGCAGTTTTGAAAATTCAATGAGTTAAATATTCTAATTCTCTTGGGTATAAATTCAAGGCATATTTCTGTATTCCATAAGCATTTGTGTATCATAAATGGCTTTATAAAGAAAATAATGAAAGCTTTTATGTATATCTCACTTCATTTACATTCATAGTAGGACTTAGTTACATTATTGTTGTCTATTTAAAGAGTTCCAAAATTGTCTAAATTTGTTTTGATTTTGAACTGAATAAATTTTAGTATTCTTAATCTGTTATTCATTTGCCAAATATGAAATCAGTATTTTCTTAAGATTTTTCCTTATTCTTGTTTAGTTTTTTAAATGAATATGCAAAAAATTGCTAATTATTTGATGTAATCTGCTGTCTTGCATGAACAAAAGAGCATACTAAATTGAAAAAATGCATTTTTTTTTTATATATATTTTGGAGGTAAGTTTTAGAGTTATGCTGCAAATGAATGCTATGTATTGAGATGTTTTTAATATTAGATTTTAATTCATTCTCTACTATTATTCAGATGATTACTATTTTTGTATAGAAAGATTTTTTTTTAATTTTTTATTCATAGGCTGGCACTGAAGAAAATATTATCTTATCACCATTAAAAATGCATGCTTATAGCTGGTGGTGTCATAAAAGTAAACAGGTACAGATTTTTTGCTTTTTATGATATTATGCAACTTTTATTTTCTTTGCTGGCTCTTAATATTAAAGAATCCATCTTTCTGTATTCATATTTTTTATGTTTAAACAATTAGAAAATAGCTGGAAAATGTTTACAAAGTTTTCCTTTGTGTTAACTTTTGATTCATCATATTTTGTCATAGTAAAGTGCTTTGTGGTAATTCAATTTTATCTTGTATATAGAGATATTATTGACTGGAGTCATATCAGTCTTTTTTTTTTTGTGATAAAAATACTTATACAAATTTAGTTATCTAATTATATATACGGTAGCAAGTAAATCTATAATTTAAAAATGTTGCTATTATTAATTATATTGGTTCATTCAAGAAAACTTCATTTTGACATAATTTGAAATATTTGTATCATTTCTTAAAATAAAATTGAATCTCCTTTCCTTCAGCCTATTAGTCTCTTTCAGTAATTGTCACAATCAACCTAGATAATAAACGTACATTCTAATCAAGTGGTTCAACTAATGATTTCAGATGATCTATGAGCTTAGATAAGAAATTATGTTTATTTTCAATTATCAGTAATGATATTTTGCACTCCTTTTCCTTATAAACGTATGCAATAAATTACAGTAGTACAGTGTTTTAAATTACAATGTGTAACGTTGTAATTTTTGTTAAATTAAAATAGTATTCATACTATAGTGTGTGTGCTTTTAATGAATAAAATTTTACTTGAAATTCTGTATATATTAAATATATGTATTTTGGATATTAACTATTATTTCAGAATTGTTTTTAATTTTGTATTTTATTTATTTATTATCATTAATTATTATTTTATTATTTATATATTATCATTTCTTTATCGTGTATTTTCAAAATTATATCTTAATGGTTTATAATATCGCTCTCTAATTACTTTTGTAACCTTCTTTATACAGTATAAGGGTCTATTAAACAGACAGTTTATTTGAGAATAGAAGTCCATTGTTATCACTTTCATGGCAAAGGGGTTCATAAAACAATAAAGGTTTGATTTCTTTTTTAAATGTATTTTTCTTGGCTGTCTAACATACTCTTAATGGATGCAGTGAAACAGTTCTCCTATGAGATAGTGTGGTTTTGGATGTGTTCAGAAGTCTCAATTTTTCTAATAATGTTACCAGTTACAACTTTACTTTTAAAAGCCAATTCCTGTGTATCCCACTCTAAAAGAAATCAAAGATGTCAATAAAAACTTGTCAGGTTAGGAACATAATTATATAATAAAAATGATAATGAGGAAATATGATTTTTAATTAAGGTTATCTGAGGAAGAAAATGAAACATTTATTTAATAGTTTTCAAGAATATGTTATAAACACACACCAAATGGTTTCCAAATGACTAAGAACCCAATCAGGCAATATAAACTCTAAAGTACTATAATATTATTCATGTGCCTAAATTAAAATGTGTTATGTATTTATTGTTAAATTGATTGAGATTCATATTAAGTAAAAAAAGAAAAAGACATCTCCTTGTATTGCTTTTTTAGTTTGAATTATCTGGGAAATCTCTTACACAAATTAGAGAATTTAGTTTATAACATTTCAAGTGAATGTGTTCTTTTAAAAAAAAATTCTGAATTCAAAGTTGAATCTTTGCATAAATATTTGATTTCTTAGGATTTTAAATCTCCTTTTTTGTAATATTTTTCTTTTACTGAACGTTTTTACGCTTTTGCATTTTATTATTTTTCATTCCATGGGTTGCATCAGATTAAGATTTTGTATGTTTTTGATTTTTTTTTCTTATGCTTACTATAGGTGCTGTGGATAAGTGTTGGAAGTCTATGCTGGAAATGGAGCGAAGAATTCAACATTGATACAGAAGGCATGATTATAGTTCAGCTTGATAATAACATTTCTGCAATCATTAGAATAACACAACTGTCAAATTTTCAGATGCGGGTAAGAAAATGATGGAACGTTTTTCAAAGATTTAACTCTGCTTTTTCATAATAAAATAATAGTTTCATAATAGTTTTCAGAATTATTTATTTTTATTTTTAATTCTTGAAAAAGGTATGTTATATGAAGAGTAATTGGAACATTTTCTGGTTTTTTCTGAATTTTGTCAAAAATTAAATTACCAACTAATTGTTACAGTTAAAAATAATTTGTAAATAATTAATATCTGTGATGATAATACTTTCCAATTGTTTTTGGAATTATTGTGCTTAACTAGTTAAAATGTTGAAAATCTTAAGTTTTAATCGAATTCATTAAATGCTATTATGCTTAGTATTTTCATTTATTTGAATTGTAAGTGTAAATAAGATTTTTGATTTTAGGATTAACTACTTGTTGTCTTGAATCTTTCTAAAATTAATTTAAAAATAAGTTGTTAAATAATCACAATTTTGGAATTACTTTTCCTTAAAGAAATCAGTAAACTACAAAAAGCTTAAGTTACATCATTTTGAGTTATGGTACCTTTATGCTAAACATAAAAATGTATCTGGAGTTTTACACTATGATTATGAAGAGATTTCTCCAAAAATTTCTCCAAAAAATTTTTGTCATTCATAAAAATAATTAAACCCAATTTTTGCATTAAAATTTTTTTAATCTACAAAAAATATTTTTCTTTATCCTGTTTTTCTCCTTATAGATGTAATTTTAAATATAAGTACTTCTTATTGATATTTAACTTAATACCAAATTACCTGTTATTACTCGTAATAAGGACCATTTTTGTTATTATTTTTTTACTCAGTGATTGTTTGTGTTTCTTTAATAATTATCATACATTTGTTTTTAAGAAGTATTGGACCATTTTTGGATACATGTAAATAATTAATGTATCATATCAATAATGTGTATTTTCCAAAATTATATTTTTTTCTTAATCTTCTTATCTTCATTTATTAAATTGGTAGGTGATTATTGATGGACAGTTTAAAATTCATAGTCAGCTTAGTTATCCAATTCAGATACGCTGTGAATTTCCTATTTTTGTACCAGAAGAATCTAAAGTTACAAATTTGTTTCTGACAAAATCACTTGCACCTCGGCGCAGCTCTCCAGCATTTCTCTTATCTGCAGAACAGTGTAAAAGTATGCGCTTGTCAATAACTGGAATCCTAGATTCACAATTATGGTCCGAAAGTATATGTGTAGGAGGTAATATCTTATTAGAGGTATGTATTTGTGTTTAATAGTTTTTATATTTTTCTGAGTTTCTTGTGTAAAATCCTTCAACCATTTTTACCAAATCAGAGAAATGTTGTTAGACAATGTGATATTCTACCAAAAATGGAAAATGTTGCAACATTCTGCTAATAATTGAACACAGTTTTTCCTATTTGCCGTAACTGCATGCCTTGGCCTATTTCTCTATTGATCACATGGTTTTATGTAATCTTGTGTAGCATTTACTTAAACAAGAGTTCTATGAGTTAATATATGTTTTTCCACACCTCACATTTTGGAGAAAATCATAGAAATTTAAGACCTGCCTCTACAGAACAAAGAGTTCCATGCACACTGTACAGTGTTTTCAATATTCAAACATTTCAAAGTTAGCCACCATTATAATTTTGAGGATCTGAAGACTGTATATACAAAGTTGAATTGTCAAATGGTTTTATAAAATGCCTCATGGAGTTGTGCGTTTCTGCTTAAATTCATATGTAGGTGGATTTATGTGGCAACAGATTCACTATGAAGAGGATCATTCATTGTCATTTTGAATGGAATTAGGGATTTCGGGCTGCAAAAATTATTTGTGTAAACTCGGCTGTAATTGCTCAGGCTCCTGTGGTCAACAGGAAATTTCTCCAATTATCATGGTCGCTGGGATTTTACACAAGAACTTTTTCTTATATAAATCCAGTGCTTTTTTGCAATCTGGTTAAAATTTGAGTCAGTAGCAATGGTTCTGAAAGATATATTTCGTTTTGGTAGCTTATTAAAAAAAAAAATTCCATTTTTTTTTTTCTTGTGTATTTAGTATTTACTTTTGCTTGTATGCTGTTTTGCTTCTTACATAAGTGAAATTTTTCTTATTAGTACATGAGAAAATTTTTCACCTAAATATTTATTTTATTTGTCCATGTTAACACATGTTTTTTTTTTAATTTATACATTTGTAATTAGATTAGTGTTTGGGAATAAGGTATTTAAAATATTCAACTTGGTTATTATACTATTTATATGAATATTTTCAAAATTACATTACAAATACAGTTGAGATTATTTGACATTTAAATATTGTAATGAAATAGCTCATGTAATTCATTCATGGTAATCTAGATCTTAGAAATAAATTTTATGTACATTTTTTAATATATTTACATGAGTATAAAATGAAGGGATTCTCATTGTCTCGGGTTTGGAAAATACTATGACTTTTTGAAAATTAAGAATATTTCACCTTTGTTAATGCCATAAAAATAATTTAAAATATCTTTATTACTATCATGTTTGTTAATGTTAGAAATATATCTTGCATGCATTAATATTTGCAATGTTATAACTTTTTCAAAAAAATATTCTTGCTTCCAACATAATTTTGCTCTAATCATTTAAAAATCTCACTATATTTTTATAGATATGTATTTTTAGGATCTCAGTGTAAAAGATGTTTGACAGAAATTTTATTTTATTAAACTAGATTCCATGGAAGGCTCCTGGTAAATATCAAAGTGTATGGTGCCAAGTTTTGAAACGAAAGATTTCATCAGTCTCTAATTATGTTGCTGTAAGTTCAGTTTATATTTAGTGTTCTTAATTGTCATATTAAGCATTTACTTTGTATAATTGATTTTCTCTCCTTTTTGAAAAGGTTTTCATTAGCCCATTATTTACTCTGAGAAGTAACCTTCCAATGCCTGTGAAAGTTACAGTTTCATCTGAAGATCAGGAAGAATTGTATGATTTGGAACTAATTGGTCAAGGCCATGAAAAAAATATTTTCAAGTCTTCAAATAAACAGAATAAGCTTCAATTGAATTTTCAATCAAAAACAGGTAAACTATATGTAAACTAATACATTTAAACAGGATTTTTTTTTTCTTTTTATTTGTAATTGCTCTATATGCTCCAAATCTAATTTCACACCTCAGACTTAAAAGCTTCAAACCAATAAAGGAAGGGTCTTAGTTAATTGTCGTAAAAAATTATATAATTAGAAATAATAAAAGATAATGAGAAGATTTATTCTCATATTTATTTACTAATCTCACGAGCTCCTTAAAACCCAGGTTAAGCTCATGCTTTTCTGCTAAAGAGGGCTTTTTGGTGATAGACCTTGTAATTTGGTACAATTATCCTTTGTCTAAGGAATTAATACTTCATTCTCTTTATTTCTGCACCATGTCATGGGGAATTTAAAGTTTATTTTGAGCAACTGACCCATAACTTTATTAAATATTCTGGTGGAATCAAGACTTAGACATATATGATCAAGTTGAAAATTGCTGGCTCTGAAGCTTATGACCTTAGCCAGTGGATTATCATGGTACCAAAATGTAACTGGTTTAGAGGTTCTCTCACGAATTTATGAGAATGAGGTACTGGTCCATATGTTTCATCTTAATGTGGTTCAAAATTACAAGGTCCGTTACCAATAGCCCTTTGGGCTGTTGTATGATGTCAATATAAACAAACAAATATTTTCTATGCTCTTTTCTAAATTTTCTGCTTTCAAATAACTTTTTTCTCTAGCAGAGATTGGTTTGTGTGAAATAATTTTTGTTTTTTATACTCTTTACTTTCTCTTTTAAAATGAATATAGAGGTGCACCTGAAATGATGAATGTTATAAATTTTATGTATTTTTTTCTTCTTCAAAGTGCTAAGTAAATGATAGATTTTTAAAGATAATACTATTAATGTTTTCTATTGTTTTATTTTTCTAAATTTAACATCTTTTTATAGATATTCAGATATCAGTTCCTTCATTTTCAATATCATCATCAGATTTGAATCAAATACTCCTGAAACCATTTGATAAACATGAATGCTTACATGACTACTGTTTTAATATGCAACCTGTGAATCATAAACTCTGGCCCTACAGTTTTCTTGAAAGGTGTGTGTTTAACAATTATAGTGTTAATGTTTTGTATTAAATTTATGTTCCCTTAATTATTTTAATCATTTTTGAATGTGTACAATCAGTAAAATTTAGCATTATCTGAAACAATACATTGACTCTAAATAATATTTAAACAAATCTAATAAAATGAAAATGTTTGATTTATAATTTTTTTTTTCAATATTTGTTCTTGGATGTCTTCAGAAAGATAACAGTTACATAAAACCTTTCATGCTGTATTAAGTTTTTCCATTAAAGTCATTATTCATTCATTATATTCAAAATTTCTGAGTTATGCCTTTTTTCAATAATTCTGGTTATGAATTATATTTCAGTACATTTTATGTTGTTGAAAGAAATTTTACAAGGGGCTTATAGTATAAATACCAATGACATTATAAAACTTAATGTTTCATAATCTGTTGATTATGAATATTTTTTATTTTAAAATTATACTAGGTATTAGAGATTATTTTTAAACTCTTTTGTTAAAACTAGAAAAAAGTTACTTTTAATTACTTAAGAATCCCTTTATTTATATAGCTAAGGGTGGGTGGGTGGATGTGAGTGAGTGATACTTTTTATATCCTATCTTATATGCTTGCAGTTTAAAATATATTGATAAAACATGCTTCAAATATGGTTTCTTAAAAATAATTTTCATTAGTATTAATAATAATACTTATTCCTATTACTCTTGCAATGTAGTGTAGTGCTTAAAAGAGTTTGGTATCACTTTTGATATTTTCCTTGTTCAAACACATTTGACCACAGATAAATATTTCAAAATCTGTTGTCAAAAACTTATTATCTAGCTCTAGTGTTATTTCATTCAAAAGAATAAAATAAATACATGTTTTTTAACTAATTTGGCTTTTGTAAAAAAATATATTCATTGTTTACTTTATGGTCATTTTTAATATCTTATTTTTCATTGAATTATGACTTAATTTTTTTTTTTAATTCTAGACCCTCGCATTCACAGATTTATTTAAATGCCTTATATCCTTGTTCTGACAAACATTGTGATATTGTGCCTGCTGTAGCATCTGATAATGTTTCCTGCAAGTTGAAGGTGATATGAAGCTTTTTTTTATAACTTCATATTTATCATTAAAATTCCTTTCTTTATTTCTGTAATTTGACTGTTGTAATATTGTTGATTATTATAACATCAAAAACTTATTAAGATGGTAAAAAACATCAATTTTTAAAAGTGCTTGTGTAATAACCCATGAGCACTGAAATTACCATATGTTTCGATTTTTTGTGCAAAAATTCTCAGTTCTTTCTTATCTATATCTAAAATCCATTATAAAAGAATAATATGCATTATATTTTGAAGTTTTAAAGAATGCAAAGAGAGAAGTCATATTTTATTCATAAGCAGATTACACATTTAAGAATGAAAATATTTATCTGTATTAATGAAAATATTTACCTTTGGTTTATGTTAAGTTATTTTAATATTATTAATGCTTTAATACACATAGTAAATTTATTTATTAATGTTTTACCTTTTTCTACTTCCCAGCTGTAAAATTTAAAGAGAAGTTTAGTTTTGCTAAATTAAGCATAAATGCAAGTTTCTTTTTCAATGCACATAGTAAATTTATTTATTAATGTTTTACCTGTTTCTATATCCCAGCTGTAAAATGAAAGAGAAGTTTAGTTTTGCTAAATTTGGCATAAATGAAAGTTTCTTTTTTAATCAATTACATATTTTCAAAGTAACTGCTTGTGATTATATATTCTTAACTTTCAAGTGGAAGCTCTAGCTTATCTTCATATAATTAATCTTTATTAGAAAAGTATAATATATAATTCACTGTTTCTTACTTTCTTTTTTCTTTTTTTTTTTTTTTTGTTAAAATGAGTTCAAAATACATGTATTTCAACTTTTAAAATCATTTTATGTAAATAAACCCATATTTTCAAAACAGATTTTAGAGTTGTACCATAAATATGTTTTTGTAATGCTATGCAAATTAAATGGTAAAAATATTATTTTTTTGTTTTTATTCCAACAAAATGAAAGGCTTTGCTGAGTTAAATGTGAAATTTCTACTTTCTTCAATAAAAGCTATTTGAATTGAAAAATTATAATGTAATTTATTTATGTATGACTTATTAATTTTGCAATTATTTGTTATTCTTATTGTATAATTAAGGCGCTTAGGGTAAATGTATATCATTATATATGTGGCCATGCTTTTATAATTACTGGTAACCTTTATTTAGCTTGAAAGTATGTTTTTACTGTTGTTAAATTATACGTTATGTAAATTAGTTTCTCTAACCTTCATTTCTATATAGATTGATCTCTCTCAGAGATGGCCTGGTTTGAATACAATTTTATATGACCTTAAACCTCATATGATTCTGCTAAATAGATTGCGAACAGATTTGTTTTTATTTAACGAAAATGGAATGGAGTGGATGCTTCCGCCAAATTCCATGGCTATACCTTCCCAACCTCATGTGAGTATTAACAAAAAAAAAAGGGATCTTCACCATTTGTTTCAACAGTTTATCATATGTTCTATATATGGTTGATTTTAATCCTAAATTAGGAAACTCCTTTTAATATTTTAGACACATACCTGTTTTGTATAATTGGTTTTCTCTTACATAAAATTTATACAGGTATGTATTGAAATAATAATGGCAGAAGGTGAAAAAATATGAAATAAAGTGCAGGACTCTTGACTACTTGATGTTAATCGTCTTCTTAACCTAAAAAAAATCTGATTTCTATTTTTTTTTTCCATAACTAATCTATTTTAGCATTTTATTTCCATAAACTTTTGTTACAAAATAAGTTTTTTGTTTTAAATTAAATTAATAGGCTTAAATGAAATATAGTATAATTTGTTCTAGGCTTTTTTTTTTTTATCTTTCTTTTACTCTTGAAGATAATTACAAGACACAATTCAACATGATTTCAAATATTTACTTTATCAGTTAAGTTTACCCTGAATAACTTATTAATTTTCTTGAATAACTTACAAATAATTTACTTTGAACAAAATAAAACTCCAAACTATTAATGTTTCGAAGTACTGATGCACAGTTTAGTATGCGGAACTGTTCATTATTTTTTTCACATTGAAAAGCAGCCACATTTGCCAAACAAATCATAGCTGTGGACTCATGGATGGTGAAATTTTCACTAAGCCCCATGTTCGACACCAAATTCTACTAAAACCTATCATGTTTCGGGGCTGATGCTTGTTAAATATATTTGAATTCAAAGTCCTTATGTTAGTTGGGTATAAAAATTTGAAAGTAAGGTGCTTTCTCAGGTGCCTTCCTTCTTTGCATGACTGGGATTCAAAATCATGAGGTCCGTCACCAATAACCCATATGTTACTTCGAAATATGACTTTAATAAACAATCAATAAATCAACCCATTTTGAAAACTGTGTGAAATGGACATGAAACCTTTTACGAATGCAAAATTTTGCAACATATTTTCAACAAAATAAAAAGCTACAATTTAAAGTGATATGGAATAAAAACTGTAATTACACTGTAGCTGATATTAAAGTCAAATGTTTAATTAAGAATGGATGTTAACTAGATTAATAACTGATTGATAATAAAAAGATGCAGAATTAGCTATATATTTTTAATCTGAGACTGTTTTATTATTAAAAAAGTGTTAAATATAATCATCTTTAAGTGAATACATGTTTGTTGTAATGCAATACAATATTTCAAGAGAAATCTCAATTGATAACTAAAATTTAAAAACTGTCAAGTGTAAGTTTGTGAAGTTAACTCGCTTTTGTGTTATTAATAAGTTGGATATATCCTGCTCATATAACATTATTTTACTGTAGATAAAAATGCAATTCAATAATCTATTTTTGTTAATGTTCATTAATTAACAGTTTGAATATTATGCCTTTGGAGTAAAGTGTAAAAGTGTTGAATTCACAAACTTACCCATGATAGTTTTTTAAATTTTAATATCAATGGAAATTTTTCTTGGAAAATTTTATACTCCATTACTACAAACATGCATTCACATAAAGATATGTTTCTTTACTGAAAGTTATGCTTAATGTGTGTGTTTTAATAGTAAAATAGCAGTCAAATGTTTGACTCATTAGTATTGTTATTCATGCTAAAAGAATGCATGTTTGTTATTTGTTTTAATTATAAAATACCTCTTTTATAGGAAAGCTTTCGTCTTAGTATTCTAGAACAAGGAGAATTCTTTTATAGCTCAACCTTAGTAGTTGAAGAGGATTATAATGCAGAATCTTTACCTGAAAAGGAAGATGTGGATATTGCCTCTTTCTGTTTTAATACTGCTCAAAAAATACCTCAAACTGGCTCAATTAATGTATTAATCAAAATTCAAATGGATAAGCAAAAGGTATAGCATTTAATGAATTTGAAAACTGATGTAAGTCTATAATGCATTGTTCCTTCTTATTTTTTTTTTTTTTTTTTTTTTTTTTTTTTTAAAGAATCTAAAGTGAAACTGCATTTAATCTTGAATGTTTTTGTTTTGTAACATTGCTATTCCTTTCTCTTTTTTTATTGAATATATAGCATTGCTTTTTGAAATGACTTTATACCACTTAAAATGTTTTCTTTTCTTATAGTTTTTAACTATTGATTTAAAACATAACATTTATACATACAGCTATTACTCTTAATAAATTGTTTGATTTAACCTCCTTGAAAATGTTTGAATTTTTAAAATAGTAATTAAAGTTGCTATAGTAATATTTTGCTGTTTTATTAATATTTATGTGTGATATTTGTAATGTTGAAACAGATTTGTAAAGGCTTTAAAATTTAATTACAATTTACAGGAGTAATGTAAGAATAAAAAAGTTTCTTTTATTTTCCTTTTAAAAAAAGTTTCTTTTATTTTCCTTTTAAAAAAAGTTTCTTTTATTTTATCAAGAGAATGGGAATTCTTCAACAGCACAAAGTCTAATAAATTTATAGCTAACTGAAGGAAGTCATGCTATTGTAACTTAAAAAATATTTAGGTTTGTTAACAAACAAAAAAAAAGTGTAAAATTCTTGACTTTAGTTGTAATATCTTTTTAATAGAATTCAGATTTGTATATACCAGTTGGGAACCTGAAAAATATTTAAATTAATTGTATTTTTAATTTTTACTGCTGTTTGTGTATTTTTTAATATATTACTCAAGAAAGCTGTTTATCTGAGTTTCACAATAAATGAATTTACTCTACAAGATCTCAAAACTCATTAATGAATGTGCACATTAACAATTCTTAATGATTCAATTTGATACTATATTCATCCTTCTATTATAAATTCTTTTTACTGTTATTAGTTTTACTTTAATTTTGTCATTAAATTGAGCTAACTTTTAGCATTTTTGGGTTTTCCATAACAATTATTGAAAATACTTGCAATTATTTATTGTGGCAACTACTAAGTTGGCAAAATTTTAAATCACAAAAATAAACTTTACTATTGAATTGTACTTGTACAGGATGATTATAATTTAAGTTGCACTTTCAAAAGGCTGTAAAAAAAAGGAACTAGTGATCAGAAGGACCTGATATTTCAATCTGAGTATAACTGAAGCAATGGGAATTTGTTTTTTGAAGAAAAAAACGTAATTCAATAGTGAACCAATAGAGGTCGCTGTACTTATTATAAGGGGCTTATTAAAAGGCTGGACATGTTGTTGTGGTTCTCTTTATTCAAAGCTACTAACACCACAATGAGGTGGTACCTCAGCAGACAGGGGGGAAGGTTTTTAACAGTCCCTAAGCTAAAAGTGATGAAATCATCAAGAAAAATAAGTTGTGAATAAGCTGCTATGACTTGCTTAAGGGAATGTTTAATATGTTGTCCACTATTTTATTCCACATATTGAAAGTGCAAAACAGCATGTTCCACAACAGATTGTGTAAACTAGTTGTGATGTTATCAATTTGTTGCATGATTCATGTTTTCTATTCATTGAAGTTTGCAATCAGATCCCCATACATAATATGTGAGCAAGAAGTTGCAAAGATTCAATTCAGGTGATTGTGGTGGACAGGCTGTTGGGAAATGGCGGTTAATTATTCTGTCATTCTCAAAATGCATGTTGAACAGCTGCTTCACTGAAATTTGATGGAGAAGTACCATCTTGCTTAAAAAGTTGTTTTATCCATGCTGTTGCTGTGCTGGAATGAGCTAATTACACACAAAAAAAATCATTACGTATCCCTTTGACTCTACCAGTAACCGGACATGAAGGACTAATCTCCTCAAAAAAGAAAGAGCCATCGATAAATGCTGCCATAAACATGTGCCACAGTCACCTTTTGAAAATTAAGAAGCAATGATCACATTTGAAATAGATTCTCTCTTGGCCATATTCTGCAATTTGGAGTCATGACAGAATCTTGAAGATGAAAAAAGGCTTCATCTATCTTCAAAGATGCATACATTGTCCACTTCCATTCGAGCAAGAAATTGCAGGACAAAAACTTCTCATTTTGGCAGGTCAGGAGGAACCAACTTCTGAACATTTGTATTGTTGAATGGATATCATTGCAGGATGCTGCATGAAATATGACAAACCATGCTGACTGTCAATTTCATGTGCTTTACATATTCCCAAAGCACTGCTTGACACTTTGTATTCTGTAGCCACATCATCCACTCACATCGAAGTAATTGATTTCTTATCTCTGTCTCATTTTATGTCAAATAAACCCTTCTCTTCTAGTTTATCAATCATTTTATTCAGACCAAATACAGTTAGCAAACTAGAGCTGCTTTTTAAACCCTGTAATGTCTGGAATTTCTACAATGCAATTGCTGCACATAATCACTGTTCTAGTAAAGTTTTGCTAAATTACTTTCACAAAACCAATTTCCATTGGTTCGCATATACTCTGATAAAATATCAGGTAATTAGGACCAGTGGTTCCTTTTTACGTACTTTTGAAAGTGCAACCTTAATTATAAGCCCCTGTATATGTAATTTATAAATTTCTGCCTTGCACCTACCTTGTTTTTATGCTGTTGAATATTTAACACTGAAAAATCAAAAATGAAAAAAATTATCAGAAGCATATTATTTTTTCTCCAATTTTTAAAAGTTATTATTTTTTTTCAACAAGAGAAGTAATTTCTTAATTATAGCATCTTTTCTCTCTAGTTTCATCTTTTTTAAAAGTTATATTGTGTAGCATCTGTTTCACATTATCATCAATTTGAGAAATATTCTTATAGATAATTTTTTGAGCTGATTTAAATATATTTTTCATATTTTATGCTGAATTACTGTTTCTCTATTTCAGTGTTTTTATTATGTCTTGGTGATACCCATTAAGTTTAGCAATTTTACTCATTGCATTTTTTTTTTTTTTTTTTGAAGTAATTATATGCTTTTAACATTTTTTATGCCATCTCTAATAACTCTGTACATGTCTTTTTGAAAAATGATTAAAAATTAAATGAAACAGCATGAAAAAAATACTTGGCTTTGGTATTTAACTTGTAGTTTTTAACCTACCTCATTTTTAATCTATGTATTATTTGTATTAATACATTTCAATGGAAATATTTGGAACAATTTGCTGTAATTTTCATTGCTATGAGACTTGCAAACATTTTCATTGTTGTTCTTAAACAGTGGGTATATTTAGAGTGGTTTTTATAAGGTGGATTAAAAGCATTGAGAAATTGCTTTACTCCCCTCCCCTTTCTTCCAAAATGAATATTAATATGAAGTCCTCATCAAATAAATTTTTTTATAAATATATTATTGCAATTTAAGTTTTGAAATTTTTAGTCATTAAGTATATATAGTAAAGTTAAGTTTCCTTAATTGGCTGTTCTTAAATTGAACATAATTTCTTAATACTTATCATTATGGCATTTTATAAAAATTTTATTAGTTTTTCAATGTGGGTTTTTGTTTGACTAGCTTAAGGTTATTTAAAGTCATTGCAAATAATTACATGCCTATGTTCTTTTAAGACGTGTAGTTTACTTATATGCTTTGTATGTGTAATGGAAGCCCTGGCTTTTCAAAAACGTACGAATTTTACTTATAATAAATTATTTAAATAATAATATAGGTAATTTTAAAAAATTGCTTGTATTATCAAAGTATTTCTTTGGAAATATTTTAATGATATATAATGTAAAATTTGTCATTTCCTTTTGAAAATTGTGTTATTGGAATTTTATTTAAAAATTACGTCAAATAAAATCCCATTAATCATTGATTAGATTTCATTTTACCATTAAATAATTAATTGCTTAATTTTAAAAAATTACATTCACTGAAAATTGCTCAAAAACATCTCTCTAATTAATGGGTAATTGCTTCCACAAAAATAGAGCTCGTAAATGGAACCGGGAAAAGCTGTTAAAAACAAGGATCCATTTCAGTTTCTCAAATATGTATTTATCCCAAATATTAGGACAGAAAAGTTTTTGCCAAGAGCTTTTTGAAAACTTACTTTCAACAAAAGCACTTAAGGTTATACATCTATCATTTCTATTTTTTTCTTTTCATCAAATTACTAGTTTTTTCCATTTTAACCATAACATAACAGTACTTTTTTAATTCTTTACAGTCGCAGAACTTCTTTGTATAGCATTTTTTACTGCCATTTTAAAAGTGTCAACATTTTTTTTAAACTGTACCATTTGTGGATTCAATCGAATTATGCAGCAGAGTAATATTATTTACTCACTTTTTTTCTAATAATTTTAAATTTGACTATGAAACTTATTTGAGTTATTGCCCTGTACTCAATCACTTTGTTAATAGTACTCTTTTGTTTATACAATTATTTAATGAAATCAAAAAAAGTTTTACCTTGTTTAAGGAGGGGGTTAAAAAAAAACCTCTTGTATTGTACCTGCTCATCTAAAAGAGTAAGAATCCCTACTCGGTGATCCTCCCATAAATAAATTCTTTGCTGTTCTGAATCATTTCCTCATTGACAAGAGCTGGAAACTAGCATGCAGATCTTTTGTTCTTTTTCATCTGGTCAGTGTTTGCAGCTTCTTCCCCCCTTTTTGTTCCATTCTTATTTTTTCATCATTCTTTCATTTTCTATTCATTTAATATGTTGAATGCTCTTAGCTCTTTTTCCTTCTTACTATTCATTTATATGTGCGCTAATTCTTTTATTACTCATTTTGCTCATAGTTCTTCAAAATGATTACTCTTTCACTTTTTAACCGTCCTATAAAATGTAAATAATCATATAACTGTAGAAGAAATTCGCATCACTTAAAGAAATTTTTAAAACTAATGTTTCTTATAAATTTAATGTGAGCTCTTAATTATAATATTCTTTTAAGTTGAGTATCTTCTGTTAAAAAAATTGTTAGAATTTGGAATATATTTGCGAGTGTTTTGAATTATTTAAATTTTCTATTACCGTAAAATCTTGACTATAATATGCACACACACATATAATATGCATACTTGATATGGCACCAAATTTTTAGAAAAAATTAATATTCGAATATAATACACACCCATAACTTTTCAATCTTTTATTGAAAAATTACACAAGTATTTATTAACATGCTTGAAATTTTTAATTAAAAAAAAAAACATAATTGTCAAATTGGATAGAAAAAAACTTAAATTTTAACACAAAACAAACAATGCTGTCAAATTATCAGTCATAATCAATTTCAATTGAACACAGCTGATATATTGTTATTGTGTCTAAGTCATAATTATTGGTGCTGTGTAATATTCAACATGTAATATAAGTTTCCATTTGTGTAAAAGAACACCTACGCAGGACTCATTTTACAACAATCTGTTACAGCTGCTGCACATTTGTTGTTTGATGTTTTAAAACTTTTTTTAAATTCTAACACAAGTATAATATGCACCCTCATTTTTTCTGACCAAAATGTGTGGGGGGGGAAGGTGCATATTATAATCAAGATTTTATGGTAATTTAAAAAATGTATTTTGTTTGTTTTGTAATCAATTTTCACTACCAAATTGAATCAAAACTAAATTTTTGTATTTAATTGTAGTTTTTATTATCATTCTAACTTGCAGTTATTTTTACATTTTATGAATTAATTCTAAAATTCTCGTTTTTTAATTAGATATGCAAGAGCATTTGTATTATGTGCTAAATAATGTATAAGTATTTTGTGTAAAATTTTATTGTTCTCCCAAAAAATATTTTTGATTTGCCAAGGTGTGTTTTAGGGTTTATAATATAAAACTAATTATTCTTAAAATATTTTGCTATGGTTAGTTGATATATATTGATGGGATAGTTAACATTACTACATATTTGGATTTGATTGAATCTAAGAATGATTTTCAAAGAATGTGATTCTATGTGAAAATTTTGTTGTTATCTTGATTCTTATTATTATGTGTTAAGAGAGTGAATGAAATTATAAAGTAGAATATGAATTTATATATTTAATGTACAATATTCAAAAGGATTCATCCTATTTCAAAATTCTATATTTTTATAATAAGCAACAAGGAATGTTAATTAATACATGAATGTAAAGTGAATGTATAGAGGGTTTTTACAAGTGTTTAATATATCTTCTTTTAGTTGCACTTGTAATGTCAATTAAATATGTCAATTCCTGCCAAATACATGAATTGTCTGTTGTAATTAATCAGTAGCCAGCAAAAATCTGTTGTTTAAGTTGAAATAAATTTGTGGTTTGTGGTGGCACACACACTTTATCTTTTACAAACCCTCAAATGAAGAAATTGCATGGGGCCATATCAGGTGACTTAGGTGGCCAGCTGTGTCAATCAAGTCATCTGGTTCACTGCAACTGTGAGGTAGCTCAGTGAAAATTTCTTCAAACAGTCAGTCCTCTTAGTCATTAATAACAAAACTTTCTTCTTGGCCTACTTAAGTTCATGAGCATTCATGAAATGGACGATTAAGCATAGATCCAACCTCAACAGAAATGACAAACACTCTGTATTTTATGAATGTGTTTAGAGACAAATGATAAAGAAGGTAGAAATGATATTGAAAAACATTTTTAAGGAAAGAGATTAGTTAGCTGTAGTTTTAAACTCTACCCCTTGATTTCATGCTTTTACTCTCATCTGTTTCAATTAGTATGGACCTCAAGACTCTTCCATTGTTTTTATTTATTTCAGTGAGGAAAAATTCTTGCTGAGCTTTGTGTTCCATTTGTCATCAAACAGTATAGTTTGAATCATCAATTTCCATTATAAAATGTATTCAATCAGAGCATTCTTTTGTAAAGTTATGATCCAAAAAGCAAAAACACTTTGATATTGCAACTATAAGTTCAAATCTTCTGCTAAGCAAATGGCTGTGAGGAGTATTAAAAATTTTTATAGATAATGATATAAATTAAAGCAACTGTATTGAATCTAATAACAATATTGAGGGTAAAGTATAATCAAATACTGAGCAATTCATGAATAAAAAAGTAACTTCGAAGGTACACTGATGAAATTATTGGCAAATGATTTGCAACCTTTTTCTATAGTTGAGGATACAGGTTGCCATGTATATGAATATATGTATGCCTTGAATTCACAGTATTATTTAACAATAGGAAAATGATTTCAAATTCTTATTTACTTCAATAGATTTTAGATTTTGTAAATATATATAAAAAAAAATTCTCGTTTTGAGATATTACCAAAAATGCTTTACTTTCCCTGCCTGTTGATAAAAATCAAAAAATTATGTTCACAGAGTATAAATGAAAATTTTCTTTTTAATTTGGACACTTTAATTTTTTTTTCAAATGTGTATATATGTAGTACAGAATTCATTTAAATACATTTGAGGTTTTGTTCTAAGAATCTAAAGAACAAGTTAATTATAAAATAGGTTTAAAAAGTTCTTTAAAAATGATCTGGAACAGGTAAGAACAATTTAGCTAAAAGAACAGATATTCCCATTCCAAACCACATTAGAGATGTTCACTAAACAACTTAAGTCTGAAGATAAATTTATACGATTTCCAAAAGTAAATTACACTATCTAAATGCATGTTTTTGCACTATACAATGGGCGGACATCTGGACACCAGTTATTCAAATGCACTAAAAATATTTATGTAAATAGTGAAAATTTCTGTATGTAGATAATTAAAATCAGAATTTCTTGGGGGAAAAAATTGCTTGTTTTGTTTCAGTTTAGATAAGAAAGCTGGTGAATAATAATAGTTTATTTTTTATTTGCATTGAGTTCATGTTGAGTCATAATTGTAAAAATGATTGTATGCAAAATACATAATAAAACTTCTGTAATTTATTATACATCTTATAAATTAAGTTTGATATGGGATTAAATGTGTATTTTTCTGTAAAAATGCATATCAAAATAGTTACCATTTTTGAGTATAAAAAATTGGATTTTATTTGTAATTTTAAAATTTTGATTAATATTAATTCAATTTCATAGTGTAGCATACTATATTCGAAAAAATAAGTATCAATCTTCTTGGCTCTATTTTACAAATGAGTTTGATTTGTGCTTAATAAGCAAAAGTTTAAAGTACTTACATTTTTTTAAAATTATTTTTGATACTCTGTATTTACTTTTAAAGGTAAAATTGCTATTTTTAATAGCCCTTGATATTCTAAGAAATTATTAGTTATTTAATACAAACTTACAATAAGGAATGTCAACAGTATAACAATAATTAACTTGAAATTTGATTGTCGTATCAAAATAAACCATTTCTTCATAAAGATCTCAGCAACTGGCTTTTTCAAGATGCACCTGAGTGTCACTTGAAAATGCTCTCGTTCTAATTTTTACAACACAATAAAAATACATGTATATTGAAGCAATTTTTTGTTTGTTTTTGTTTTATATATTTATGATGGTTTTTTAATTATATTTTATTATTATTGATAGTTATTCTGATGTTCTGATACATGCAAATAGAAACAATAGATATCTTAGAAAGTTCTTGTATATTTTATAAAGCTTGAGAACAGTTTTCTCAAGGACTAATTATAAGAGGGTTTTGCCATCTCTTTCCTTATTTTTAACCCCTTGTTTTTGTGTATTTGTCCTAGAACATCTATTATATCAATCATATTGGTACATCTTTATTTTTGATAAGCTATTCAATGAAGATTAAATTTTCTAATTTTTTTCTATTTTATAAATTTTTTTCAATTTTGAAAATTGTCTTCATTATTATTTGGACAGTTATCTTCTCTAATAAGTCTTATTTAAATTACTGATATGATAATCTTTTTCAGCATTTTTACTGTCTTAAATTTCTGTTACATATTTTAACAAAATATTTCTATTTCATAAGTGACATCTCCTCTTTGTTTTTGTTTAATTTTTTTTTCATAAGTTATTCCATTATTTCTGATGGGTTTTTTAAATGTTTCTTAAGACATAATTTAAAATGACAGTTTTAATATTAATGGTATGTTCGAACAATCTCCAGGATATTCTTGTTGTAATAAATACAGTTACTTGTAGAATTCACTTTTTCATAAATCAAAATCCTCAACTGAAATCCTTCCAATTGTGAAATTCCAATTTTTTAAAAGTCTACTTTTGTACTTTTTACAATATCCCATATTATAGATTGTTAAAATTAAATGGTAACCTAGGTCTTAATTTAAAATTTTTCAAATTTTTAAAACACTTTTGAGACAGAAAATAATAAAATTTAGTTGATAAATTTTATTTATATTAAGAATTCCAACAATTTTTTTAATCATATGCATAAATTTTAACATTTTATTTTAATTATATCACTTTAGTTTGTAATTATTTTTTTTATCTTTAACAAATTGTATGTGCAAGTTATAAATATTTAGTTCATATGAAACTCCTTGAAGAATGCATTTTAATCAGGAGTAACAATCTTTATAGAATTAAAGAAATTCTCATTTTTGTGAGATAAAAACACTTAGTATATTTTTAGAATAGAAAATGCATTTTACTTTGAGTAATGTCATATGAAGTAGTTTCTTAAATGTACTTATTTTTGCATTCTTGCCGTATATTTATAAAACATCTGTTGAAAATACTTTAGGTAATAAGTGTTTATTATTATGTTAATATATATTTTTCTTCTGAAGGTATTTTTATTTAAACTCCATTCTGAGATACAAGAGAATATGATTGTTGTCACAGCTTTTCCAATTGTTACACTTTTTTGTGAAGCTAATATAGAACTGCTGTTTGCTTTATCATGTTCTGCTGATAATGCCAAAAATGTAAGTTTATGTTTTTTATTCCTTATAATCTCAAAATTCTTTAGTAAAATTTAGGTAAATAAAATAATTATATTTCATAAAATTTAATTTTTCTTTACTTTAGAATAGTGAATGTTAACTATTAAAGTAGGTCTAGAAAAATTATCATATTTGTTTGTACTTCTGTGAATATTTTTTTAAAATCGATATTTTCTTTTACAAATTATTAATTAAAATTTCCAAACCTGACCTTTTTAAAATGGCTATCAGTAAAAAATTTGACCTTTATAAATCATAAACAAAATAGTCTCAATTTTGTTAAGAATAACTAAATCATTATTTTGTAGTATTTTTATTTATTTGATGTGTAATAAATTTTTTAGTATATAACTTAATTACTCAAATATTGAGCTGTAGAGAAACATGGTCGTAATTTAAAGAATGTGTTTATCAAGTAGGCAAACTAGATTAATTTTTTATTAATTTTACAATATTTAGTGTATGGTAATGATACAATTTTTTGAGTAAAGTGTTTCAAAACCAATCCTTATTTTATGTTTATAGTTGCAAGCTCTCTCCAGATTTTTATGTGTGGTAGTAGAGTTGTGTATCAAATTTACTCACCATCTTAACTACCAAGTAATGAAGAAATTATTAGTAAACTTTAAATTTACTTAAATTTTTGAGCATGGAATTATTTTAAAAAGAGCTCTAGAGCAAGTATGAGCAACCTTCTTAGACTGTGAATCTAATTCAACTTTAAAAGTTTCATACAGGCCGCTTGATAAAAACGAATATATTTACGCATAATGATATACGTATAAACCAGCTCTTTACTCGCAAAATGAACATCAAGAAAACACTATGAAAACAATTAAATAGAATTACTAGATAAAACCAGCAATAATAATAATAATTGTGATAGGAAAAAATCTTAAACACTTTAAATACGCAGTTTTTCACTTTTTTTTTTTTTTTTTTTTTGCATTTTATTGATGACACAGCAATTTGCATGCAGCCTTTCCAATGATAAATCATTTAGCTTCGATCGATAATTTCATTACTGAAAACAATTGCTCACAGATATAAGTACTTACAAAAAGTGTCATGATTTGTATGTCATGCATGACTAGTCATGGAAATTTTTGACAATCTTTATAGAACTTTTAAATGTCCACATTCTGTTATTTATTCCTCAAATCCTTGTAATTTTGTAAGTCTATTAGTTCCATTTTTACTCTATACAGAACTATTTTCACTTCTAAATTTTATGGTGAGAAAAATATATTAAAATACATAATGGCATTTTCTGATCTAAATATTTTAAATCGTTTTATTAATTTGGATACCAACTCTTGGATTTTCTGGGCATATTTTCGTATTTCAAGAGAATTTTTTTTTTCCTTAAGTATGGAAAATGTGTTGTTTGACAACAGATGTTTGTTCTAGATTTTGAGTTTAAATCCAAAAACTCTTGTTTTATCATGCATATTATGTATAAACTAGCTCCTTCCTTGATTGTCCTCCAATCTCAAAGGCATACCTTCTTTAGGAAGTACAGGATTCATAACCAAAAGTAACCTAGTGATATTTTTCTCTCTCATGGGACTTAGTGTATTTTGTTAAACATGACTGACGTGACCCTAATATATCTCAGCAATCATGCTTTGATTTTGATACTCCTTCTTGTCAACCACTTTTTACCTTTTTCTTCCGGCGCGCCGGCGGGGGGGGGGGGTTAAACAAATGTTTGGCTTGGTTTGGCTTTTGTACCCTAAACCTTATTTGTCACTTATTCATTTCTTGAAGATCCATATTTAAATCATGCAGATTGTGAGTTACAGTGACGATAAAGTGAAAATCACACATCCATTCTTTATAATTGAATTGAGGAAATCGATATTCTTTCATTTTCACCAACAAATTAATTTTTTTTAAGTTATACATACCTTTTTAAGCATAGTTGGTCTATTAACTAATTCACTATTGTATTATAAATTATGTCACCATATTCACTTTCCATATCCTTCAAACATTCTTTAAATTTGTGATGATTTAATTCTAAGTAAAAATTAATAAGATTTATTATAGGCATGGTAATATTTGGTACATTTAAAAATTTTGCACATAGATTCCGTTAGGGAATTATGCAATAATTAACTCATATTTCATCATTCATGCTTGACATTACTCATGTTCCATCAATTGATATTTGGACAATTGTTGGTTGGAAGCTTTTCATTCTTTTTCTTTAGCTCAATAGCTTTATAGTTGTGGAAGACAGTCAAATCAATTCAAACTAAGCCAAACATGTTTGATCAATGTTCGCCAAATTGCTTTTACACCATAGACATCCATGGTAACTCAAGATGGATTTGGGATGCAGGAAGCAACGCAATCTGATATATATCAAACATGCATCCAAAGCTTCTTTCATTCCGGCAGTTGTTGCTACTCATGTTAGCAGCACAAAATACTGATTTCATCATGTATTTCGAGCTGTAATCTTGACATAAGTTGTAATTTCCACCACTTTACCCTTGTACCTAATTACAATTATATGTTATGCTTAGCCTTTGTGTCCATTGCCTTGATGGTATAAAATTTTTTATTGCAAGTAATGTTACCTGTAAGATGCGAAAAGCAAGCATTACATTTATTAGCCATTGCATTGAATACGTAGGTTTTACTTAGAATGATAAATGGTACTGCAGCAAGATTTGAAAATAATTTTTAATCAAAAATTATGTATGAAAAATATTAGTAACAAATTTAAGATATGAGATTTTTCTATAGAAATGGATACTGAACTGCTTGTAGAGACTGAATGCAATTTAATTGATGTTTTTTTTTTTTTTTTTTTTTTTTTCAATGTAAAACCACTTTAAAGAACCAGACTTGGTTTCACAAGCACATTTCAGGAACCTTTAACTTCTCTCTGTAAGCTAAGTAGAAACAGCTTACTGGAAAGCTATTCCCAGAGAAATGTTTTCAATTCCCAGTATCTAAAAGGTTATGACCAAACTTGGATTTCATTTAAAATTTCTTTAGTTGTTCCAACTCGGTAAAAAATATTTTTTGTCACACTTACAAATAGCTGTCATCAGATTGTGCAAGTAGTATCTTCTCTTGTCAACATATATGAGATAGGAACTGTCTTAATAACCTTTAAATGTGTATATAGAAATTTTTATCTGGATCCATTTTTATTTGCAGGGAGGGACTGTATTTCAATACACAATTTAGAGTGAATTTAATATGGACAATATTTCTTATTATAGAAATAAAGAGTGCATAAAATATTAACATCATAACCTTGTATGATTTAACTTTCGGCATTTGATAGAAGGCCTTGGAATTATGTGAAAAATCTATGCATTTTATTCTTTGATATATCACCTTTGCCTCTCTATATATAGAAAAGAATTCTATGCAATGGCAGTGCTTAAAATTATATTTAATCTGTGACTTATATAAGCATGAATGATTTGGAACTCCTAATTTTGAAATCTAAATGTTCTCGTTTTGTGTGTGTGTGTGTGTATATATATATATGTATGTATGTATTTGAATGTATCATAACTGTATTAATTTTCTTATGTTTTTCAGTTACCTTCAACTTGGAATAATCCTACTGTTGTCTTCAAAAATACTGCTAACATGTGTCATCCATTACTTGTTTGGCAAACCAGATCTGATATTTTATCATCAGAAACTTTAGTTATCCTTGATTATTATATTTCTATATCTGTTCCTTCTTCTGGAGTGTGGAGCAATCCAGTTTATTTTCATCCTCATTTAGATGAAAATAACAGACATTCAGTTTCTGTTCCATTTAAATGTGATGAGAAATTCACCACTACTATACCATTAGTTATAACTAGTCATAGGCGAAATGGAATGTTATTCTTAATTATAGATATGGATCCCTGTCCTTTATTGTTGCTTCATAACAGAACAAATATGAATATATTTTTTGGGCAAAGTGTGAACTCTGATGGTAAGTTGTTGTTTTTTTTTAAAAATTAACTTTTATTACTTTAATTGAGGGGTTATAATTAATTATATATTTAGGAAATTTGAGAATAAAATGTTAAGAATTTGGTGATGTATTTTGAATTGATAGTTTATTTAATCTTAATTATTTTCAAAAAGTGTCTTGTTAGGATGACAAAAAAATAATTAACCAGACAAATAATTTATATAATTTTGTAATAGAAAAATCAGATAATTTGCATACTAATTTCTACCAAATATGCTTAATGAGTGTTTAACAAAGGAAAGGAAGCTGAAATTCGACACTTTAAGAGAAATTAGATGGAATCAAATTGAGAAGCTAGATTGCAATTAAACACCTTAATTTTATTTATTATTAATCTTTTCGTTTAAGTTCTGTGTTTATGTATTTATTAAACAAAGATGTGTTTTGCTTATGTATTATGTTAATTTTATATTTATTTGAAGTATGTATATTTATAATATTCATTCTTTTTTTTTTTTTTTTTTTTCAAGGTAAATCTGATTCTAAATCAGTTTTTGAAGAATTTCAGAAACATGAAATTGTTCCAGTTGTATCACCAGGGTGTAGTGCTCATTATTCGTTTCCTTTATTGCAAAAGCAGTTTCCATGTGTACCTGATAAATTGTCTCTGTTGTGTTTTGGATTGAAAGAGGAACCTAGTCAAAATTTTGTGTGGAGTATTCCATTTAAAATCAGTATGGATAAACAATTTGTTCATATACTTGGTGTTTGTGATTTTATGGTTTGTAGTGAGCGCATAGGTCATACAGTTAATTTGTACATTGATCCTGTAAATCGCATTGAAGTAACTGCTAATGAAGTTCGAAGCAGGATTGCCCTTGCAACTAATACTAATGTGAACTCTGAAAAAAAAGAAATAGTGAAATCAAAGGACCCAGGCATTAAAAAGAAAAATGAAATGAAAGTGAAAAATAAGTCAATTCCTACATCAATGAAAAGACCTAAACAATTTTCCAGTTCTAGTATTATGCTATCACATATTTATTTTTTCAATATTAGAATAATTCATGTCAGTTTAATATTATGTGATGAATTTCAAGAAAGAAATAAAAGCATTGAAGTCTTGAGATTGAATATTGATAATGTAATACTGCATTCAAGACCTCAAAATGACACTAACTGCAAGCTTCAAGATATATCATTATGTTTTGAACACATTCAGTTAGACAATCAACTGAATGAAGAAGGCAATGTAGTCTATGATTTTCCAGTTGTATTACACAGACACATCAGAAAAGAAGATACGACTAAATCAGATGTACATCATAATGTTTTTTTGCCTAACAAAATTCGAGAGAATTCAATGTTTATTTTAAATGCAATTATTGAATTGCCTAACGAAGAATGTAAAAGTATTGTTGTTCAGTCTATTAATGTGGAATTGCTTCCTATATCATTGAACTTAGAAGATGTATTTTATTATAAGGTTATGAATTTATTTAAGACCTATATTCCTATGAATTTTCACCAACACATGCCACATTGGTGTGATATTTATGTTCCTAAAGATACCAGATACATTTCTAGTATTCTTATGCATCCTGTACACTTCCAACGCATTGTATTTAATATACAAGAGATCTCTTTAAGCTTACATGCGTCTTTAAAACTGTATTTGTCTCTTGAACATTCTTTACTTTGTTTTCAACCATTTGAAAGGGAAGAAATATTTACTTCTCATTACGAAATTGGACGAATGATTGTAATACATTATGTCACTGGAGCTTTATTTCGTGCAGGTAAATGTTTAAATTTCAAGATGTATTTAAAAATTTCACAAAAAAAAAATTAACAAATATTTTCAGTAAAACTTTGTTTTTAATATGCATTCCTTGTGTTATTAAGAATATTATTGATTTTTAATGTGGTATGGAAAATATTAAAAGATTTTAAGTAGTTTTTAATGAAAAATAATAACGTAAACTTTTGTGCTAATTCTGAAATATGATCTGAGTAGCAGTTTTTAGTACGTACTTTTTCCATGAATTTTAGTAAATACAAAAAAGAAAAATATTAGTGTCTCTTTTTATAAAATTATGTATTTTTTTAAAAAAGTAATTTTTCTTTCTTTACAGACTTTTTTCTTAATTTATAGATTTTCGGTTTCTTCGCCAAACAATTACCATCTCTGTCATAAAGTCAAAATTAAAAGAAATAATCATCTGAATAATGAGTCCTAAAGTTTCTTACCATACTTATTTAAAATAATTAATCATAAAGTCTTGTGATAGTTCTCAAATTTTTGATACTTAATATACTTAAAACAGCAATATTTTTATATGTTATTTTAAGAACAAATTACAGTCACAAATGAATTAGGTTTTTTGAATTTAATACTTGGAAAAGATAAAATTTCTTTTAAGATTTTTTTCCTGATTATATATCTTTAATGCATTTATTTTTTATAAATTTTCCTTGAAAGGATGGGTTGTTGGATCTCTGGATCTTCTTGGAAATCCAGCTGGTTTTGCTCGAGCAGTCAGTGCTGGAATGTCAGATTTTGTCTACTTGCCATATAAAGGCTTATTACATGGGCCACGAGCTTTCGTTTCTGGATTAACAAATGGTGCAATTTCACTTTTTACTCAAATATCATCAGGTAAGTATATAATTCCCTTAATTGTACATTTATTTCAAAGTTGCATATTGGAATTCAAAATAAGTGAATCAAAATGCATAGAAAAGGTAATGTAATTTCTAAATCATTAATAAAAATTTTGTTTAAACATTTTCCAATTTTTATGATGAAAATATATTTCAAGTAATAAAGTAAATAAATTTACCAAATTTCAAATTTTGATAATGCTGTAATAGTAATAAATTTAGTTTTTCACATCATTATGATAAAAATAATTGTTAAATACTTCGTCTGTAGTTGATTTGTATTTTAATATAATTGAGGATACACATTCAAAGGTTACTTTTTGTTGGAAAATAATAATTTAAAACTTATTTTTTAACTGAGAAAAAATATGCTTTTAAATAATATGGGTACGATTACATTTTTTTAATCCACTAAAAGGAATAATGAGAATATTTGAGTCACTTTAGATCATTGGAAAGTATTTTGATAATTTTTTTCTACATTGTTTAAAAAACGTTCTTTTTTTTTTTTTTTTTTTACTCAAAGTACTATCCGTAAATGCTGTATATTCGGTTTAATGGAATGATTTCAGTAAATCAATAATACTAAATGGTGTGTTTTCATTGGTTAATAAATTGTAACTTAACAGTTTGGCTAGAATGCTATAGCAGTAGGATTGGAGGGCTCATAGATGTTTTATGATATAATAGGAACTGTTGCATGTTAAAATGAACTGGATCACAAAATTCTAACATGTTTTATACATGAACTTAAAAGAGTAAAGTATAAATTCTAGTGGCATAATATGATCAAAGTTCAACTTTACAATGTTTGTCGCTGATAACCCTCAATGAAACTCAAAGCTACTGAAGTGCCATTTTGAATTAAAAAATATGGGTACATTACCATTTTCTGATAGATCTGAATAGTGACATGAATTTTTATGGATCAGAATTTTTTTAAATAATTTTTAAAGGCATGAGTGCAAAAATATACAACAATGGAATGCTAAAAAATATGCATTAAATTGTCTTGTTTAATTTAACTATCCCAGTGATTCCACTTCCCAGATAAATCTGTCTAATGTACATTATTGGGTGAAATCGATTTGTGACAAAATCACTGTTTGAAATTAAAAGGATTACGGATTTGAAACTTAATTTTTTCAAGAAACAGATTTTCAGAATGACAGGTATTTCCAACGAGGCCTCAAAATATATTTGCTTTGAAAACTAATACTCTCATAACTCAAGGTGTAAATATTAAAAAAATATGGAGCTACCGTGTCTCTTATGATTTGAACATGGTTCAAAAGTCCATAGACTATAGTGTGGAGCTCTTTAAGAATTACTAATGTGATATTAATCAGATAAAATAAGTCTATCTACTTGTTTTGGGATGCTTGTATAATGTTAGACATTCTCTTTTACCTGTGCTAACCTGTAAAGGAATTCCATTTCTGTTTGAAGACTGGTATAAATTGACATTAATTAAATGTTAATAACTTTGATCATTAAAACTTTTGCTGCTATAGAGAACTTTTTAGTTTTTATCTACATGAAGTCTATTATGCCCTGGTTTCTATTTTATGCCCCTTGTGAATATAGCATTTGTAAATTAACAATTTAAACATCAAAAAGTCATGGTGATTTCGATTGTTTTTCATGAGTTTTTTTCCCTTAATATTATTTGTAATATAAGATATGCTTCGGTTTTTCAAAGTGTTATTTATACTGAATAATGCAATGTTTGGCTCAGAATAATTCATTTTTCTATAGTCTTCTTGAAACTTTGCTATAGTCTACTTGTTAAGGATATTGATGTAATTGGATATGTTTTATTAGAAAATCCATTTACAATCTTTTTTTTCAATCCTGTGATATATTTCTTTATTCATAAAGGTTTTAACATTAAAGTATATGCAACATTTTGATTTTGATTAAAGACATATTTGCCTTTGTACCATAGACCATTGTATTTTAATGAAATGATCCAATGTTGTAAGTAATTTCTCGAAATGAAAAAATGAATTGAGTTTTTGTTTTAATTGACGTTGAATTAGAACTGTTCTATGAGCTATTAGTTATGAAAATTGTAAGTTTGAACTATGATCAAGTAGAAGAAATGACTCATGCTCTAGTAATTCATATCCCAAGTTCCTACATGACAGCTAAATTAGATTTAATATGCATCAAGAATCCTCCTTTATCCCACACCGTGACCTTTGGCAAAATGAATTCAGTAATCTGTGGTCAGCCACAAAGTATCTTTTGGGTTGTTTCAATTTAATTTCTAAAAATAATGAATGTATTGATGGTAATTACATGAATTTATTATATATATTGAATTTTAAATTAATTTTGTTTTATTAATTTATGCTCATTATTGGCATGTATTACTTAATTATATAAGAATTGTGTTCAATTTGTGATATCATGGATCAAAAATATATCAAACACATTTTAACTTTACAATTATTGTGTCTGAACAAAATTTGTAACTGACTGCTTTTTACATTAATATTGTGAAATGTTGAAGAAAATTAAAATATAAAGAAGGTGTAGAGGATGTTGATCTAATTAAGAAGAAAAAGAAACACTTTAAGTGCATAGAATTTTAGTTCAAATCAATTCTCAGAAGAATTTTTTTCAAGAATTAGTTACTAAACTTTTAATTTGCAGGAGGGTTTTCTATATAATCAGGGCTAGATTCTTACTCTTATTATTATTAGAAATATTAGTATTTCTGAGCTTGGTAAACACTTCTCTTGACTATGTCACTGCTTGTAACATTTATTTTTAAATATCATTATATTTATATAAATCATAATTTTCATTACTGTCTGAAAGAATAAGTTGAAAATAATCAAAAATTGAATTAAATCAACATTGTTAGTTTGTACTTTTTATTGATGAACAACTTAAATTTGAAGGTTGTATGAAACTGATCTTGAGAGCCTCAAAGAAAGTAATACAGTATTCAAAAGTGGATTTTAAAAAGGTTTCTTTGAAAAGAAATTGAAAAGATTACAAAAAAAGAAAAATTTCTGGATAGAAGTTTATCTTTCTGCATATATTTATTTAATGGTTGAAACTGTTAGAAGTTGTCTAGTAAAAATAATTCCTGACAGTGAGTTTGTTGAAACTTTTGTTTCGTTATTATTGATTTCTTTTACTTTCTTGTTCATATGTTATTGTGGTGTATTATTTTCATTCATACACTGTTAGTCAACAAATAAAAATTTTCTTCTTATAGTAGGCTTTTGCATTCAAAAACAAAAGTATTTAAATTTATTTTTGAATTACAAAAATTTAGTTCTCTAAATAATATTGTTATGTTTATTGAACATGATTGACTGTTTTTTAAAAAGAATGTCAATCAATTGCTTACTTAAAATGAAAGACAAATTTGGGTGATAGTAAAAGTTTTTTAAATCCTAAGAGCCAGTAGACAAAAACTAGGTGAAAGTAAATGAAACTGAAGAAACTACTTGAAACTGTGTACATTTCAGTCTTCTTATATTTATAATACCTAAACATAGCCTACCTTTACTGTGCAAAACAACAGAGAAAGACATTATTTGTTACAACCGCTTATCTATTCAATCCAAAAAAGTTATCATTTGTTGTTAATTTTAGGACTTTGACATGATCCCTTGAATATTCTCCATTGTGTTTCTCTAATGAACAAATTTTTAAAAAATAGTTCTGATAATGTTGAATGAGCCTGTTGCAATATATTCATCATGATTCATTCATTACAGTTGATTTTAACCTTAAGAGTACAGTTGATCTGATACCTTAAGAGTAAATTATATTTACGAAGATGATTTTCCCACTTGTAGCAATATGTATACATTTCTTTATATTATTTATAACTGTTTTTTTTTTCTTACAACAAATTTCTGTTTCAATTTAGAAGATTTTCATTTAATTTCTCTTGTAATTTAATAAAACTCACAAATAAGTACTGTCATGTTATTTATTCCATTTCACATTTGATGTTGAAAATAGTTTCTTAAAAAATATTGAGCCATTAATATCCAATAAAATGACTATTTAAAAATACATGAATCTTGATTTACTGTAATTACTATATCCAAAAAATACTGCCAAATAGATTAAATCTGCTGTGAAACATTGTTTGTGGACCTTTTCACCTGAATTGGGTTAATGAATGTGCATAGTACAAAAGTTTTTTTTTTATTTGTATGTGAATATCTTAAATAAATCTATGATAATGATTGCTATAATATTCCTTAAACCATGTTATTTTTAGGAGCTATCACATGCATGGCAAGTTTGGCATCAAGTATATCAAAAAACATGGATTTTCTTTGCTTAGATGGAGAACATTTAGCACGTCAAGAACTCGTACGTCGTCACTTACCTGAAGGCATTTCGGATGGTCTAGCTCAAGGGTTAAGTGCATTTGGGCTTAGTGTCCTTGGTGAGTTTATTGTGTGTGGGCATACTTTTTATTTGCAAACATTATAACATTGGTTAATGCACTTTTTTCAAAATGAATCTATATCTTAAAGTTTATTAAGAATGAGGCAATTAGAAAAAAGTAACTTGTTAGAATAAGTCATATGATATTCTATTTTGTGCTTATGATAGCTTATGAAGGTAGAAAGAATTGTGTTCTGATTGGATCCACGTTAACACATTACATAGGGCACTAGAATCTCGAGAAAGTATCACAACTAAAAAATGTGCTTTACTTTTATCATATGAAGTCACTGATATTGATAGAAGATTGTTTATCGCATTATCGTATCTCAGCTATTGAAATGCATCCTTATGTCAGAAATATCTGGAAAGTGTTATCCCAAAAGAGATAGCTATTTCAATTACTCGCATTTCAATAAGAGACTTACTATTTCAGTTTCTCTATTTAAATGGGTAATTAAATGTTATTAATGAATAACTTCTCTTTATTTTGAGAATTTTTGAATTCTGTTAAAAATTTTCAATAAGTACCTTCAACATATTTGTTTAGTTCTATTTGCACCTTTTTTTTTTTTTTTTTTTTTTTAATTTTTTTTGGAAATTTTTTTTTTTATTTTGTTTAAAAAAGAAAAATTAAAAAAATAAAAAAATTTTAAAAATGTTTTAAAATTGAGTTTTTAAATAAA
>BMAW01039077.1:1406358-1433815 GCA_019974015.1 Nephila pilipes
TGCATTAGTGTCCTTGGTGAGTCGACATGTGTGGGCATACTTTTATTTGAAACATTATAACATTAAATGCACTTTTTCAAAATGAATCTATCTTAAAGTTTATTAAGAATGAGGCAATAGGAAAAGTAACTGTTAGAATAAGTAAGATATTCTATTTGTGCTTATGATAGCTTATGAAGGTAGAAAGAATTCTGATTTGATCCACATGTTAAACATTATAGGGCACTAGAATCTCGAGAAAGCTTTATCACAACAAAAATGCTTTTACTTTTATCATCATGAAGTCGATATTGATAGAAGATTGTCTCATCGCATTATCTACTCAGCTATTGAAATGCACCTTATGTCAGAAATAATCTGGAAGTGCGTTATCCCAAAAGAGATAGTTATTTCAATTATTCAGCATTTCACAAGAGACTTACTATTCGTTCTGCATTTTAAATGGGTAATAATTATTAATGAATAACCTTTATTTTGAGAATTTTTGAATTCTGTTGAATTTTCAGACCATTTCAACATATTTTATTTAGTTTCTATTTGCACCTTTTTTTTTTTTTTTTTTTTTCCCTTTTTTTTTTTTTTTTTTTTTTTTAATATTTTTAGGAAATTATGTTTTTGATAGTCTTTCACTCAGATAAATTAAGTAATATATAAAATTTTCAAAATGTGTTACATTGACATTTGAAATACATTTAGTTTAATTTATGGTGTAGTGTGGAGATATAGTGTATCAGAATAGAGCCACAATATAAAATAGAAAATGCCTTTTATTCTAATTTTAAATTGAAAAAAATCCTTAACATCTCTGGGGATAAAAGTATGTGTGTGTGTTGCCATTTTATGCAATATAAAATATGAAACATCAAAATAAAGTGATAAACATTCTAATTCATTTGACTCAAGAGAATATGTGATTGTGTTATATATATGGCTTTGAAAATATTTGCAGTATTTTCTCTTTCTAAATAGCATTTCTAATAAATCACTGCTTTTAATCAATTTCCTGCTCTGCACACTAACAATATTACTTAACAGTTGATTGAATGAAGAAATTAATATGTTTTTTGTAATGTGGTGATTTACATTGAAGATAAACTAATCTAATTTAACAAAAAGTTTTTTATCGACTTTCTTTAAAAAAAATTATTAAATCATTTATTTATATTTTGGAAGTAAGAATTGAGAAGAACAGGAGTGATAATTTGATATAAATGAAACCCAATTTTTTTAATTGAAATGTTAATTTTGAAAGAATTAAAAAAAAATATTTTTAATCCAATATTACTGTATTAAAATTATACATGAGGGAAAATAGAATATTCAATATAAAGTTCATGTTAATTTAAAATAAAGAGGTTTAAATTAAAGCACTTTTCCGAGTTATATTATTAAAAAGGCTCGCTATGAAAGCTATTAATGTTTGTCCATAGAAAAATTCATGCTAATTGTAAGACTTTATTCCTTTCGTAAAATGTTAGATTTATAATTTTTTTTGTTTTATTTCGTTTATAATTCTTTTTTCTCTTGGTTAAAAACAGTTAAGAATAATTTATTATTTATAGCATGGAAAGGAATTTTGATTAAATGAAGGTAAAAAATAAAAGTCTGCAGAACTTAACCATTTCTATTCTAGCTTGCTTCTATTTCATTTAATTTCATGAAACTGTTTTTGTTTTCAATAACAATTGATGGTGTCTTGTATTTCTTCTCTTTTAAATATGTTTACAATAAATTACAGTATTAGTAGTCTTTTTTTTTTTGTCATAAAGCAATGCTACCCTGCAATTAAAATGTTTCTCGACTCGCAATAATATTTTTCACTATAACATGTCTTAAATAAAATTTGGATTAAAATATTGTATATTTTTTTAATTCAATGTGTTTACTATGTTTTTATTTTGTTTCTAAAAGTGCAGAAAAACATCACCTGTATATGCGTTATCCACTTTAGCAAGCTTATTTATTTATGTCAATGAATATTTACATGGCAACAAACATGGAATCAATACATCATGAAAGCATTGGATAAAAAATGCAGTGATTGCACAATATTTAGTGAAAGATGGGACAAGTCGTCTTTGAATCCAAAATCCTTCACATTTCACATAAATCATGCTTTTTAGGATCATTCAACAGATTTATTATTTGAAATCACATACCAATTGGTCAAGTCCAATGATCTGATGAGACTACTTCATCAATCTGTCTTCGTAGCAACTTTGGGTGAAAACATAGTTGCAGTTTTTACTTCCTTTAGCTAGATGTTTAATATTAAAATATAAGATAACATGATACCTAAGATGACCCAGATTCAAAATGAATTTTAAAAAATATCTCTCTTGACAAAACTACAATGGGAATTTTATATATAGAGAGAGAGTCTGAGAAGAGAACCTTCACTTCACTGTCAAGAGTCCATGAAACAAAAAGGTTAAAAGTATTTGATCTACATCATGTTCAGTCATATAATTCTCTGAAGCAGGAATCAAGCTTTTTTGTTGTGAGTGGGACAAGATTTAAATGCTATTGAGAAAGAATTATTGAGATTTTGAAAGAAAAAAAAGAAATCAGATTACTAATTTCATTTTATACTAATTTATAATTGCAGTATTATAATCAACCTAATTATGTAACCAAATTATGCTTTAAAATATGCAAGTTTTTTACAAAATGTAATAGGTATGTAATAACTAGATAAAAATCAATATTAAATTAAATCACTTACCAGTATTAAATGTTTTAATATGATGTGGAATTGCTTGCTTTTGAGCAATTAGTTAAACATACATCTATTTTTTTTTTTTTTCAATATTTTAATTTTATATATCTATTTTAAAACTAATGTTCTGAATCACATATAGTTTGAAAATAGGAATGTCTGTTGTTTGCTTATTTTTCATGAAAGGAAATCATTTTTATCAATCAAATTCCAAAATATCTTGTGTGTTTTCAAATTAAGATCTTTTTTCAATAAACACCTAAAATCTTAATGACTTTATTGTCAAAGAGAATAATATTTATTATATTATACGTACATATTATAAAAAACAATTTGAACTCATTTTAAAATAGCAATAATTATGGATAAGTATAACTAAAACTGAACACATAAAAATATGATAATATACTCTGTAATTTATGTAATATTTGAAGAGATAACAGTGTAGAGAGTATATAAATTTAAACATGTGTTTTAGTGCAGGTATAATGGTGCCTGCAAATGCTGCTTTGCCAACTCATGTTCTGAAATATTTTATGAAGTTAACTTTTTTTTCTGCTTCTTTGTCTTGAGTTTATTATCTATTTGGATTTATTTCTTGTAAATGTATATGAGATATTTCATTGTAATATTAATCATATAGTTTTCAAGAAGTTGATAAGCAGCCATTGATAGCTTTATTAATTTGATTAATTAAATCTAAACACAATTATGTTGAATATTCAGTCCAACTGTATACTGGTTTTTATAGGTGCTGTTGCCGGTTTAGTTGATCATCCATTACAAGCATTAGTGTCTCCTTCCACTCCATTGAAGACTGCAACTGGTGTTGTAGGGGGATTAGGTAAAGGTATAGTTGGAGTGTTCACAAAACCTATAGGAGGAGCAGCTGAACTACTATCTCAAGCAGGATATGGTAATTGATTTATTTCCATGTGACATCAAACTTTGCTATAGAAACCCTAAAATGTTACTCTGATTATTTAAAATTTTGATAAATTTTTAAAATATTAGTTAACATCTAATTATGTAGGCCTTCTTCATGGAGCTGGTTGGCTTAATCCTCCAAAACGTCAGTATCAACCTGTCATAATGTCTCTCGAAATGGTTTCAAGCAGCGTTGTGAAATATGTGTGTAAAGTTGCACTGTGCCAATCATTTGGAGATGTTCTCTTATCTGTTGAGGCTACATATGTGAATGAAAAAGGAGAATATGAAAAAAATATATTACTTTTAACATCAGAGGTATTTTTCTTATTTCATTTTAGACATTTTCAGAAATATATTTATTATAGATAGAAATTTTTTTATCTGGAAAATTTTTTTAAAATGTTTGCATATTTTTTCCATTAAAGGTCAATATATTAAGCTATGTTTGTTGAATTTAATTTTAAAACTGTTTTGAATTGTGTGTTTGCAAGAAGTTGATTTCTCACAATTTCTATAAATAAAATATGAATACTGCATTTTAATAATTAACTATTTTTTCTTTCTAGGCATTATGTATTTTAACTGAAGATGAAGTTACACTTCAGCGAACCTTTGCTTTAACCGAAATAAGATGCAAGAAATCTGATAGTGATCAAAGCACTCTAGTCATTATTCCCTGTTGTGTAAATCGTAAACAGTTGTTTTTGGTAAGTATTACCATTGCCATTTGTGATGGTAAATAAAATAAATGGTAATAACACATTACTTGAAAGTGGAAGAGAGAATGAGATGTGCCTTAAAAACAAAACAAAAAAAAAAGAAATGTTAACAAAATTGAAAAGTATTCTAAAAATCTGAATTATTTCAAACTATAAAGTGAAGTTCAGAAAAGCAAATCTTCATTGTATGATGAAAGCAAATAAACTAAAAAGCAATCTTGAACCCTGGAATGCCATTAACAACAGCACCAAATGTTTTGTTAGGGGAATATTACCTGTATAACTCAACATTGTCATCAAAAGAAGCAGTGATTCACATAATGTTACAAAAACGACTATTTTCCTTAATAATTTGAATAAAAATTTGGGCATTTTTTTAAAAAAAAATTTCATTGATTTTTAGTAGAGATTTTTAAAAAATGCAGAGTAAAGATTATTTTTTTGGAATAACCTTTATCTATTATTAAGGTTGGATAGGTTTGATGAGTTGGCTGATGTTTTTCTATTACCCCAAATCATTGCAGGTTGTTTAAAACTTGAAATTTTACTTATATTTTTTTTTACATAAAATTATTTTCCATTTCAACCGGCTGTCAATTTTTGGAAGTAATTCATACAAACCTATAGCGACGAATTTTATCTAGAACGTATGTTTTTTGCTGTAGATATTTTTATTAATTATGCCTTACTTAAGCATTTTTAGCTTTCATGAGTATTAATATTTAGAACATGAAATCTATATAGTTATTCCTTATCAGTTACTGTAATTTAGTGTGTACATATCAAGTAATTCAATATAGTTAGCAATATCCTTATCAGGTCAAGGATCTGATATGTGGTGACCATTTAAAAAGACATATTTTCTGTATTGAAGATTAATGACTTTTAAGTAAAATGGATTAAATTATTCTGATCAAATATATTTTAACATTATATCTCTTTTATCTGTACCCTGATTTCTACTTTGGGATAAATCCTCAATTATAATTCATAGCGAAACCTTAATGCAATATAAATCAAATCAGAACTATAAATCTAAACAATTTTCGTAAATGTAGAAGAATATTTAAAATTCATAAATGAAATAATGAATTTCATAAATAATTACAAAACAACAGTAGAAGGGGTTTATTTATAAACTTTAGTTCATTTTACTTTTTGGCATCTTCTTTTCTATCTTAGACTAAATGGAAAAAACTAAGCAAAAAATTATGGTGGTCTAGAATCTCTTTAATTAAAACTGTTAATTCATATTTCAGTATCATCCTTTTAATGTAGTGAATTAAATAAATTGTATCAAATTGTTAAATTAAATATAGTATGTAATTATTTTGTGGAACTTGAGAAAATTTCATTTTTACAACAAAGATGGTGAATTATTTACCTCCTTATCAAAAGTATGAGAATTAATGAATTTGTATAAGTGATGCTGCAAAAATGAATTCTTTTTAGAAACATTTTTGAGCGAACATGCTTATGGCTACATTTTGTTTCAAAGAAATCATATGTATAAGAGTTGCTAAAAGAATAGAGCAGTTAGAAATTTTATTTCTCTTGCTACTTTATTTTAGGAATCAGGAGATGCTCTTGACCGAGTAGCAGAATATGTGAAGAAAAATCGTGAAGATATTTGTAATGACCCCGAAAATCCATCAATGTGTCAAGAAAATGTATCTGAATCTTTTAAGTCATCTTCTTCTACCCATGTATTTTTCTTGTATCCAAAAGACAGAAATTTGTTTCTCACACTTTTTAACTATGCCAAAAGTAAAGCTTTGCACAAGGGGTTTTAAATGAAAATATTTTAAATCTTGGTAATGCTGTGAAGAAAGTTAAATTTATGTTTAAATATGTTATATTGCTATTTAATTTAAAAACTGAAGTGTCTCATAAAAGAAAATATGTGCTCAAAATTTTGTTTTTAATACATACATTCCATGTGTAATTGTGTATTTATTAGAATGTGTAGCATTAATTTTTTTTTACTATGTGATTGCTGTTGTTAATGTTGTAGCTAAGTACTCCTTAATGTCATTAGTCAAAGGAATCTCTGACATTTTTTTCTGTTGTAAAATGTATATAGATGTGAATCATTTTCTGATTTTCTTTGTTTTAGCAAATTAAAAAGGTGCAATACTGTTTTAACTTTTGAAGAATTTAAAAATGTTTTCAAATCTCTATATACATGGTTTCTTTTATTTTTAGGTAGCATTTTATGTTACTTTTTAACAATATTCCATTTGCATAAGATGTAAATTTTTTGGTGTGTGGTATTTATTGTTCATGTGTAACAATTTTGTAAATGTATGAGATAAACAGAACTGAATTGACAAGATCATTGAAATTTTTAACATTTGTACTATTCAACCGATTGTTGGGAGATGATCTTCCTTTTGCTCTTCTAAATTTATATCTTACTTTTAACTTTGCACATATAATAAACGGTTTTTAAATAATGGTTTTAACATTCACAATTCATCTTTACCTCAAACTAGTCTGGGAAAAGAGCTATACAAATGCTAGAACTAAGATTTAACACTGTATGATAAAAAAAAAAGTTATAATATATTCTTTTATTTGTTTTAAATGACAACTAGGGATGGGAATTTCTGTTATTTTATATGAAATGTTCTTACTTCTGTTCCTGTTCATTTTTAAGAACCATTCTTTAACCTGTTCTTTGATTTGTCTATTCTTTAAGTTGCTTGAACAAAACCTCGCATTAATTTTATACTACAGAAGTATTACGTGTGTACTCATTTGATAATTTAACACATTTGAGGGGGAAACAAAAATCAACTAACATTATTTTCTAATTGTATCTGTAGACAGGTAAAATAAAGTATTTTTGATAATATCTTATTATGAGTATTTTTATATAGGTTTGCATATTCAAAGTAAGTCAATTAATTGAAGTAAATACTGGTAATAAAGAATTTGAAATAGTTTTTTTTTTTTTAATGTTAGGTAATATTAGGTATTTAAGGCATAAGCATTTAGTCTTCTAATACTTGAATGCAAAATGCTTGTACAAGGTATTATACTGTTACGTACAAAAACCGCAAATATAATATAAATGTAATATGTTTTATTTTAGCTGGTTGTGTCTGCATCAATATATATAAACCTGTTGTAGCAATACATTGATGAGTAATAAGTTGTATATTTAAACCTAAAAATACATTGTCAATCAAAAATATTCTTCGGAAGAACAATAAAAGCATAATCAAAATACTTATGCATTATTATGCAAATAAGTCAAATGCTCTTGAATTTTAATAATACTGAATTAGAATGCAAGAATTTTAAAATTGGTTCATAAATATGAAAAATAATATGAATTAGATTGAAAATACTATTAAATAAGGAAGAACATTCAGAGTAAATTTTATTTGGATGTTGAAACCGATTTTGAAACAGGTTAATTTTTAATTAATAGAAAAATTTAAAAATTCAGAATACTAGCAGGTATGTTACAAAAACTCTGATTCAATTATTTAAAAACTGTCTAATTTAAAAGGGTTATATTTTTAAAAAATCACATTACATACATGTTCACATTTTTAAAAGAAAGGTTAATTTTTTAAAGATTTTCTGAAGTGATGTGAATTTCATTGTGCTTAAAATTATCATTCTATAATATTGCAGTTTACAGTAATTGGATCTATAAATAATGAATTTTTGTATTAATTGTTTGTTTTAACAAACATAGACAGTTACTGCTGTTTAAATTCATCATCTGAAATAATATTGCCATTCTTCAGAATCATTAAATAATCTAGAATAAGTAATTAGAGATTAATTTTAATAGATGATTCCAAAGTGAATGAGAAATACTTTTAAAGAACCATGTTAGTGAAAAGAGAATAAGTACATGTATGGGAATAAACAGAAAGGGGTGGAAGAGCTAAGAGCATTGAACAAGCTGTATGAACAGAAAATGAATTTAAGAACTGAAAGTACTGAACGATGGAAAAAGAACAGGTTTCTAGTAGAGTTTGAACAAAGTGTTCTCGATCTTTTAAATGAACAGGTTCAGAAAACAGGCTATTCTTTTGACCCCATCCTTATTGACAACTTATTTAAGTGATCCAGCAAAATAGATCATAAGTAATAAATGCATAATGAAATATTACTACTTTCTAAAAATATCTCAAGTAAGAAAAATAGTTTTTTTTTTCCTTCACCTTAAAGTAAGACAAAATTTTCCGACATCGAAAATATTTGAGTATATACCTTTGCATTGCTCTTTTCCCTGTCTGAGTGGTGCAATTTTTATTCTAAAGAAAATTTAAATCTGCAAGAATTTGTTAATGGTATATATTTTTGTAAAAAATTTATATACATGTTGAATAATAAATGTGCTAACCAAGTGTTTCGATTATATTGTTGTTGTGCATATTTAAAAAGGAATTTTAGAATTCTAGCTAGAGTTAGAGTTTCTAAAAACTATTTTCACGATGTAAAACATGCAGAAAGCTGATGAATATTAGAATAGATAAATTTGTTAATTTCAAAATTTTCCACTCTTCTTTATACGCATTGATTCTTTGAATTATATCTAAAGCAATTTTTTTTACTTGGGTTACATCTTTCAAAAAATTTCATCAATAGCTTTAATTTTTTTTTTTTCCAAAAAAAAGTTTTAGTTTACAAATCAATCCTATTACTTAAATTTCGATATCTATTTTTATTAACAGTAGCAGCAAAATATCATACAAAATACATTATACACTATTTTAAAACAATAGATTTAAAGTATAAATAAAATACTTAATACCTATTTAGAGATATCTTCACCCTCATTTTAATACGTCAAATTTACTTTAAAGCCTGCAATCTTTTCATAGCTCAACCCAACCGTTATCGAGAGTCTATGTGAGTAAGTGAAAGTAGAGCTTTATGGCGGACAAGAGAGAGACAAATCTATGTATGCTGCGCCAAACATTGTGTATCTGTGATCTAGACGTTAGAAAAAGGAAATGGGAAGGAGTTAAAATTAGTTGACATGAAGAAAGATTAAAAAAATAGAGAAAGATCATTAGGGAACCGTAATTGAGAGTGTTAAAGGATTCATTAGGAGATTGCCCTTCAGGAGGCTCATCTCTTTTAGATAAGTACGGGCTTCAAGGCCCCCAATGATCTCCCTCCCCCCCCCTTTTTTTTTGTAGTATAAGCAGATAATATATTTATTTTCTAACAAGATTTTGTTTTTCTTCCTTTATTCTTTTGTTGTTCTTTCTAATTTAACACATTTGTCTTTAATTAAGATAAAACATAAAATAAAAAAAATTTCTAACAAGATTTTGTTTTTCTTCCTTTATTCTTTTGTTGTTCTTTCTAATTTAACACATTTGTCTTTAATTAAAATAAAACATAAAAAAAAAATTTAAAAATTTATAATTATTATAAAAATAAAGTTTGTGATGTCCAAATTAACAGGCCGGTGGCGTATCAATACCTATCTCCTGCATGCCTAGCTCTGGCATTAAGGGGGGGGGGGCCCGCGGTAGCCTAGTGGTCAAGGTCGTGGATAGCGGCTGGCGGTTTTCGTTCAGTCGCGGGTTCGATCCTTGGCCACCAAAGACCCGCCGTGTAGCCGGGGCTGATGCACGTTAAATCTGTTCGGGGCCCAAAGTCCTCCCGTTGGCGTGGTGTGGATGTTAGGAGAGGGGGTGCCAGCTCAGGTGTCGTCCTCGTCACTTGACCGTGGTTCAAAATTACGAGGTCCGTCGCCAATAGCCCTCGTGTTGCTTCTAGTGCGACGTTAATAAAAAAAACTAAACTAAACTGGCATTAAGGGGGCCCAATACCCCTCAAGCGGAGGTACTTAGTGGGAAATCGCTTCTGCTCACGGGAAAAAACCTTGGCTGAGGAAGGGTCTGCGGTAGAAGAGTTGCGTACACTGTCAGTAACAGTTTTGGAAAGAATTTCTGAAAATGTTCCCAAAGGTTAAGTCCCTTGGTTGCATTTGGCTGAGTGGCGTGGATGCCAGGGTCATCACGAAAAATCCTCCCACACACCGATACGGGACTGTGCACCAGGTACACCTTATGGCGGACTCCTCGTCACTTAGCTCACGAAGACTTCGGCGGTTACTCTGGGCTCGAAAGAATAGGATGGAACGGCGGGGACTCCGATCGAACTGGAAGGAATCTGTGTTTGTTTGTTTTTTATCTCCCCTAAAAATGACTACAATTAAAAAGAATACAGATTTGGTTCCAAAGGCTGTTAATGCGAATATAAAAACATAGTCTGACCATGTTGAACGTCATAAATCCAATTCCACTGAAAATGTACACATACGAAACCCAGACATTTGTCAAAACGTTCACAATTTACGTTTTTGGTGAAAATGCAGTTTAACACAACCACTTGGCGAAATTTGAAAAATCGCCAAATTTGGAGGTGTTTTTTTTTTTTTTTTTTTGGTGGAACCTTTAAGTCCGCGAAGAGGAAAAGAAGAAAATTTTTTACTTATCTAATTATCAGGGCCACTTTTGCTGGATACAAGGCAATAACGGCTTGCAAAAATGAGGATTTTCTCTTTTCTTTCTACGCCATTCATAACCATCTGTTGCACTACTTTCACACAACCTCATTTAGAACATTCATAGGTGGACGAAATTAAACCTAATTTCATAAGCCATTCAAGAACAAGATGCTTTCCTTCCTTTTGCAAATCAGAAAAAAATTCTAAAGTTCATTCACTCACCTCTTTCGAACTCGAACTAGCAGCCTTAAAAAGAACTTGTAGTCGGGAGAAAATATGAAAAATTATGAAACGCGGAAACATAAAACAATTAGAATAAGATATCCAATAACAGAAGCGGAATAAAAATCCATCGGAGAATTTTAAACATGCACAACGGAAGCACTAATAATACACAAGCTCGGGATTAGTGAAATACTATAGAATTCAACTAGTTTAGAAACGCAGTAACGGACAATTCAAAATGTTCTAGAAACTCTTAGAAGTCTTAAGTTTAACAACGGAAGCACCAAAAATCATTACCTCTAATTGGTTAAAAAAGTTTAACGTAATCAACGAAACCCAAAAAGAAACATCGAAAAATGCAAATTTTTGGTTTCGAAACAGAGGCGCAAAAATCTACTGACCGTTATTGACTAAACAAATTACATGACAAATAAATACTTACCGTGATTGGCTAAAAAAATAACATCCAGAGAGAGCCGAGTGAGTGTGTGACTGTGGAGTTTAATGGCGCAAGAGTCAAAATATCCAGAGAGAGGAAAATAAAAAAAAAAAAACTGGTGAACTGGAATCCCAACTCATATGGGAAAATCGAAAGGATTGTCCCACCTAAAGCCACCACAGTGAAGAAAAACATGGTCAGAGAGAGGTATATATATATAAAAAAATATATGGTGAATTGGAATCCCAATTCATATGGCAAAATCGAAAGGGTTGTCCCTCCTAAAGCCACCACTGTGAAGGGAAAAAATGATCAGAGAGAGGTATATATATAAAAAAAAATAACTGGTGAACTGGAATCCCAATTCATATGGCAAAATCGAAAGGATTACCCCGCCTAAAGCCATCACAGTGAAGAGAAAACAGGGTAGCCACATTTGGTAAAATATCACCAAATAATTCCTGTCGCCAAGGGTGGTTATGCTAAACTGCATTCCAACCCGTTTTTTCAGAGTGAAACATATAAACGATAGTTACACTAATACATCACCTTTTCTCATTCAGAAAGGAATCTCGGGTTTGGTGGGAACTGTAAAATCTATTAAAAAGTTACGTTCCTGAAATCTCGTAGAAGTCGCCTTTTCGACACGGGCTGATTTAATATCCAAGTTGCAATATCTTAGACCTAATGAGGTAACGACTACACCTCATGGTAATTTAAGCTACTGCCGAGGAGTGTCATGTCCTCATTCGAGTTAATGAATGTGTCAAAAGAGGAAATCTTGGAGAATTTGACGGACCCTCGTGTTTGTAATGTTCGAAGGATATCGGTAAAGTGCTTAAGACTAAACACCTCATTTTGACCTTTTCGACTCCTAACCTTATCACAGTCTATTCAAGCCGCTTATCTTCATCTCCCCACCCGTTCTTACATTCCTAATCCTCTGCGATGTTTTCAATGTCAGAGCTACGGGTACTCACAGACATGTCGGGGGCAGGTGACTTCGATGTGCAGCGACAGGTCACGAAAGTGCTTCCTGTTCCGCACCGGAGCTATGCGTTAATTGTAAAGGACACCACACATCGTACTCTCGATCTTACCCTAAGTGGACAGAGGGAAAAGAAATAGCAACGGTGAAGATCATGCAACGGGTGACACATTCCGAGGCTCACCGCATAGACATCTCGTGCCCCCGTAAAGGGACATGACTATGCCTCAACAGTACATGTAACAAAAGTATCTATTTCTACACAGTTTCTCGGATCAATCTCTATAGTACCAACCAATCGCACAAAATCGAAACAGAAACAAAAAGCTACAATTTAAACTAGCACCGTTGGCAATAGCTCGTCTACTCCTATCCCCTTTTCTAGAGCTTTACGGACTAGGCCATTGGCCAAAGCCTTACAGTTTTTTTTTTTAGTTTAGTTTAGTTTTTATTAACATCGCACTAGAAGCAATACAAGGGCTATTGGCGACGGATCTCGTAATTTTGAACCTCGGTCAAGTGACGAAGACGACATCTGACCTGGCACTCCCTCTCCTAACTTCCACACCACGCCAACGGGAGGACTTAACGCCCCGACAGATTTAACGTGCATCAGCCCCTGCTACAAGGCTGGTCTTTAGCGGCCATGATCCAAAGCCTTACAGAGGAAGAAACTAAAAATGCAACAATGCTTAGAATTCCTCGCAAAAAGCCTAGAGTTTTTGACTCTTCTGAAGGTGATGTGGTAGATCTCCACCCATCATCAGATGATTATGATACCGAGGGGGTCCTGGAAACATGATCCTCTACTTCAATTGCGAGAATTAATTGCCTTTGTTTCTTGGAACTGCCGGGGTTTACAACCCCGACAAGAGAATCTCAGGTCCATGATCTCCAAGCACCACCCTGCATGCGTTGCTCTTCAAGAGACTTTCCTGAAGAGTACCATGACAACTCGAGTGCGTGGATATAATTGTGTACGACGGGATGTTGATGTCGCTGCATCTTCTTCTGGAGATATATGATTACTCATATCCCAGAGTGTCATTACACCGGTCATATTGTTGCAGGCTGTGGCAGTGCGAATACATACCCGCACATTAATCACAGTCTGCTGCATTTATCTGCCACCTAACGATGTTGTGTCACAGTTGGATTTGAACCAATTAGTCGACCAATTACCAGCTCCCTTCCTTCTACTAGGTGACATCATATCCCCCGGCCCTCTGTGGGGATATGATGGTACTAATTCTCGTGGTCGGCAGATCGAGCAATTGATCTCAGATCACAGACTCTGTCTGCTGAACACCGACGAGGAAACGTATTTCATGCTCCCACTAGGACATTTCATTCCCTTGATTTAGCCATTTACTCACCGACACTACTACCGTCGTTGAATTTAGAGGTTGATAGTGATTTACAGAATAGTGATCATTTCCCTCTCCTAATATTTCAAGTTCATGGTAATGGGATGCGATTACGTCCTCCAACTTGCAGCTTCAACTGGGTAGTTTGGGATGTATTCACATGGTTAGCTGTCATAACCGGCACAATGGCTCAAGATCGGGACATTATAATGATTCTGTCCGAAATGTCATTGCCTCTATCGTGGACGCTGCTAATGCAGAGATTCCCAAGAGTTCCAATTCACGGAGGAAGATAATTAAACCAAAATGAAATAAGGATTGTCAAACATCCTACAGGGAACAAAAGAAATTGGGAGGTATTTTTCGATGATATCCCACAAGTGAGAACCTCGGGGCATTTTAAAGGGCAAGGACATTTGCTCGTAGAGTAAGGCGTCATAGTCAGAGAGAATCTTGGTTCAAGTATATCTCTTCCATCACATCGTCTACGACAAGTCAACAGTTGTGGAAAAAGGTAACAGCTGCAAACTCCCTGTATCGGGAATTTACCATCCCAATACTGGAAACTGCAAAGGCTGTGCATTCTTCACCTGTTGAAGTGGACAATGTCATCGGCCACTCATTTGCTAGTGTTCAAGCTCCGATTCTTATAACGCTCCATTTTAGCGATTAAGAATTGTACAAAGCAGACACCTATCAACTTCAGGTGTCCGCAATTGCTTCCTTATAACTGTGACTTCGAAATGCGGTAATTGAGAAAGGCATTGTCTTTGACAAATAGTCCAGGTTCGGATGGTATAACTTATTATATGCTTCGCCACTTGAGCGAGGATTCACTTGTCAGTCTCCTTTACCTATTCAACCGAATATGGAGGGAGCATGTTTCCTAGTCAGTGGCAAGAAGCCATAGTTATTCCCATCCTGAAGCCTGGTAAAGATCCAAAAAGTCCTCTCAACTATAGACCAATCGCTTTTACGAACTAGCTTTGTATGATCCTAGAACGTATGGTCAATACCCGTCTCATATATCAATCGGAAGAGAATCGATGCATTCCTCCATTTCAGAGTGGCTTCCGTAAAGGAGGATAAACTTTAGATAACATTATACTACTTGAAAGTCAGATTCGTACTGCTTTCGTACTAAGTAATCATTTGGTTTCAATTTTCTTCGATATCGGAAAGGCATATGATCTCACGGCGCAATGGGATACTTCGCACTTTATACAGTTATGGTCTGAGAGGCAATCTGCCTCTTTTTATTCAAAAAATTTTGTCTCTTAGATCTTTTAAAGTTCATGTTGGTAATGTTTTATCTACCTCTTTTATTCAGTTTGAAGGAGTTCTTCAGGGGAGCAATTTGAGCCTCACTCTTCTCATTTGTCATCTATCTCCAATTCTTTCCCGACTCCAACCATTTGTTCATGGATCACTGTACGTCGACGACCTGCAAATTTCCTGCGAAGGATCATCAATGCGTCTCATTGAGCGATGATTTCAGACCGCAGTCAATAACCTGGTTGCATGGTGTGACGTGAATAGGCATAGTATCTCTGCTAGCAAGAGTTGTAGTGCGCATTTTTGTAGGAAACGAGGTCCATCCCGATCCTGACGTCTGCATCCGTAATACATCTATTCCCGTCGTCCCTGACGTCCGCTTCCTCGGAGTAATTTTCTACCGCAAACTCACTTTCCTTGAGCGCATTTTACATTTGCGGAAGAAGTGTGAGAAATCCCTCAGTATCTTGAAGGTGTTGTCCAACACCGCATGGGAAAAGGATCGAACTTCTTTAATCCGAGTGTACCAGTCGGTGATTCTGACTCGGATTGACTACGGATGTATTATTTATGGTTCTGCTTGCAAAACTACCTAGCGGAAACTTAACCCTGTCCACTATAATGTTCTGAGAATCTGCTGCTGTGTGTTCCGTACTTCACCAGTACAGAGTCTCTATGGGCAGAGTAACCGATTACCTTTGGCTTTGCGGCGTAATAAACTGTCACTCAATTATTTTTTCGCATTTCATCCACTCAGTTTCATACTTTACAAACGATGCATATCAGTACTTCTTTGCGGAGACTGTACGATGTTCGACCTTATAACATTAGTCCGTTCTTCGAGAGAGTGAAGGATATCATCCAGGAACTCAGCCTACATGGCTTACAGTGGCACAAACAATTGAGGATACACCTTACTTTTACTTGATAAATCCAACTTTCAATCAAAATAACACCTTAACCAGAAGTGCAAACGAATTTTTATTCTTAGACATAACAAAAGGTTTAATTAACAGTAAAAATAAAGAAAAATCAACGACAAAATTCTAAAATAAAACTTTTTAGAGGCATTTCAAATAAACATAAGCAGATTTTTACCTCAAAAAATTGAGGATACACAAATGAAATTTTTGTTTTACTACCACTTGATTTCTTTTTGCTTGCTACTAATAATCTAAGTTTGGGAAATTTTATCCTGAACTTTTTCAACTGTTATTTCTGTCTTTTGAAGTCGGTTATGAGAATATAAAGCTGTAATTTTAAATGGAAAATGGCTCCTCGGAAAGAGACTAGTATTGATGTAAGAAAATTTATATTAAGGTTATTTAAGAAGGGAAAATCTTATCGTGAAATAGCTGAAATTGTTGGTAGAAGTCACTCATGTGTCCAGAAAATCATTGGGAAATTTAAACGCGATGAATTAATTCAAAATAAGAGTGGAAGAGGAAGGAAAAGTATTCTGAGTGATGTAGCTAAAAGGAAAATTTTAAAAGATATCAAGATTAATCCTAAACTGAGTGCAGTCAAACTAGCTGCAGAAACTTCTCGAATAATCTGCAGAAGTGTAAGTGCTGAAACTGTGAGAAATGTGATTAGACATGCTGGATATAGCAGTCGAGTAGCTAGAAAGAAACCTTTTATAAGCTTACAAAATCAGAAAAAGCGTTTGGAGTTTGCAAAAACTCATTAGTTGAAGACAGAAAACTTTTGGAAGAAAGTTATATTTAGTGATGAAAGTAAATTCAACATTTTTGGAAGCGATGGTCGTCACACCGTTTGGAGAAAGCCGAACACCGCTTTGGATCCAAAAAATTTACGTCCTACAGTTAAACATGGTGGTGGCTCCGTCATGGTTTGGGGTTGTATGGCTGCAAATGGGGTAGGAAATTTAGTTTTTATAGATGGTATAATGGATCATAAGCTTTATATAGACATACTCCGCAACAATCTTAAAGAAAGTGCACAAAAATTGGGTTGAGATGGAAATTTTATATTTCAGCACGACAACGACCCCAAACACACGGCAAGTAATGTCAAAATGTGGTTTCTTTTTCATTGTAAACAGCAATTGCACACACCGCCACAGTCCCCTGACATCAGTGTCATAGAAAATTTGTGGGCCACACTAGAAACAGCGGTCCAAAACCACCAGATTAGAAACAAAGCCCATTTAAAGCAAGTGTTACAAGAAGAATGGGATAAAATATCTCCAGATACCACTGAAAAATTGGTCGAATCGGTACCAAGACGTTTGGAGGACATTATAAAAGCCAAAGGACATGCAACAAAATACTGATACTGTCTATGCATGTAATATATCGAAAAAATTTCATTGGTGTATCCTTAATTTTTTGAGGTAAAGATCTGCCTATGTTTACTTCAAATATTTGTGAAACTTTTAATTTTAGATATTTTTTTGTTGATTTTCGTTATTTTTACTGTAAATTAACCCTTTTATTACGTGTAAAAGTAAAAATACGTCTTCTATTCTAGTTAATGTGTTACTTTCATTAAAAGTTGGATTTATCAAGTAAAAGTAAGGTGTATCCTCAATTGTTTGAGCCATTGTAAGTGTCCAACAGTGGATGTTTTACAAATTTCCTCCTTGGAATATGCTGTTTATTTATCATAACCCCTTTGCCTCTTACAGCATATGTACCACATCTCCAATTGTTTTCCAAAGCTTATTTAATTTCCATCGCAGTCAGGTACATAGATTTCATTCTTATTTACACGGAAGGGTTAAAAGGAACTGGATAAGTCGGGAGTAGTGTTGTCTCGAATGACATCAGGCACAGTTACCGGCTTGACACTTCCTGCAATATCAATACTGCCAAAGCTGTCGCCATTCATTGTGAACTCCGATTAGTCAAGAAATCCAGTTTTCGTAAGTTCGTAGTTTACTCTGACAGCATGAGCGTCCTGGGACACCCGGACAATCGCAGTCATCCTGTTGTGGTTGACAATGCAGACATTATTTGCAATATATATAGCAAGGGTTGTGTTATTAAAATTCTGTTGGCTATTTAATCATGAAGGTATTTTAGGCAATGAACAGGCGAACTCGACTGCCTGTTCTTACAATGCAAAGAGCGGATGTCAGATTGACTCGCCTTCGCATTTGACATACTCGATTTACTCATAAACATCTTTTTTGGGGGAGGGTGCTCCCGAGTGTCCTTCCTGTCATGTCCCTTACACAGTTCATCACATTTTAATTGACTGCCCGATCTTTCATCATGATCGTCGCTTTTTCTTTCATTCTTCAGTTTTAAACCTGTCTGACTTGGGGGGGGGGGAAGCTCCACCGTAACTTATTTGCTTTTTTAAATAAAATTGGTCCTTTACACCGTATTTGAAATTTTAATCTTTCACCTTTTTATCACTTGTGTTTGTCTCTCATATTTTTAAAATAAATTAGTTTTTAATTGATTTTAACAAATGTTTGGCACAGCATTGCCTGCTTTGACTCTTGCACCATAAAACTCCACAGTCACACTTTCACTCACTCATCAGAAGACTGAGTTGATTAAATAAAAAATTCATGCTGAGTTTTTCTTAAGAAACCATTTTTTTTCCTCCATAAACTGATCAATTTGCAAACTTTTTAACCGTTTTTCAGTCATTGTCCTAGATGCGTTAAAAGTTTTATTTCTTGTCCATGATTCCGATGGCTTAAAGTGACCGCGGTAGCCTAGTGGTATTGGTTTCGGATTCGTGACCGGCTGTTTTCGTACAGTCGCGAGTTCGAGCCTTGGCCGCTAAAGACCCACCGTGTAGACGGGGCTGATGCACATTAAATCTATCTGGACCCGAAGTCCACCTGTTGGCATGATGTCGAAATTAGGAGACGGAGTGCCAGCTCAGGTGTCGTCCTCGTCACTTGACTGAGGTCCAAAATTAAGAGGTCCATCACGAATAGCCCTCGTGTTGCTTCTATTACAACGTTAATAAAAATAAAATAAAAAAAAAACGATGATATTAAATGTTTCACTATCCAGGTTCATGTGTTTGAATAAGAATATCTTACAGTCTCAATATTACCTCGCAAAATGAGCCCTCGTGTTGCTTCTCAGTGAGACGTTAACAAACAATCGCACCTCTCAAAACGATTTCATCAATAATTTAGATGACAAATTAATATTACGAGTTGAATGTTTCATTTCTTATGTTTCTATGAAGTTTAGTTTAGTTTTTATTAACGTCGCACTGGAAGCAACACGAGGGCTATTGGCGACGGACCTCGTAATTTTGAACCACGGTCAAGTGACGAGGACGACACCTGAGCTGGCACCCCTCTCTCCTAACATCCACACCACGCCAAGGGAGGACTTTGGGCCCCGAACAGATTTAACGTGCATCAGCCCCGGCTACACGGTATGTTTCTATGAAATCATCCCTGTATATTTCACTCTTCATCTTCGATGCCCGCGAAGTCGTATATGAAGTTATTTAAAATATTCTATAATGTATTATTTTTAATTGATTGGTTTTATTAACATCGTACTGTTGGCTAGAATATTACTTTTATTTTAATTTTTCACCTTATTTATAAATTTCATTATTAGTCTTCGTTCGACATGATTTCATCCCATATTGAATAAACGCATTGGTTTTAACACTTCCAAGTTTTCCGTGTGGATGCGGTAGCTTAGTGGTCATGGTTCGAGCCTCAAGCCTTCAAAGACATGCCGTGAAGCCAAGATTATTCCATTTTAAATTTGCCAAGACCCAAAATCCTCCCGTTGGCGTAGTGTGAAAGTTAGAAGAGGGGGTGCCAGTTCAGGCGTCGTCCTCATCACTTGACCGAGGTTCAAAATTATGAGGTCCGTCGCCAATGGCCCTCATGTTGCTTCTAGTGTGACGTTAATAAAACCAAATCCGTCACATTAGGAGAAACTGATGAAGATTTTTTTAAAGTATGTTGATTGATTGGTTTTATTAATGTTGCACTAGAAGCAACACGAAGGTTGTTGGCAGAATGCCCAAGGGGTTTAGAGCTACAATCCGGAAACAACCCCGCATTCACCATTTATGGACAACAACAACAAAACATGAGATATTGCAGAATTTCGAAATCAAAAGTAAACAAAGCTTACAATATATTTGTAGTGCAGGAAATGCACGTGACAGATGACCAAAAAAAATTTCAGTAGGATTTTTTCTCACAGAAATGATTTGTATAACTGGCGACTTATATTTGGTTAAGTGGCAAATATCACGTCCACAAACTAGTGAACTAAATGATGTATTAGACAAAAATATCTACATAAATAACGAGATATAATAATTATAAACACACAATAAAGAATATTAAAAAGTGAAATCAAACATTGAAATAATTATGAAATTTGTTGAATCATTTTACGAGAAGAATACGGGATTTAAGCTTGAAATGCAATTAAGGATTTTCACACTAGGACTTTAGCCAAATAAGTTTTGCTTCAACAATAGAATAGTTTACATGAAAACTTTTGGTAAAAGAGCAATAAAAAACGTAGTGGTCAGCATTTCCAACAGATCCACAGGAACATAAATTAGTATTTTTCAAATTAAAACGATTTAAATAACAAACGAAAAGTCCATGACCAGTTAAGAAGCGAGTAACAAAACCAGAAATGGAATAAAAACTCAGATTTGGTCTTGGAATATAGGACTGAACCCGAAAACTGGTATTACAAGTTGACTACAAGACCTCCCCGTAAGAAACAGAAGCTTATTTTTTAAAATTTCAACTGTATGAGTAGCGACAACTATTATTTCGGGGAACTTAACTCTCACGGGCTTCTATCCCCTGTGAAATGGCTTAAAATTGATTGGTGAACTGAACCTTGGTTTTTCACTTGCCCAGAAGTTAATGAATTATTATGGAAGTTATTTTTATAAAAATTGCAATAGTTTGATGAAAAAGAGTAATATAGGGAATTAAAAAAGTTTAAAAAGTTAATGCAGAAAGTAAAGTTATCACAAAGTAAAAATATAATGGATGATCAAATTTAATTGCAGAATGGAGAATTAATTGTAATATTGCAGCAGAAGTCTATTGAGTTCCTGCTTGCTTGCTCGGTCTGGTCGCAGTAAGAGCGTGGGTTGTGATTGGTCGGTGGCGCGGTGAGCTGTTTGAGTATATATGTGTGTGTGGGTAGGGGTGGATGGTGGATGCTAATGATGCTAGTGTTGGTTTTTAAGATCGCGGGAGTTGGGTGGTTTAGTATTGGATTTTAGAAAGTTTAAATTATTGTATAATTTTAAATTATAGGATTAGGATTTCTCTGGGTCTATGAAGTTGAGGGTTATTTCTTATTGGGGTGTATTTTTCTATTTCTTGTATGGTTTTATTATTTGAAGTATCGATTTTTTGGAAGAAGTTTGCAGAAAGTTTTTTGATAAAATTTTTTAGTGTGGGGAGTTTAAGTGAAAATCTAATATCTGTATTTCTCATGTACCATTGGGCTTTAGCTATTGTTCTAATTGTGGAGTTTTGCGATTTTTCTAATAAGTCAAAAGTAGTGTTAGCACAGTGTGACCAGACCGGGCTAGCATAGGTCAGAATAGGTCTTAGAATCAGGGTGTAGATAAGCATTTTATTACGTCTGCTTAAAGCAGATTTACGCGAGATAAGGGGGGAAATTTTATTAACTGCAGATCTGTACTGCTTTTTAATTCGTATTACATGTTGTTTGAAAGTGAGTTTTTTATCCAACGTTACACCAAGATATTTAGTGTCTAGAGACCAGGGTATATTTTTGTTTTCCAGAAAGATGTCTGGTTCATTTCTTCTGAATCCTCGTGAAAAGAAGACGGCCTCTGTTTTGGAAACATTCAGGGCGATTTTCCAAGTAGAGTACCATGCTTCTAGTATCTGTAAGTGTTCGTTTAGTGCTTGGCCTATGTTAGGTGATTTTTTTATGTTGTGCTAATATCGCAGTGTCATCTGCATACAAGCATAGCTTTGTTTCTGGGTGTGTAGGGATGTCGTTCACGTAGTAATTAAACAAACTTGTTGAGAGGATTCCTCCTTGTGGGACTCCGGCTTCTATTGTTCTTGGATTTGATAGTTTTTCATTTACTGTGACTTGGAATTTTCTATTTTGAAGGTAGGAACTGATTATTTTTACTAGATATGGTGGGGTGTTGTACTGTATCATTTTATATATTAATCCAATATGCCAGACTCGGTCAAAAGCTTTCTGGATGTCCAGGAAAACCGCTCCAGTTTTCTTCCCTTTGAAGAATCCTGTTTTTATAAATTCTATGACTCTGAGTAGTTGGTGGCTGGTGGATAGTTTTGGTATGAAACCATGTTGTTGGTGGATAATTACATCTTTTTCTTGGAGGAAGTTGGAGAGTCTATTGTGTATGATCTTTTCTGCTATTTTGCTTAATATTGGAAGTAGGGATATCGGTCTGTAGTTGCTTGGTAGGGTGGGATCTTTTCCTGGCTTCAGGATCGGGATGACTACGGCAGTTTTCCAGGTGTTTGCGAAATAACCGAGTTCCAGCATATTATGGATAATGTTTCTTAATTGGAATATGCAGAGTTGAGGTAAATTTTTTATCATTTTGTTGGTGATTCCTTCTTTTCCGGGAGCTTTGTGGATTTTGATTTTCTTTATATAATCGGCTATTTCAGATGCTAGTGGTGGTGGGTAGGCTTGATTTCGGAGATTTTCATTATTTTGCAGGTAGCTGTGAACGACATCTGTAACATTTTCATCATGATTAGGTGTGTTTATGTCATTTAATTTAAATTGGTTTTGAAGTGAGTCTGCCAAAGTTTCTGATTTTTCAGTATTACTAAGTGCGATATTAGCTGGGCCTTTAAGGGCGGAGATGGGAGTTCGTTTTCTTCTGAATACTTTCGCCATACCCCAAAGGGTACCGGTTTCCGCATTCAGGTTTTCAAGTGTATCCTCCCAATCTTTGTTTTTGTGTAAGTGCACTTTTCGCCTAATTTCGTTTTGAAGTTTGTTTAAGTTTTCTTTATCAGCAGGGTAACGGGTGAATTGCCAGATTTTTCTAGCTTTATTTCTTTTTCTGAATAATTCTCGTAACTCCTGTCCGATAAAAGTTTGTCTGTTGTGTTTTATGGGTTTCGAGGCGAGTTTATGTGCACTTAAAATGTTTTGTGTTAATTCGGCGACTTGGTTTTCTATATCCTCTCCGCTTTGTGCTTTGGGTAGTGTGAATGTTTGTATTGTGTTTGTAAGGAGTGTGCTTTTAAATAGTTCCCAGTTTGTACGAACTTTGGGTTCCGGCAGTTCGTATTTGTTCTGAGTATCAAAATGGATTAGAACTGGGTTGTGATCGCTACTTAACTCCGGTAGCGAGTGGATTTGAGCGGGCCAATCAAAGTTTTTCGTTATTGCTTTGTCTATGGTGGAGGCGGAGTTATAGCCGTAGCGTGTTGGTGTGGGCGGGGCTAAGATTTCTAAGCCGTTTCGATCGGCAAAATTTTTTAGTGCATTTCCTCTAGATGAATTATATGGACAGCCCCAGCTAGTGTGCTTAGCATTAAGGTCTCCGCAAATTAATGAGATTGACCCTAAGTTTTGTATTGTTTGTATGTATTTTGGAACAAGTGAGGTGTTAACAATTGGTGGGATATACATTGAGGTAATAAGAATGGGGTTTCCGTCTGAAGGGGTGAGTGCAACGATATTTGCTTCTACACCATTTAGTGTGGGTGTTGGTATTTGGTAGTGTGGGAGGGTTTTTTTGATTAAGATTGCCGTGCCGCCGGAGAATCTGTTATTTGTGTTATTCGTGTTAGGTCTGTCATTTCTGTGTATGGTGTAGTTAGGCATAGAGAATTTTATACCCGGTCCTAGATGTGTTTCTTGTAATAAAATTAAGTCTGGGGAGTGCTTATCAATAAAGTGTCGTAATTCAATATCACGACACTTTACCCCTAGGGCGTTCCAGGTAACCAGTTTGAGGCCGAGGAGATTGAATTTTAGTTATGGGATGTGGGTGGTGAGGCGACTACACCCGCTATAAATATATTGAGCTTGTCTAGGTCATTACTGACTTTTGACATGTTGTTTAGGGCTTCAAATAACTTAGGAAATTTGTTAAGTAGATTCTGTAGTTCGCTAATTGCAGTTATAAAATTAAAATTGCCTGTACTATTATTATTTGAATTTGAATTTTTATTATTGATGTTGATAGTAGAAGGATCTAATGGCTCAAACTGGTTTGAAGCTTCGACCATGTTTGGGAGGACTGGTGGCTCCATCTGTTGATTTGCATTGTTACTGCAGATGTTTGCAAAGGTGAAGTCGGCAGTCACTGCTCTGGTTGTAGGTATTATGTTTCAATCATTAGTTTTCTTGGTGGGTTCTCCATTTTTAGGCTTTCTTTTAGGGAAAAGAGGACATCCTTGCCAGGATGCCATGTGATCTTGTTTGCAGTTGATGCAGGTTGGCTTTTCTATTCTTTCTTTGATTTGGCATTCGCCAGTTCGGTGATTTGCTCCACACTTAAGGCATCTTGTATTCATTCTGCAATTCATGGATGAATGATGAAAATAATTGCAGTTATAACACTGCGTGGTTGTATTTTTCTTTTTGAATGGGACTATTTTCACCAGCATGTGCATGACTGCTTGTATTTTATATATATCCAGGGCGTCTTCTGTTCTTCTGACTTCAATCATGAAAATGGGGAGTGGTAATTTGGTTTTTAGTTGTTTCAGTTGCGCGACTTTTTGAACTTTTATTCCTTGTGTTTCTAGGTCTTCTTTTATGTCATCAGGGTCAGCGTGAGTTGGTAGGCCTCGTATACAGACTTCCAAAGGCCTCTCAGAAAGTGGTTGTATTACATAGTATTCAGATTTCATATTTGTTAGTTGGGTGGTTATTCCCCTATGGTCATCTTCGCTTTCAGGGTTGATTTTTATATATTGTCCTGAGAGTTTGCAGGTGGCCTTCGGATAATTTCTATTAATGGCTTGGATGATCAGGTTGTAGTTCTGGGTGAACTTTAACATGATTGGTTGGATTTTTGGAGGGGGTGGGGGTAGGTCGATTTCAGCTTCGTCTGGATCGCAGTCCGAAAGCGCATCAAAACTATTGCTTGTATTTAAGTTTATATTATTTTGAGGATTGAGTTGTTTATTAAATTTAGATGTTCTAGTGGGTATTAGGAATCCATCTTGATCTATAGTTCTCTGGGCTTTAGGAGCTCTGCTAGTACTCGGAGTTGGTTCGTTAGGCTTAACTACATCAGTAATGTTGCATGATTCAGCCATGCGTTTTCTTAGACTTTTTAGATTATTTAAGTTGAAATTTAGATCTTTATGTAATTTGCAATTTTGTACTGGGCAAAGTGAATAAGAATTCAGCTCACCTGTAAGTCTTTCAAGTTCTGTTTCCAAGGTTCCTTTTTCAGTTTGGAGTTCCATAGTTGGTCTAGGGTCTCTTTTCAGTGGGTTTTTCTTTTCGACTTCAATTAGTTCCTTGATGTATTTTATTCTCGGGTTAAGTAGGTTAATTTGGTGGATTAAGTTCTGGATAGTTTCGCAAATTTGGCTTTCAGTAGGCATTGGAGAGTTGCTCTCAGAAGGTGCAATCTCCATTAGGTTTGGGGCCAGGACATCGGCCATTCAACTATATGAGACCAAGGAACAGGGACATGCATTCCCTCACCGAAAATGACATCGAGTTTTGCAAATGAATCTGCAGTTTCGTTGTAATAATACCCGACATGGGGCCGAATTTAGTGAAAGTTGCAGCAATCGGAATAAGAGTTGATAATTTTTCTTTAATGGTATTAATAAAAGTTTATTTATGTCTGGTGTTCTGAAGTAGCAATATTGATGATAATATGTACAAATAGAAACTTTGAAGTTATGAGAGACGGCAACTCTATTCACAGATTCACTTTCAAAATTAATTTTGTTTACAAAACCACTAAATGATTTCTTCCTCTACAACCCCCATAATGAAATTTAAAAAAAAAAAAAAAAAAAAAAAAAAAAAAAAAAAAAAAAAAAAAAAAAAATAAAAAAAAAAAATTTAAAAAAAAAAAAAAAAAAAACCTCATCATCACAAAGCGTTGTTACTGAAGTATCAGTGCCTCTCTTTTGCTGTTTTCACAGCTTTTTTTCCCCCTGAATACGACATTTCGCCGAGGGCTGCTATCTAAATGTCTCTTCTGTCATTACTTTCTCCTATAAATTGAGCATATAAGCGGTGACTCGATGGAGGTCGTTAATCATCTTATGTATGTATAAGAGTCGACCCGCAGTACGGCAAATCCAATTGCCGAAGGCTTCGGCCTGGAAAATTGAATTATAAGAATTCAGTTTAAACATGTAGACATGGCCGCCGTAGCCTAGTGGTAATGGTTTCGGATTCGTGGCCGGCGGTTTTCGTTCAGTTGCGGGTTCGAGCCTTGGTCGCTAAAGGCCCGCCGTGTAGCCGGGCTGATGCACGTTAAATCTGTCGTAACCCAAAGTACTCCCGTGGGCGTGATGTGGAAGTTAGGAGAGGGGGGGGGTGCCAGCTCAGATATCGTCCTCGTCACTTGACCAACCGTCGAGATTCAAAATTACTAAGTCAGTCACCAATGGCCCTCGTGTTTCTTCTAGTGCGACGTTAATAAAAACTAAACTTAAACATATATACACAATTTAGGACACTCCGGTGGAAGACACACATGGCGAATCTAGTTTCGGATCCAGTCCTTGACCTGTCAGTGCAAATCTCCCACTCGGAAGGTCCCGAAATTTGTTAAGAAAAGGAATTTATTTTCTCAGTGAAATATTTGAGTCGAATGGGATATTATTAATAAGGTTAAAAAAATTTGAAGTTTGCTGCTTCAGAAGACGGACCTCGTAATTTTGAATCACGGTCAAGTGACGAGGACGACACCTGAGCTGGCCTCACCTCTCCTAACCTCCACACCACACAAACAGGACTTTGAGCCTCGACAAATTTAACGTGCATTAGCCCCGGCTACATGACGGGTCTTTAGTGACATCAAGATTCGAACTCACGACTCGACGAAAACCGCCGGCCGCGACCATGTCTCCTTGGCTATAGTGGTCCCTTTAAAGTATGTAAGACATATTTCATGAATTTCGAAACTTCTTTGTTTATAATCATATTTTATTTTCCATGTGAATGATAATACACTTTCTTAATTTTAAAATAGTTTTCTTAAATTAATTTTCATCATAGAAGATCTGTGGAAAGTACAATGGTGCATGACCAGTTGTTATACAGTACTTATATTATATATATATATATATATATATATATATATATATATATATATATATATATATATATAAGACC
>BMAW01039077.1:1434754-1512407 GCA_019974015.1 Nephila pilipes
AGCAACGAGTCGATGATTCAGAAAGCTGTTTATCGCTATTTACTCGCAACAAAAAAGATTTCTTGCGTCGTTACGTGACCATGGACGAAACATGGATACATCACTACACTCCAGAGTCGAAGCGGCAGTGGCGCACAGCTGGCGAAAGCCGTCCGAAAACGCAGCAGTCAGCTGGCAAAGTCATGGCGTCAGTTTTTTGGGATACGCATGGCGTGATTTTCATTGACTACCTCGAAAAAGGTAAATCGATCAACAGTGATTATTATATTGACTTGCTGGTGCGTTTGAAGGAGGAAATCGCAAAAAAACGACCGCACATGCAGAGAAAAAAAATCCTTTTTCACCAAGACAATGCACCCTGCCACAAGTCGATGAAAACAATGGCAAAATTGAACGAATTGGGCTTTGATCTGTCGACCTATTACCGCTAGACGAGTTCCAGGACTACTGGCTCTTTGCTGATCTTAAAAAAATGCTCCAGGAAAAAACATTTGGCTCAAATGAGGAGGTCATCGCTGAAACTGAAGCTTATTTTGAAGCGAAAGATAATTTTTTTTATAAACATGGTATTGAAAAATTGGAAAAGCGTTGGAACGATTGTATCACCCTAAAAGGTGATTATGTTGATGAATAAAAAAAAATGTTGCAAAAAAATGTTGTTTTCAATGTTAGTCTCGGGACTTATTGATCCATGTGTTAGTTAGATGAGACGGAGAAGGAGCGAGACGCTGAACAAGACGGTTCAGGAATTTGTGCTGGACGTTAAATCTATGATTATGCGAGTTTAATCAATTTGTTTTGTATTATAATGTTCTGTCTTACGTCAGCAAATAAACTGTGCGTGTAATAAATAGTCGTTACTTTGAATATTTACACATACCACATCTATATATATATAAGCGAAATACCACTGACTGACTCATCACGAGATCTCAAAGACTATACAGCCGATTGACTTGAAATTTAGCATAGTTACTCATTTTGCAATGTCGACGCTCACTAAGAACGGATTTTACGGAAGTCTTATCTAAAATGTAATTTTCATCTGTTAATCTCCTCTTATACATTGGTAATTTGATTTTTGGCGACTTTATCGCCAAAAATGATATGACCAACGCCAAACGGAATATATTTTTTTATATGTATACTGTGTATTGTCACCAATTAAGTTTACTTGGTGAGATATGCGCTTACGAAATGGAAAAATACCAAATAATTTTATATTGAAGAGCTGATGGAGGATTGGCAAGATTTTGGCGAAGGGGCTCTTTATGTGAAATTTCGTGCATGTCGAAAATAGGAAACATACATATTTAGCGATAGAAATAAATGAGTTTGGAGTCCCACAGTTGGTGAAAGTGTAGTTTAGATCCAAAACTTAGCGAGATTTTGAAAAATACTAAAATGGCGACTTCTTATGGAGTAGCACACACGCAAGACAATCTTCGTTTACTGGAGGACCTCGCTACATGCATGAACGAACCCAAGAGGCTATGACATACGTAAGACATTTTGGACGTCCCGACTTGCACGACTTTTTTTTTAAGGATTGCAGTCACTTTCAGTCCTAAATTGTCAGAAATCAAAGATGTCTTGAGACAAGGACAAAAATCTTTTGATAGACACGATGCCTTTGCGAGGGAATTCCATTTGAAAGCTAAGCACATGATGAATCTTCTGACAAAAGGCTGCATCTTTGGCAATAAATACTATGAGTAACATGTATACGGTAGAATGAATTTTATCCATATTATATATATATATGGGGTGACTTTATACTAAATTTTTTTATTTTTCTCATATATTTGATTGTCGAGGATAACCATTATTACAGACACTCAATTTTTTAAAATTTTAAATTTAGATTATCATTAATGCTTTAAAAATTGAAAATTTTCTTGATATCTTACGTATTGGTTCCAAAATATTATATTATCTTCTGTCCAGTGAAGTGGATGGGTATCAGCTAATATATATATATATATATATATATATATCATATTATTAAGTACATATAATTTTAAAGGTATCCGAATTGTTGATGGATGTACTGTAACTCTTACACTGTACTGTACTCTTACACTGTAACTCTTTTCGAAAACTGGGACCGTAATAGCTTGATTGAAACTTAATAATGAGAGGATTGCGAGTTCAGGACATGATTCCATCCAAAATCCTCTTTCAGCTATGTCAAATGAACTAAGATTGATTGAAAATGTTTTTCAGCACATTAAATCTAGATAACTCAAAATTTTCTTTATGAGGATGAAGGAGAAATCAACACAAATGTCTTGGTCGTTTGGCTGTGATTTATGATTTATTTTCATAAGTCTCCAAACATCTCTGTGTTGTGTATGAGGCGATATAAATCTAATTAAATTCCTGGCAGAATAAATTGTTTGTGAATACAAATTGATATTTTAATATAATAAATATATCATATTTTGCATAGAGAAGCAGGAAACTGACAAATTCAGAAGCATTGAATACTAACTATTAACGGCATTTTTGGATGATATTTCTGCCATTTTTAACCGTTGTCTTACTACAAATACATAATTTTGGCCAAGCAAAACTTTCCCAAATCTCCTTGATTTTTCGTTAATTCTCTTCTCCCACCATTTGAAATGTAAATTTTAAAATTGTTTTTCACCTTTCTAGTAATAAAGAACAAGAATATTGATAAGCCTCAAGCTTTAGTAGCATTTGTAGTATCTCTAGTATATTGTTCGTGTTCTGAAAGAAGTTATATGCACTATAAATTGTCTAAAATATGTGATTCTTCAAACTGTCTGTCCACAAGACACTGGACAGCCGCATTATTCATTTTAAATGTCAGCGAAGGCCAGATCTATTTAAACACACACACACACAAAGTGGTATTGAGACGTATTAGACTGCTCAATACCAATAAATTTTGTGGCCACAGTAGTGGTTATAGTTGTGTGATTGCTTGTGTCGAGTCCAGACGCCACAAAAGACCCGCCGTATGGCGTGGCTGGTGCACTTTAAATCTGTTGAGGATCCAGGTCCTCCCGATGGCGTGGAGTGGAAGTTTGAAGAAGGGATGCCTGCTCGGTGTTGGCCGAGGTCCAAAATTTCTCGGAATCCGTAGTCAATAGCCCTCGTATTGCTTCCAAGTGCGACGTAAATAAAACCGCAATTATAAATTTCTATCATAACGATGCCCACTGTGCATTTGCGCCCGATAATTCGAGACCCGATTCCACAAAAGACTGTCGCGCATTTATGAGAAGTTAGGAAATGGTACCAGGTGAGGTGTTGCCCTCGTCACTTGGCTGTGGCTCAACGTCATCAGACTTCCAAGTGGCTCTACATCTCTCAGGGACTTTCATTCTTTGGTAAGTAGGGGTATCATGAATCCAAGGTGCCTCATTGATCTTTTTCTTTCGCATGGGGTCGTAAACACGGATAAAACGCACCTGGAATAACATTAACGATACTTCTCAATTCTTGACCCGAATTGTTACGATCCTATTTTTACCTTCTTTTTCCTGCCTAGATTGCTGTTTAAAAAAATGTTTGGCACAACTTAACCAGATGTGGCTACTTGTGCCATTAACCCTGACTACCTTTCACTCACTGTCGTTAAATTGGACTAAATATCTAAATCGTCATAAAAATTACCTTGAACTTTGGTGAAAAAGGGAGACTTCTGCTCGAGAAAGCGAAAACCCTCAGGGCTTATTTTCATTAAGGAGGTAAGGGAATTATAACTGTAGGGTACCTCGAGGAGTGTACCCTAACGATCTTTTTCTCTCCCATGGGATTAATTGCTTTTAATAAACACAGGCGACACTCCTGAGACATAGCGATCCTTCTCTATTTTCAACCCTCTTCTTGTCCACTAATTTTTTTAAAGTTTTTTTTTTTCAAACATCTACATCCATAGGCACATGTTCGGCGCAGCATAGTCAGATTTTTTTGGCTCTTGCGCCATGTAAACCTTTAGGTTCCCAACTTTCCTCAGTCCGCATACCCCCGAATCCTCTTGGCATCCCCCAATTTGTTTTCTCATTTTAGAATCCGAAAACTTCTCCAAAACAGGAGTGTGTAAATCATTCAATTAAATCGTCTACTCTTTTTCATTTTATAAGTTTTTATATTTTTGAAGTAAGCAAAAAACAAATTAACACAAAGATTGGGAAAAAATACCTTGGAAAGAATTAATCAGTGGTGAAAGTACTGGAAATTAAAATTAAGCCCTAAAAAAAGTACTATAACAGAGGCCTCCATTGGCGTAGAAGTTAATAGAGGGGGTAACCGCTCAGGTGTCGTCCTCATCACTTGACAGAAACTCAAAATTATGAAGTCTGTCGCCAATAGTCTTCGTGTTCCTTCTATAAGCGATAATAAATTTTATGGCAAAAAAGGGGAGAATATATGCATCATATAAAGTTCATGTTTTAATGAAATGGTTCACAGATATACCAATTTTCATGATTCTATAATGAACTACTATTTACTATAGTTCCTTTACACAGTAACAAGGTAGTTACAAATGTTTGGCCGATTGGTAAACAATAAATGCAAGGCATATTAAAAGAAATAGTGCAGAAAAAAAATAGAAAAATTATAAAAATGTCTCTCATTAAACTAAATCTTCTATATAGACAATTGAATGCAAAGAAATGTATTACAGAAAATTTTATTCTCAAATATTTCTTAACAATTTAACAAATATACAAATATAACTAAACTAATTTTGTTCATCAATAGGTTCCTCTTCATTTTCGAATTCAGCTTCATCATCAGCAGTAGCTTCTTGATACTGCTGATATTCCGAGACCAAATCATTCATATTTGATTCGGCTTCTGTAAATTCCATTTCATCCATACCTTCACCTGTATACCAATGTAAGAAAGCCTTTCTGCGGAACATAGCTAAAAATAAAATTTAAATATGATTTAAAAACACATTTTAATAAAATTATTTTGTACAAATTAAAATAAATTTTAAAAAAAAATTTAATAAACACATTTTACAACAGGAAAGTATTGTTAGAAGTTAAGTTTTGAATATTATAAAAATATCTTTAAGTTTTTATTTTTCTAGAGTAGACAATTTAAAACTTCAACAGAAAATATAAATTCTGCTTTAATTAAGAAATTCAGTAAATTGCATTTGACAAATTTAAAGATTAAAGACAAATTTATATTTTAATATTATACCTGACCAAAGAGTTACCCCATTTAATGCAATGCTTCCACATATTTCATCCTCCTCCCTCAATTTTGAATTTTCCCTCCATTTTTAGAGTACAGGAAAGATAATTTACTTAAGTCTTTAAATCATATTAAATAAGGCTTTGAAATGACCCATACACCTTCTCCTTGATTTGTGACCACAATAAATAAACAATTATAGTATTTTTTTTTTTTTTGTTTGTTTACAATATATACTGTAGAATACATATTAAGAAAAAAATTTAAAATATGTTTGAATGAAAAAAATAGAGCTATAAAATATAAAACAAACTTAATTTTTGTTAGTCAGAACGGTTTTTAGGATTGTTAGAAATATAAAAAACAACTTTGAAGAAGGTTTGCTTTGCAATCCTGGTTCAGCATTAACTTTAATCTTTGTTTTTTATTCAAGTTCATAACTCCTTGATTTTATATGGGTAAATTACTATATTTCAATACACACCATTATAATAAATGGTTTACTTGTCTAAATGGTCTGAATAATTGCTTTATTTACTTCTTTAAAAAATAGAGATATTTATCAAACACCAGGATACTAAAGTCCTTATGTCCTTAAAAAATCAATGTTGCTCAATAGGACATAGTTGACATCAGAAAATAAGCTTGAGTGTAAACTTTGATATTACTCTCTCTGAACATATATATCATAAGCATAATAATGTAAACAATTAATACCTCATTTTAATTAATTTATCAAATGTTAACTAAAATGTTCATTGTACATACCTGCATGATTTTAATTTTTAAAAATATATAAAATAATGTTTGAAGAGAGAGAGTTCATACACAAATTAAAGTAAAAGTATTCTATACTTCTGAAAATGCACATCCATAAACAGAAATATATTTAAAAAAATAGCAGGACGAGACAAATCTGTAAAATAATACTGAGATTTTTAAATGAACTTAATTAGATGTTTGAGGCCAAAAATGAACAATATTGTCAAATTTAGATGGTTTGTATGTGTGACTTAAAATTCTATTCACTTAAACACCAAAAATGCTATTAAAAAAAAAAAAAAAACTTTCGAACTGAATAACAGTCAGAAAAGTATAGTAATTCTCAATTCAAAATAAGTAAAAAATACGATATTAAATTCAGATATTGCAAAGTTAAAATCTGAACTTAACTAAAATGAATACTTTATAAATGTTAACAATTGCATTTGTAAACTAAAGGTAATTGAAAATAAAATTATTTTTAAAAAATTTCTTCAGTTAAAAAAAGTAGTTCTTAAGTACAATTTATTAATTTAATCTAAGGAATTTAGAATCCCTTTACCTGTAAATTGCTCAGATATTCTTTTGAAAATTTCTTGAATAGCTGTTGAATTACCAACAAATGTAGCTGACATTTTTAAGCCCCGAGGAGGAATGTCGCACACTGCAATTTTCACATTGTTGGGAATCCATTCAACAAAGTAACTGGTGGAAAAAAATTATAGTTAATTTTTTTATTACAACACAGTCATATGCAACATCTTTCCCATCAGAAGTTAGAAATTTGGAAATATACATATTGTTAAAATAATCTTTCATACATATAGCAGACTGAGTGAATACTTTTATTTCTAATATGGATTCTTTGCTTTTTTAAATTAAATTTTTATAAATTGAAACTGTTATATATATATTTTTTAAATGAACATAAATTTTTGTTTGTATTAAAGCCACACTAAAGCAACACAATGGTCTATAGGGAAGAGGTCTCATATGAATGACAAAATCGGCACCTAATTTGGTAGCTCATTCTGCAAACTTACACTTATACCACATGAGGAACTTAGGGTAAAAATTCAATTAAAAATGCAGCAATTTCCACTGTTTTACACAACAATCATTGGTGGAGTCAAAACTCAAACCTATAATCGACCTGCAGATTGCCATAAACCACTAGTCTACTTACTACATCGATGATTAATAATTGAAAGTTTGAGGTAAGTATATTCTGTTTTTAACTATCTAATTATAATAAACTCAGGTCTTTAAGCAAATTATGTATTTTCCTTTCCTTTATTAAAACTTTAACTAACATAACATTTAATCAAATTATCTGTTTTAGTTATTATTTTCATAATATTTTTTAGTTGTACAATTCAAAATAAAGACACAAATCTAGTATAATACAATATGTTTTTCTAGTCTTACTACACAATCACATACTTAAATAGATGAAATTTAACTAAAGGTCCATGACCTTATATGAGAAATATCAATTTATTTTTATATAAATAATTATCTCATAAATAATGACAAAAAAATTTCACTTACCTGCTATTTTTGTTCTGAACATTCAACATTTGTTCATCAACTTCTTTCATGCTCATACGACCTCTGAACATTGCTGCTACTGTAAGATATCTTCCATGTCTTGGATCACAAGCAGCCATCATATTTTTTGCATCAAACATCTATAAAAAAATTTAAGTATTTAGCATAAAAATGTGGTATAAATGTATTTTCAATATTATTAGGAACAAAGACACCAGAAATAGAGTTGAAATTGATTTAATTTTCAAAGGAATTTTTTTCTCCTAAGAGTAGTGCATAAGATATTTTACAACCACTTTTTCACTAAATTTTTTAAATAATTAAGAGTAAATATCTTTTTAATTTTTGAAGACTATTAAGTTAAATCAAATGAAGCAAATAGGCAACAGAATGTACCATTTATTTTTTTTCACACCAGTGATATAGGCCCTTGAGAAAGGGATTGTTCACTTGTCGAATCATAAATAAAAACATTTTTTAACAACCTCCTCCTATCACTTCTCAGCACGACATTGTTTTATATTTAGCCTGACGAAGTAGTTTAGAATCAAGTAAAAATACAAAACAGGTAAGATTTTCTGGGTATAAACACATAAAATACTTCCTCTTTAAAAGTTAATACCAGATTATAAGGAAATCTGAAAATTTCATAATCTTTAATTTAAAAATTACGAACTTTAAACTATTCTAGAGGAATTAATCTGACTTCAAAGGAATTTTTGGTTATATATTTTATTCCTCGAAATGCCCGATAGGTGTCTATAAATTTTGATACATGTTCTATTTCAAGAAATTTGATCAAATAGAATATACATATATTTTGAAGCTAGTGCTACAAAGCTTGATGACACACACCATTTGAACAATGTTTATCATTTATTGAGAATCTACTCAAAGAAACTTATGGAATTGGACTCATTGCAAAACAATATGTCATATTCTCATTGAGGTGAAAAATGGTTTTTACATTATTTCCCTTCTATTTCTCCTTCATTACTACCATTAAACACTGCTTTTAATGTAAGAATAGTTATTCAAAAAACTGTCTTATCAATGTGGAATATAAATTGATACTTTTGAATCATATGAAGCAATAGAACTGATATTTAACAGGATTTGAAGGTGTTAGCAAAAATTTGAAAATTCAAAAATAATTAAAAGATGAATTTAAGATGAAAATGCCTTCAAGATTCAGTCATTTCAGATATTTGGTTTGGTTTTATTAATGTCAAACTAGAACCAACACTAGGGCTATTGGTGACATACCTCATAATTTTGAGCCTCAGTCAAGTGACGAGGATTACACCTGAGCTATTACCCCCTCTCCTAACTTCCACACCACACCAAACAGAGGACTTTGAGACTCCACAGATTTAATGTGCATCAGACCCTGCTACATAGTGGGTCTTTAGTGGCATCAAGGCTCGAACTCGCGACTCGAAGAAAACTACCGGCCGCGAGTCCGCGACCATGACCACTAGGCTACCGCAGCGAAGTTAATTTCAGATAAAGAAACTTACTTGTTGAGTAAGTTCAGGAACCGACAAAGCTCGATATTGCTGACTACCTCTTGCAGTAAGTGGAGCAAATCCAGGCATAAAAAAGTGCAAACGAGGAAATGGAACCATATTTACTGCTAGTTTCCTCAAATCAGCATTCAATTGTCCAGGGAATCTTAGGCATGTTGTAACACCAGACATAGTAGCAGAAACTAAATGATTTAAATCTCCATAAGATGGTGATGTTAACTTCAGAGTTCTAAAACAAATATCATATAATGCTTCATTATCAATGCAAAAGGTTTCATCTGTATTTTCAACCAGTTGATGTACAGAGAGAGTTGCATTGTAAGGCTCCACAACAGTATCTGATACCTAAAATGACATAAAAATGCAGTTATAACAGCATAACATGATTAAATATTAATGTGTTACATTTGGAAATAAATAAAATAGTAATTGAGCTTTCAACATGCATTAAAAATTATTTAATTTCTTAGCCAGAAAACCATCAAATAAAAATTTTATACACTCATTCACTCAATTATACATAAAACATATTAGCTCTGAATTTAACTGTTATTACATGAGTGTAAATATTTTTTGTGAGCATCAATTAAATTTTAAGAAAACATTCTTTTAATATGTTATATTAATTATGTCAAACATAGGAATTTTAATATACATGAATAATTTTTTCAAGGTAAACAAATACATATCCTTCATTTAAATTAACAATGGAATAGGGGGAATGCTTTTATATATCACAAGATAAAATATTATAAGTTATTTTATACAGAACATATGATTATACATGTATATCATAACTTTTACAAATAGGAGAACTCTGTTGACAAGATATTTTCAAATGAGAACAATTAAAGTTAACAACATATAAGAATTCTTGATACAGTAAGAACATTATAACCTTACTTTTGGAGATGGAACAACAGAAAATGTGGTCATTATTCGATCTGGATACTCTTCCCTAATTTTTGAAATCAGTAAGGTACCCATACCAGAGCCAGTGCCTCCTCCTAGTGAATGAGTAAGCTGGAATCCTTGCAAACAGTCACATCCTTCAGACTCTTTTCGTACAACATCCATAACACTGTCTACAAGTTCAGCACCTTCAGTATAATGTCCTTTGGCCCAATTATTACCAGCTCCACTTTGTCCTGGTTAAAAATTTCTGATCAACATAGACTCAAAGTAGATTCAAAAAAAAAAAAAAAAAAAAAAAAAAAAAAAAAAACCAGCAAAATATTGGATATAAATATGTTTTGAACATATTAGACAAAATTATTTGTTATAGGCAGTCAAATGTTTTCTTAGCAGAATTTTTTAAAATTAGTTTTAATCTGAAATGTAATTTAAAGTGAAATTAAACAGTCTTTTATGGTGATCAGATAAAAATTGCACTATCAATTCTGTACTGTAAGTCAGAGGTAAGAGGCATGTGTCCTTTTGAAATTCTGCAGGAGAGCAGCTTCAGTTTTGTATTTTCATTATTAATAGTTTGCTTGTTAAGGAATATTTTTTTCTAAACCCCTTTATACATTTTATTCTTTGGACTATGAACTTTTGAATTATACCTTCTTTCAGCATTATTACTTTCTAAAATTTTACTGATTACTATTTTAGAAAATAGACATAGTGCCATGTACCTACAGCAAATAAAATTATGCCTTTAAAGTACATATGAAATTATATTTCTTTGTGTTTTTATCCTCTTCCTGCCTAGAAATGAAAAATTAATTCTACAACAAGCATCAATGGTTTAAATAAATGTGTAATCGAAATAACTATTTAACATTTAAGAAAAGGAAGTAACTGTAAGGTTAATATACTGTATTGAAAATCTATTTACTGATGCTCAAAATAATAATAATAAAACAAAGTTTATACTTGAAGAGAGCACTTTTTCTGAACAATAATTATTGATAATCTTAACAATTTATTCAAATAATTCAGTAATATATCTCTTATATAAATATGGTGAGAGGAAATATATAATGTGACTACTTACCAAAAATAAAATTATCTGGTCTAAAAAGTTGACCAAATGGACCAGACCTAACAGAATCCATTGTCCCTGGCTCAAGATCAACGAGTAAGGCTCGAGGAACATATTTTCCCCCTATAACATAAAATATCTAATTTAAGCAAAAGAAGGACGAATTTAAGTATTGTGACAGTTTAATAAAGATAAATAAGAGGTAAAGCGATGATCAAATGTTGCCTGAGTACCAACTTGGTACTGCTTTATTCTATAAAATTTGAGTGGGTGAATGTAAAGGCTAAAGAGCCAGATGAGTCTATGCTGCGCCAAACAAGATGCAACTGTGTTCTAGACGTGTAAAAATTGAAGAAAAGACAAAAATTAATTGACAAGGAGGAGGGTCGAAAATAGAGAAGGATTGCTATGGTAACCGGGGGGTGCGTCACCCGTGTTTACCAAAGACAGTAAACCCCATGGGGGAAAAAAAGATCATTAGGGGGCCTTGAGGTCATGATGCCTGTACTTACTAAAAGGAGGCAAGTCCCTGAGGTCTCTATAAAATTTGAAAAATATAAGAATAGAAGCAGAAGGGAAGGGGAACTCCGAAAAATTTTGACCTCCTAAGTTAATTTGAAGCATCATGAAAACTTTTAATGAGACAAAAAGAAAATGAAAGCTTACAAAAATTAAAAAGTTTAGATGTCATTTTCAAACAGCAAAAGTTGAAAAGGACTAAGCTAAAAAGAGATCTACATTGAAAATATTTAAGTTTATTGTAGAAATGGTCTTCCAAGAATCAGTCTTTAACTTATATTCGGCACTAAAAACTTTTTGATAGTGTGTTTCAGTTGATTAAAAGTATATTCGAACAACATGAATCTAGTAATACTTAATGGTTCGGTAATCCTTTCGTTGAAAATGCAGCAGCTAAAAACTTTAATTTTGATGAAGCTGTACAAAAAATTTTTAGAAGCTCACATAAAACAGTTTTAGTTTTTCTTATAAATAGAAAAGTCAAAAACATCGTTACATCATCAAAAATAACAAGTTATATATATATATATATATATATAAATGCTAGATGCAAGTTGTTTTTTCTTCACTCTTAAGATTTTTTTTTGTTTTACAAATTATTTAAACAATTTAATTTTAATTAAATAAATATTATTTACAATTTTGTAGACATTCTGTACGGTGATCGTTCCAAAAATATGAGCCCCAGGTAGATGACCCCCGATAGCTGTAGATCCGCCATCGGGTATATGGCATATTTCGCAATATTTTTTTTAGCAGAATAATGCTCATGAATTACATGTTTCATTAAATCTTCACAATTTTTCACTTTTAATATATAGTAAAATTCCTGTTTAACACATTTACATCTCTCTTAAAATGTTAAAAAATGTATTCACTTTTATATAAAAGTGAATCATTTATAACATTCCGACGAATTTTATTCCTTCTCCAATCCAAACAAATCCACTTTCATAGCTTATGCAGTAGATAGCAAAACTTAATTATAAAATACGTTTTTATAAAACAAATACCGAATAAAATATTTGGAATTTAAAAGGAAAAAAAAAAAAGAGAGAGTAACAAGATATAAAGTTTAATTATTTTTATGCAGGAGAGCCATTCGCTCGTTAATATATACTTAAATGACAGTAGTAATAATAACTTTAAACAGTCTTCACCCATTGTTAAAAATCAGGCAAAGACCCGGAAAACTTTTTTTATACTGAAAAACATTTTACGTAAAATATCAAATAATTCGACTCCAAATTTATACAGTGAACAAATAATATAATACGTATTTTTCGGTGAAGGGACGAAGGTTTTAAGTTAGAGAGTTTCCCTATTCCTCTTCACAAGAATTTACCTCCTCATCATAAATATTGAAAATTTAATACAGAACTTGGAATTTATATTAATTTTTATTTTATATAAGATTTAATAATTAAATCTGAAATGATATGTCAATAAATTAAAATTAATGAAAAGTACAGTTCATGTAAATTTGATTTAGTTAGAGCTTCATTCGGGTAGCTCATTTTTGCTTGAACTTATCTCTCCCCCACATATATGTTGCATATTTAGTCTCCTACACTTTAATGCGAACGGATTTTTAGATCTATATGCATGTGAAAAATTACGGATTTATTAATTTAAAAGACGCAGTAAAATTAACGGGCACACTTATAACCACAACAGCATATAACACATGGATCAATAAGTCCCGAGACTGTGGGGTCGTTTTTTTTTTTTTTTTTTTTTTTTTTGCGATTTCCTCCTTCAAACGCACCAGCAAGTCAATATAATAATCACTGTTGATCGATTTACCTTTTTCGAGGTGGTCAATGAAAATCACGCCATGCGTATCCCAAAAAACTGATGCCATGACTTTGCCAGCTGACTGCTGCGTTTTCGGACGGCTTTCGCCAGCTGTGCGCCACTGCCGCTTCGACTCTGGAGTGTAGTGATGTATCCATGTTTCGTTCATGGTCACGTAACGGCGCAAGAAATCTTTTTTGTTGCGAGTAAATAGCGATAAACAGCTTTCTGAATCATCGACTCGTTGCTCCATCGAAAGCAATCGCGGCACCCACTTGGAAAAAACCTTTTTCATGCTCAATTTTTCATGAAGGATAGTAAATACACTTCCATACGATATCTGTGTCATCTCAGCAATCTCACGGAGCTTCACTTTACGATCTTTCATTATAATTTTTGTCACTTCACTCACATTTTCCGGTGTAACGGCTTCCACAGGTCTACCCGAGCGTTCCGCATCATTTGTGTCGGTACGACCACGTTTAAACTCGGCAAACCACCGACAAATCGTTGCTTTTGATGGACAAGAGTCCGGGTAACATTTTTCAATCCATTGTTTCGCTTGCACGGTGTTTTTACCCATTAAAAAACAATGTTTTATCAGAACACGAAACTCGGTTTTTTCCATTTTTTAAACAAATTACAAAACGACTTTACTCCAACCTCGATAACTCAGCTGTTTCTGGTCCGATCGACTTAAAATTTTGACACGTTTCAAGCAAAGGTTAGTACTCTAGAAAGACCTGGTAACTGGTTTACTACGAGCGCCATCTCTGGGTTAGTCTCGGAACTTATTGATCCATGAGTTATTAATCGAGGGATTTTTTGTTTTGAAAGGCAATAAAAAGCATCTACAAATATGTATCTTCATTCCAAACTATATTCTTATAATTTACAATTTTTGAACGTTATTTCGTTGTAAAAATCCCTGCGTATGATATGCCATACATAAAATTTTAAATGGGAGGGAAAACTCGTAATTCAGAAATATATATACACTGCCAAGCCATTAATACTAAACATATTTAGTGATATGTATAATGGAAATGAAATTGTGTAAATTATAAGGTGATAATTCAGATTACTTCAAAAAGGATTTTTTTAATGCTTTCATTAAAAAAAAAAAAAAGAGTATTTTTGCAATTCAGAAAATTTATCCTCAATGCAATTTTAATTCGGTACATGTCCTCATTTATTGAAACAATTACAAACTTTTAACATACCATAAACAAATTTTTTAACTTTTATTTTTTTACTAATATTACTAAGGACTCATAATGTGCTTACTTCATCACAGAGAACGAAATTCAACTCAATGAAACCATGGTAGTTCTTTTTTAAATATGATCCCTCTTAGAATAATTGACCTCGTAATTTTGAGCCACGGTCAAGTGACGAGGACGACACCTGAGCTGGCACTCCCCTTTCCTTGGGTTTCGACTGAAGACGCTGCCACCTCGACCTCCCATGTAATGGACTGACGGGCATCTAAACACAACCGAGGCGGTTTTCTAAATCGAGATTTCCAACCTGAGCCATGCCAAATGTTCAGTAATAAGACCGATTAAAATAGTGGATGTCCTAGATTTCTTCTAGAATTTTAAGAGGAAATAACTGCCAGATCATGCGCAAAAGCTTGAACTAAAAAAATCTCGCAATTAATATCCAAAATAGAATTAAAATATATATTCCGCAGAGCGAGTGCAAACACCGAGCACAACCTTGGGTAATTAAGTTACTTCATCGTAAAATTATTATTAGAAAAAATAATATAGATTTATTAAGTAAGAATAAATAAAATTTTGAAAACAGATTGGAAAATGAAGATTTCTGTAAGTTTGAAATGAATAGACCAATTTATATTTTCGAACACATCTTTAATATAGTTAAAAGTTACAGACAAGTTCTGAAAAACTTTTGTGTTTGACATGCGAGATCAAAAGGGAGAAAATTGCGTCATCACAGCCAAAATTTTCTTTAAAACCAAGATGAAGTGGATGAAGAATATTGTTTGATGAATCTATTGACAAAAAACACATTCAACAATTTTCCCTAAGGTTGGTTGTAAAGGTGTTTGTGTCGGAAGGATGACTCGACATTTCTAAAACATTTAATTTATTTACTGCTCAGCCTGAAGTCTATCCTATCACTATTCTCTCTCCCCTCCTCTCTCTCTTGAAAACTTATAGTATATTATACATATATATCAGTCTTAATTTGCATAATCACGTTCTCTTCTTCGGAGGAAGCTCTAATAAAAATAATTGTTAAGGACTGAAAATTCCTCAAGAGGACTGTTAGTGACAAGGTCGCGGATAGATCCGTCACATGGAAACAAATTGGTTTGAACGATTTAACGGATGATAGGTCCTTGCCAGGTTTAAGGAGGAGTTTCAATTTAGCGTCTTTTAAATTATTTGGGAAATAGGAAAATTGCATACATAAATTTATAAATTTCACTAAAAGGTTAGGAAAATTAGAAAAAATATGTTTCCAAATTCCGAAGTCCAAGAAATCAAGGCCGGAAGCCTTCCCACCACCACCGCCAAAGATACCTTTTTTGTGAAAACCCTCGGAGGAGGAATTTGCAATTCCTAACTTCGATACGAATGTGACACTGGCCTGTCACCGCACTTTCCAATTTTAAGGTGCTGCTAGATGTTGTGTTAAGTTAGCCCATTACATAACATCACAGTATTGGTTATATTTATATGTTGATTTAAATATTAACATAAGCGAAAACATGCCATAAAAAAATCAGATAATTTCGTCTATGTAACATTGATAAAAGAAAAGAATTCAATTCTTATTAAAATGGAATTGAAACTATATACAAACAAAAGTTGCAAATGATTATAAATTATCAAGATATACAGTATTAATTAAATCATATATCAAGAAAAAAAATGTACAACTAAGACAAAAAAAAAAATTGATATATAATTTTTTTAAAAACTGCAGAACAATAAAATTAATAAGTAAAATAAAAATGAGATCACAACGCGTAAAAAGAACTATCTTATGAAAACAGAATAAGCAAAGGGACTAAAAGAAAAAATATGTTTTTACAGTTTATATATGTGAATATATATACAAGTGTAATGTAACCGTATCTTGAACTCACTCTCAATGAAAAATGTTCTCGATTTCAACCACTAAACCTGAAAAACTTTCCAGATGACAATTTTATTATTAGGTAACGACAAGGTCAATCCACTGTTCCAGGTATTTCTTACAAAGAAGTCTCGTTAGAATGACAGTTCTATGACTGAGACACCTGGTTTAAAAAGTATGCCAAAAGGAATGCACGTCATTCATTACCGAAAACAGCTGTATGTCTTTAGTTGATGAATCATACTTTGTCCACTACGTGAGTGTTAAATCTAAAACTATTTTTCGGGATGAAAGGGAGGGGAAGAAAAATAAAAGTAAAGGTCTTAGAGCATAAATTTTGAAAGACATACTTTTCAGAGAGAGGTGAAGCATTTCTTCAACAATTGAAATATTAAAGGCAAGTTATATTTGATTAATGCGATATTTTTAATCTTTATCAATTTTAAGCTAACATCTATACAAAGTGTTCACAGCTAGTTGGAGTACTAACAAAATATGAGACACACAAATGTACAAAAAACACTTTTAAGTTCAATTTTTTTTAACAGGAAAAAATAGTTTACAAATTTATCAACAGATGGTGCTATGTATAGATTGATTTTATTAACGTTGCACTCAGGAACGAACACGAGGGCTTTTGGCGACGGAACTCGGAATTTTGAACCTCGGTTAAGTGACTTGAGTTGAATCTACAAGAGCTGACTTCCCCTCTCCAAACTTCCACACCACACCCTAGGGAGCACTTGGAGCCTCAACATATCTAATGCGCCTCATCCTAACAACACGGCGGGTCGTCAGTGACGAGCCTACAACTCAACGGACACAAAGCCGGAAGCGAGTTCGCGACCATGACCATTCGGCTACCACGGCTACACTAGGAGAGCAAATAAATAGTAAAAAGGAAAATGTGAAAGAAGGACATTAAAAAACCTAGGTTTTGTTTCACATTTTTTCATCACAATTAAAAAAAAATGAATTATTTTTATATTTTGAATGGTTTCTAATTGACCTTACGATGAGAATATGCGTTCCGATCCCCGTTTGTTAGTGCAATAGTAAAATTGAAATCGTAGCACAGCTCCCAAATTCTGCTTTTCTCAGCCCTTCCTTTCAATACTACATCTTTTTTTTTATTTTCTAAGCACATTTCATTCAATTTTTGCCCAAGGCGAAAAATCGGTTTCCATCTCTCATAAAACCAGTTTTACAGTTTCAAAATGTTGATTGGTTTCCATGGTTAATCAATTTTCCTGATACCGATTTCGCAATCACTGTGAACCACGTTCAAATGACGAGGACGACATGTGAGCTGGCACTCCACTCTCCAAAACTTCATCCTCACACCTACGTGAGGACTTCAAGCTCCGACAAATTAAACAACCATCCACCCCGCAACCTCAAGATTTTCAGGATGATGAAACCTTTCCCCTCTAACCTTTGGTTACGAATCCATTAATCTCTACCAAACCGACTACAGTGGCCTCATATTGTACATTGAAAAATGTAGATCTTTTGTACACTGAAAAATATTAATTCATTTCTGTTGGAAAAGATCAACTTTTAAAATATCTATTGTTCTCTATAAAATAGTTAAGTCGGAACAAAATATACCACTTTTTCTTTCTGGTAAATCGGAGTTTGAATCGTATTTTTTAATAATAGGGGAAAGAAATGTTACTCGATTGTTTCGCTTATTCAATTAGTTAAGAAATGATTTAAATTAAAAGCATTTTATTACAAAAGAGGGGTAAAGGATGTTTCCTTCTTCAGCTTGTTTAAAAAACGCACATAATTAAAAGAAAAAAATAGAGCCTCAATCTTTCTCCAATGTATTACTGAATTCGACCGTTGGCTAAATCCATTCCACTAATGTATGGATACTGACGGCAAACAAAAAATTAATTTAAAAACTGTTCAACAGAAACCGCTAACACTTGTTTAATCTCGACAGATAGAATTTTAGTACTTGTTCTTCTGAACCAGCTTGACCGTGTAGTGGCCCTGATGCACATTAAATTTGTTGAGGTTCCCAATCCTCCCGTAGTAGTGTGGAAGTTTGAAGAGGAAGATGCCTGTTCAGGTGTCGCCCTCGTCACATTTAGATTCAAAATTACGAGGTCTATCGTCAATAGCTCTTTTATTGCTTCTAAATACAACGTTAATAAATCTGAACCAGTGTGATTAAGTACGAATTTTATGTAAAGAATATATAGTCAAGCTTAAGGAAGAAATGTTGGAACATTTAACAATTTATTGAAACTTAAATCAATTTCAAATGGCCTAAATCCTACTACCTACTAAATTAATATCCCTAGCCTTTTAATCTTACGCAAATAATCTCAATCTTAAATCACAGCGAATACGCGTGTTCAAACTTAGAAAGAATAATACGCCATAGTGTTTATCTAAAAACTGATTCCCGATAGCTTGTTTATTAACATCACACTGAGAAGCAACACGAGGACTATTGGCGACGAACCTCGTAGCTTTGAACCTCAGTCAAGTGACGAAGACGACTCCTTAGCTAGAACCTCTCTCCGAACTTAGCCCACCACACCAACTGGAAGACTTGACACATCAACCACATTTAACGTGCATCACGGCTTGTCTTTCGTGGACAGAGGTTCGAACTCACGACTCAACGAAAACAACGCCTCAACTCGGATCCTCACTAATATCCAAGTTAGTAAAACAAAATAAGAAAATATATATATTACCCTTGTAATATAAATGGTGTAACACAAGGGGAGCATTTTGGTAGCCGGCACCAAATGAGATATTCATAACGCCAGAGGTCTTCAAACTGGGTTCCCTAGAACTTAGACAGGGGTTTCGCAAGAGATCACTATTTTCTTAATCAAAGCGCCAAAATTTTATTAAAATTTTAATTCTTATGAAAGATCGAATTCTTACAGGCAGTTTGCTTGTAAAAATAAATATAAATATTTTATGGATAAAATAAAATCTTAAAATTCATAAAAGTCACTTGTTTCAAATATATTAATTGAGACGAATTAGGTCTCCATTCTTTGGCTCAGGGGAAGAATCACCCTCATATTTGGTTACTTATTTCACTATTTTCAAGGTGTAAAGTAAAATTCTCTTTAAAATTGAAATTTTGGGCAGATTGCATTTTGAAAGATAATATTGAAGGCTTTCCTAATTTGCATAATATTTTAGAAGACGGTAACGCTAATCCCGATAAAAACGTAAAAATTAGTTTGGTCAACATTTATCATATCTGCAAAAACATTTCTTGAATAGTTCCTTGTTCAAAAGGAAAAATTATCTTGAATCCAAAATCCTTCTCAAGATTGACACCTCCAAACTCCCAATAAAAGAAAGAGGACAATAAATTGATGCATCGATCGACATTCAATTGAAACTAAATTTTAGTCAAGTTGATATTATGCATTTTTGGATTGACATTAGAATATCCTGAAATTGCGAAAAGAGCAATGTAATATCTACTGTCATATATTTCAAACTATGCATGCGAAAAATCTGTCTTTGTAAACTGCGACAAAAACAAAATACAGAAACAGATTGGATGCTGAAGATGACATTAGGTTGCAGATTTCAAAAATTATTCCAGTTGTAAAAATATTTTGCAATGAAAAACGATCACAGCCAAGTCATTAAAAATTTTCTTTTTATTGATTTAAGATTTAAAATATTGTTGGTTTTGTATTTTATACATACAATATATTTTGAGGGGGGGGGACATTACAGATACCTTACCATTCATTATCTTATTAAGACGTTTATATTGTGATAAAGTAGAGATGAAATAATTTTGTAAATTTGAGTAGGATAAAGCTTTGGTATTCTATTTTTTCTTCTCTTTGATCAAGGGGTTCCTTCAAAAAAATGGTAAACTCAAAGAGTTCCCCCAAGGTTTAAAAGGTTGAATACATCTGCATTACACAATGGGATTCAATAAATAGTGGGAAAGCAAACAGAATCCTTGCCTCGGGTGCTATGGAAGATAGTTTCGGTCTCCTTAGTACAACAGCAATGCTTGTATCAAGTACGGGGATGCGAGCCCTTAAAGCTACATGAAGTCTATTTGATAAAATGAGGTCTCTTCGGCAACAAATCTTTATTCTTAATTAATACATTTTTACCGCCTTTTCCTACTCCATTTTAATCTTAAACTGAAAATAATGAAAGCACCAAAGTATTTATGTTTCAATGATCACAAAATTTGCAGTCAAAATATAAATAAGTGTTTGAACTATGTAACTCGCTTAAATCTAGTCTACATTTAAAGATGTCTATATCTTTATTAGCATTGACTCTTTGTTGTTTCTGGTTTTATTTTAATAAAATCGCTTACATCTATACCCGTCTGATACAACTACTGTCTCGAGCTGGTCGATAAAGGGAAATGAGTGTAAGAAGAAAAAGTCTTGACATTTTAAAAAAAAAAGTAATTATTTGTTAGATTTTTACAAAATAATGTACATTAGGATATGTATCATAATGAATACCCAAAACCTGGCATTATCAGATTACATCGAATCAAAAGTATCTTGCCAAATAGAGCGTCGAGAAGAAAAGAACGTGAATATATAACTAATAGAAATGATCGGGGTTTTTTTTTTTTGTTTTATTATTATTATTCCAGTATTGTCATCATCTTTGTTCATAGAATTCGAAATAAAAGCATATGTTTAAAATAGAAACACATTTAAAAAAGGGGGTGCTGGATAAAAACTTACACTTTAATGTAGATGTTTATTAAATCCGAAGAAAGTATCTTAATATTCGTATTTTAAAATATTAATTTTTAATATTGTACTTAATTAAATGCAAATATATTGCACGTTTTAAGAATATTCTGCTACAAAACAAGTTTATTATTATTATTAGATGCAAATGTAGATGCAATTCTTCATATTTCAACTTACCTAGACTTAGCAATTTCTAATATTTTGATACATTTTTAACTGTATTTCTCAAATAACACTTTCAAACCATTATAGCCATGAAATCTACTTTTTTCTTTGAAGATGTAATCTCCGTATTTATTTTGCTAACATATTTAATTTTTCCAGTACATTCTTTATATCTTTGATTACTAGAAACAAAGAAAAATCATATATTTCAAATTAAGAGAAGAGCAATATTTGTCACCAAAATACTGAACGTTTATTCAATTACTAGTGCACTTCTTTTTAAATGCAGTAATTAATCCCATTTACATGTTTTCTGTGGGCGTGATTACAGATTTGACTACTTATCTCTATCAGTTTTAAAATTCTTTTTAAATATAATCACTTTAAAATTAGCGCTGTATGATTCTTAGCTAATAGTGAAAAACGGCAATAGAGCATTACTGTAAGTCGAAAGGATCCAATGTAATGTATATTATTAATAGGTTTGAATACTTAAAAACGAAAAATTTACGAAAAAAAAAAATTTTAATTTAAAAAAAAACTTATGAAATATTAGTTCTGTGCACTCATGCTAGGAACTTTAATTTAAGAAATCAGATCTAGATCACAACTAGTTTATCTTAAATTAATATAGGGCAACCAAAATGAGACCGGATTTTTAAAGAAAAGTCTTCAGAAGTATTATTTTTAGACTTTGATACTTCTTACCTAAAAAGGAATTACTCGTACTAACCAACCCATATAAAGCGTTCGATCACACCTGTGCTAGATAGAAAGAGAAAAAAAAAATTGAGCTAAGACATCTAATGTTGGCTTTCCCCTTTAATGTATGTCTGATAACGCCCAGAAGGCATTGGCTGGTCAAGTTTTGTGTGTGTGTGAAGCCGGAAACAATTCTGTCCCACTCTGCTTAAAGATATGTTTCCGGAGTTATTTTTTGTTCTAATCTTTATCTGTATTTTCATATCACAAATGCATCAAGACACTTAAAATACTCCCTCGGTATTCCTATATAAAAGTTCAACTTTGGATACAAAACACACTTTTTTTTAAAAAAATATTTTCTTCTTTTTAAAATGTACAATAGTTTCGTAGCTATCGAAAGGAGTTTAAATTCGATTATTCATAATCAATTTCAGTAAGAAATCCAAGGGATGAGAAGCAGCGAATAGTCCCTTCTAGCAAATTTTAAAAAGAATTATTACAATTTAAGATGACAGATTTGATAACACGAAACAAAGTATAACTTAGAAAGCTTCTCCAAAAGGAGAATTTATATAATGAGTATCCATAAGTAGGGGTTTTAAAGCCGTTTGTGAATCGCGAATATAAATTTAATAGATTAAAATAAAAAATCAAAATTTGATCAACTAGATAGTCACCATAGATTTCTATGGCGTTTCCTCATATAGATACACAATATTCATCTCATACCCCTAATATAAAAAAAATGAAAAAATTCTAGTTAATTCTCGAAAACTTCAACTTTGACATATTAACTTGTGACTCTCGAAAAAAAAAAATCATATATGCCTTCGCAATATAAGTACTAATTTGAAATTTTTTCGCTGAAAACCAATCGCTATACAAGAGATTAATTTTAAAAGTGAAATTCTATTCAATAGTTTTTCCTTTTCCTTCCTTTATAGGAAATTAATTGATGAGAATTCTAACAATGCACTTTACCTGAGTAAAATTTATTGGACATGAAATGGTAAACAATGAACATATCATTTTGGATAGGTAAGCAAAAATTGTGTCCAGATGCTTTATTTGCAAGAAATCTTCTGTTTGGCATTTAAAACATTTATTCGGCATTTGTACAGTAAATCAATATTATTTATGTCTTTTTATACCTTAGCTTACATACATATTACATTAAAAAGGAATATTTGCATGTGGGCAAGACACTCGCAAATAGATAGGAGTTAAAAAAATATGCCGCAGTTCAACTAAGTTGTTTACTTCAGATTACTCTATTACATACCATTCATTATCTTTTGTGTAACCAAATAATAAAAGAATGATATTTGAGGCCGCTCTCCAAACAAGTAAATATTTACTCCCCATTTAGTTCCTCTAAGTTTTGTTTCTTATGGTATGCAATACCGAGCATCTTTAAATCGCGATTAGCAAAAAATTGAGCTATTTTCAAAATTTCTTTCCACTGAACGTTAATTCTTATAAATAATTATTGTAATATATCTTACAAATTATTGCTTAAAAGATTTAATAAAATCAGTTACACAATTTTGTAGTTTAGTTTTTATTAACGTCGCACTAGAAGCAACGCATACCGATTGGCGAAGGACCTCGTAATTTTGAACCACGGTCAAGTGACGAGGACGACACCTGAGCTGGCACCCCCTCTCCTAACATCCACACCACGCCAACGGGTGACTTTGGGCCCCGATGAAAATTCCTTATTCGTATTATTTACAATTAAGTATATCCAGCAGCGTTTTCGAGGTTTGGATATCAAATAACGAGACTGAAGCTGCTACAGCAGTTACGCATGCGTCATCAAACGCCAGCTGTTTAGAGTGGAATCATCTCTTTCGAATGCAGAGCCTTTTGCTTCTGTAAATAAATCCGTATATCAGTAGCTTTCGTTCACATTAGTGCTTTCTTTTTTTTTCCCCTTAGAGCTTTCATTTCATTTCACATTTCAATAGGGCTAAAAATCTTTTTTAAAAAAATAAGTTTAATAAGTTTTACAACCTAATTGTAAGTATCATACCTAAAGTAAAAAAAAGTTCTGAAAATGCAATACTGTAGTAAACTATTTATTGTTTATCAACGTGGCACTAGCAAGGCTATTGAAGGCGGACTTCGTAATTTTGACCTCGATCAAGTGATGAGGACAATACCTGAGCGGGCATATCCTTTCTCTAAACTTCCACATCATGCCACTGGAGGACTTGGAGCCTCTGCACATTTTACGTGCATCAGTTCCTCTAAATAGCAGTTTTTTAATGGCATCAGGACTCGAACCCAAAAACGACGGAAAAAACGCCGGCTGCGAGTTCGCGACCATGACCACTAGGCTACCGCGGCCACCTCTTGTATAACAAATTTAGTTTAGTTTTTATTAACGTCGCACTAGAAGCAACGCATACCGATTGGCGAAGGACCTCGTAATTTTGAACCACGGTCAAGTGACGAGGACGACACCTGAGCTGGCACCCCACTCTCCTAACATCCACACTCTTGTAAAACTAAAGTTGCTTATAGAATAAATATATTTAGTTTGCATCTCCCTCTTCATTTACTCCACAGACATCAGCTAACGTAAATTTTCCAACCTTGAACATGAATTCTTATTTTAAACCTAGGACACTATTAACTGAATTGAAAAGTTATTTTCCATGTTTTCTTAATTTAATAATTTCTTTAAGTTTCTGGCTGATTATTTAAGTTTTTTTTTAATTAAAAAGAATTCGTTTTGCGTGTAAAAATGCTACAAATATTACAGCAATAAATTACCACATAAAAATAATTATCTTTTAGAAAGTCAATATTTTCACACAACCCTTATTTCACTTTTATTCAAAGAATAGATTTTATGATAAAATAATTATATAATCAATGCCTTGCACATTTCTTGTACAACAATGGTATCCCAATGAAATGAGTAATTATTGATTTAATACGGTTATATAAATTTGAATGTTTGTTTGTTTGTCCCTTATGCAAACCCACACCGTAGATCGTATTGCTCCAAAAAATTTTGGGAGCTTCGCTGATATATGGAAGTAGCTGTACACATATTCCACCATATTTTTTTTCTTCAAATTAATTTTTTTTGAGAATTTTCTTCAAAAACTCACACTATTTTCATCAGCTACAGTTGGCAACTTTTTTCACTAACTTTAATTTATTTAAGAGCTTTTTTTTAAACTTATTTGCTTGAAATTAATTTTTATTTTCCGAATAGTTTTCCCATGTTTTTACGACTTTTCGTAATAATGTTGAAGCCATACATTTATATACTTTGTAGGCTAGTTCTCAGACAAAACATTGCAAAATTACAATTCTTGCACCACCAGGTGAGTAAATTAGCTGATTTTTATTGATCTAAATGAAACAGTATTCATACGGTTAACGAAATAAACATTTGGCTTCTTTTAAAAAAACACACACAGAGAAATATTGACCAGTGGGGGATTTCACACAAATTTTTAACTGCACAACTAGTTTACGAATTTTTATCCCACCTCACCCTTTGCACTTGCTTGAGATTTTCACTCCACTAAGCATAGTTCTGATGTACATTATGTCATGATTTAAGTGTGTTAGCGATTTATAACTGTTCATATTCTTTTGGAAATTTTATTTAACATCTGTTTGTTACTCATGAAAAAATTATAGTAAAATGTTATGCTAAAATTGTGATGGCTATCGATAGATGTTATGTATTTTTGTTAAAATATTACTCATTAAGAATATTTTATGCATGATAGCCAGATTGTTATGTTTTTTGAATCACTTCCTGTAAAGAAATTAAATGCAACATTCACTAATACAGAATTTCAATTTCTGTAAAGCTCTCTTATTGTAACATTTCATCAGTTACAACATCATTAAACAATTTAAAAATTTATATTTTAAAAACTACATTTTTTGAAATATTAAATTTTTAAATTATGAAACCTTTAAAAAATTATTTTAATTAATGAACTGCAGGCTTTTTAAGTTTTAAATTAATACCTTTTACTTTGCTATTCTATTTACTAAATCTTTCACTCCCCTCATGAATAACTAGCAGTTCACTTCAATTTACTCTCAATTTAAAAATTAGTCCTCATTAAAAAACATTTTACCTTTCCATTTGGACAATTATATTTTTCAATTCACCAGTGCGAAGAACTGGTGTACCACTTCTCTGTAATAGGGTAACGTGTGTGTTTGTATATATATTATATATATTGATATCTCCAATGTTAACATCCTCCTGTAGAGGACCTGTTGAAAGGGATAAGTGTAAGATGTAATTCACACAACCCCCTTAGTGACTGTAAGTGGGTAAATTGACACTCGAGAATAAAGACTGCAAGGTGATTTGATATGCTAAAAGTAAACTGCACCGCAATGATCACCAAGGAATGGAACATGATTTAAAGAATAAAAGGAACTGTGGCAGAAAGTTAAAAAGTTACGAGTCTCTTCTTGTTTGAAGTTGAAAGATAAGTTTAATGAAAGAAAGCTAAGTTAAGAAGAGAAAATAAAAATCAGAAGTGGAAAGCAAAAAGTGTTGTCATTAAGAAGTTTACTAAGTTAAATAGTAAGAGAAGTAAAAGACAAATCACAAAGTTGAATGAAAAAAGTTGTTAGTTAAAGTAAAAAGTTTTTTCCAACAATATAAAACATACATATATATACACACACAACTGTTACATTTAAAACCAATATGTTACTTCAAAATTCCTGCACATAACAATTTAAGACAAAAATACTTTCCTAAAATTAGCTTTAACACAAAATTGTTTAATAGAGAAGTAACTAGCTTCTAATAAAAAATAATGTATAATTTAATATGTCTTCACAGAATCCTTAGAAAAAAAAAACATATCTTCAATGCAAATTATTTTTTTCATTTAAAGCAATTTTTAAACTTCTTATTAATTCAACAACTTCAAATTTTAAATACATTCCTCATTCTCCTTAAAATAAATTCCATAATATATTTGCTTAACAGAGAAATTAATTCTTATTTCAGGCTGCAATCTAAGACATATAGATAAATAAAGTATCATTCACATGAAATACAAGCTAAATAAAAATAATGATCCATATTTAAAAAATTTAATTAGAAGATAGTCTCATCAATTTTTTCCATAATTTCATTTTACTGATTAAATTTTTACATGATGATGTTCCCTTTATGGAACATAAGCTTTAAAATTTTGTTCAAAATACAGTTTTGCATACCAAAGTGATGGTCAAGTTTATATTTCCCATTGGAAGGATAGTGCTGCAGTAACAATAGCATTGAATTATTTGAGACATGAGCTTTTCAGAAAAATGAAGAGATTTTGCAGAATACCAAAAAGAGAGAGATAGAACTCGTTTCTCAGCAACATCTTATATAAATGTACAATGAGTGAATAGGAGGAGTTGATTTGTTAGACTTCTTGGATCATATCAACCAAGGTTTAGAAGCAAAAAGTGATACTGGAATTTATTTAGCAATGTGCTACTGCTGGATGGATTTCACAAAACTACAACAGAGCTTCCACACCTTAATTTCCGAAGAAAAGAAACTTTGTGTTTGCTTCACATGAAGCCTAAAATCCATTATGTTCCTGGACCAAGCAGACATCACTCTGTATATCTAAGGCAATCAAATGCAAATTATCTTGTTCATACAACACAAGGACATCGTGCTGCATGTCAGAATACAAAAAAAAAAAATAATAATAATAATAATAATCATAATCATAAAGTTTTTTATGAGAAAAAAAGACAGCATGAGTAATTATTTCCTAATTATCATAAATAAAACAAACAAAAACTAATTAGAGAAGTCATACAAACTATTAATAACTATATGAATAACTATTTAATATATATTTCAATTTTTTAGTCTAATAACTAAAAACTTTTTTTTCTTGTTTTAATGAAACTAAGTAATTAATCATTTTATGAAAATATGTGAAAAAAAGTGTTTTCCACCAATGTTTCACATCTAGTACATATTAAAAACCATGCAGGAAAAAAAATTTCAAAAAAATGTATTCGTAATTCTTATAATTAAGTTTTAATTCCATTTTTAACAATAAATAGTTTGTATTATCCTTGAATTATAATTCAGCAGGTAAAAAGTTAAACATTTTACATGTTACATAAATATAAAATTATCATAAATAATAAATATCTATAAACAAACAGAAAAAGGTCAAAATTGCACCTTTCAAAATGAAAAATAAATAAATAAATAAAGTTTTATACACATAAAAAGCTATAACTACAAAAAATTTATAGTTTTATATTGATACACTACAATATTTTATTGAAATAGAAGGCATGAAATAATTTTCTATGATTTGCCAGCCTGTGTAAATATGCTGGATCACAGATAGACCCAGAAAGGAGAAGGCTGGATTATAGAGGAACTACTATACATGGAACAAATTAAAAATTAATGATTCAGAACAAGAGAATTATATTACTGAAATACACTATACATATATAAATTGTGATTTTTAGATAAATATGATAGTTGAAATTTCAATCCAAAAATAAATTATTTTATATTATATTGCAAGAAATATAGATTCATATACATTACTGTTTTCTCTACATTGTTTAAAAATACAATTACTTTTTCAACATATAAATTAAATACAGTAGATAAAATTTCTCTAGCAGTAAAAAATATATAGTAAAAATATTTTAAATTTGAAAGTATAAATCAATCTGTCACCCAACAAGCACATATTCAATAAAAAAATATTTTTGATCCACTAACCTGATGCTTCATTATAATAGACATCTATTCTTTCAAGCTGAAGATCCGATTCCCCATGATATGATCCAGTAGGATCAATTCCATGTTCATCAGAAATTACTTCCCAAAACTGAAATCAGATAAAAGTTTAAGTGAATATATTTTGATAATATTTTTACAAATGTGAGTATATATACTAAATTCTGAAACTGATGATATATTAAATACATACAATACTGCCTCCAGTTTAGTTATATACAGGATTAGAGAGCTTTATTAAGCCAGTATACTGCATGTTTATATTTTATTCTCATTTTATTACATAATTTGTTAAACCTAGAAAATGACAAAAGCTAAAATTTTACAGTATCTGTTTTTTGATCTGAGAAATAAAATTGTCACAAACATTATTTGTATAAGATCCAAGTAAATTTAAAAACTTTAATAAAATATGTCACAATGAAGCTAAATAATTCAAAATTTTAATAGATTTTAATGCAGGCTTTAGAAATGTATATAAAAGCTTCATATAACCAATTTTAACAAGAATATTAAATTTGAACCCTCTTAAAACTATTTGACAAATAAAATTTAATATTTATTGGCATAAATCATGTAATACTTATTTTCAATATGTTTTGAAAAAAAAAAATCAAAAATAGTCATTTTTAGTTTAAAAGCGAGCACACTAATTTGATTATCAAGTAGGTTTTATTAAGAAAATACAAAGAACTGGCACCAAATGTTCAATGCTCATTTTAACACTATCGAGAAATAACAGCTACTATTAATTATGACATGTAATGTAGCTTAGGAGTAAAAAAAAAAATTCAGAAAAAAATAAATGATTTCAAGCGAATAATTCTAATTCAATTTAAAAAATTATAGGCTTGAAGCAACTAATTTAAAATAAAATTAAGTATTGATTTCATATATTAGGAAATGTAATATAAAAGACATAAGTATGAATTTTTAAGTTATATAATTTTTGCTGAAAACATTTTTAAAAATATATACTTTATGAACAATTTCTTTTAGACAAATTTTCTTATTAAATACCATAGTTGAGAAATTTTCTAATAATGGATTTATTCTTTAAAAAAAAAAAACTTTTAAAAATGGGTGTGTCAATATTAATTTCAAAATGGGTGTGTCACTTTGAAAGAGAAAATAAACGTTCATTGATTTTTGAACTATAAAATATTTCTATTAAATACTTTGAACAATATATCATGTTGTGATTCTGCTTCTCATGTGCCCTTATAAGGGCAGTGTGGAAAAAACAGGGCACAAAAAAGCAATTTACGCATTGCCCTCTTTGCCAAAAGATGGCTAAGGAAGGGCGAAAACGCGCGAAACTGGTATTCCTGCCATTTCGCAAAAGAGTGTTAATTTTTAATATTATGCTATTATTTCCTTATTGTTGAGTTAAATTCTTTCTTTAACTTAAAAATTAACGTAAAATATAATGGTTCACACAAGACATTTTGCACAATTGTATCAATCTGACACGAAAATACAGCACATTACAACATTAAACACGTGTATCTCTTCATTGAACTACGTGGCGTAACGAAATATATACCAATATCACGCTACAGAAATTTAAAAAATTACAGCAATTTCATACATTAAAAATACTCTTGAGTAATTTATTGAGTTCCGAATAGTGAATTATGAGATGAAAACATCTTAAATATGCACTAAAATGGGTTAGAATTTTAATTGTCTTCTCTCAACTAATTAGATTTTGCATGCCGCAATCACAACAAAATTATTTAACAAATTTATTTTATCACACAAAGATTGTTTTTTGTGGGATATGTAGCAACAAATGCTATAATCCCGTTTATCTCACACAATTTATTATTATTTAAAGGTTTTATTTTTACCTTCGCTCCAATCTGATTGCCACATTGACCGGCCTGGATATGCACAATTTCTCTCATTATCGAGCAGAGGCTAAATTTTCCACAAAATTTTCAGTTGAATTTGTATGACTAGTATAGAATGATACTTCCTACGAAGTTAAATACAATGTTCACGCCAACACGATGCACCTTCGTGAATCCTTTCCACAATTTCAATATAAAAATACAAACAAAAAATACCGTTAACTTCAGCAAAAGTTTGAACCAATCACAGTGCGAGGAGAAGGAAGTCACGAGACCAGAAATCAAGAGAAGAAAAAGTTGATAGGGTTGTTCTTTCCATTTCACGCAGATCACGGTTGAATTTTGGCGAACATCCGCCAAAAACCACAATACCTGTTTCACACCTCCTAAAAATAATATATGACATTTGTTGAAAACAATTATCAATTTTTACAGTTTCTGAAGATACATATATATAAAGATATTTTTATGCTACTGAATGCTAAGTTGTTTTCCTTCTTGAAGAACTGATCATTTTAAGATAAAACTTTTTAAAATCAAAAAATATTTCTTATTGAAAGTTTATTATAGTTTAAAACTTTTAAAAATGGAAAGAAAATGATTTCTAAAATAAAATATACAAATATTTAATGAGAAATAATTCAAAAGAATGAAATGTATTGTATCTGGAAGACTGAAAATTTAAAGTCAAACTGTTGTAAATTGTTTGCCTTAGTTTTAAAAACATCTCAGAGAACAATTATTTCTTGATAGCAACCCCGAATGCTAAAATCATTCAAATAAAATTTTGCTAAATGAAAGGTAAATTAATACTTTCGATAGATTTTACACTTTTTATATATATCCAATTTATTAATTAAAATAAATCGAGATTAAATTTTGTAATGGATTTATTTGGCATATTTACGATTAGACGAGTCTTGATACAAAAACAGTTGTGCGTTTGATGGGGTATTACAAATAATTAAAGGAACAAATCGTTGTTTTCTCTTAAAATATATATTAATAAGATACATTGCTAAAATTTCGAGAAAAAATTGTAATATCAATTTGGAGCTCATGGATGCTGCATCCGGAAACTAGTGGGCGCCCCCCTTGCTCCCACCTGGCTACGCCCCACTGTAATTAGTTAATTAAGAGGGCGTATAAAAAAGATCCCAATGTGAAGGAGAATGTCATAAAAAAAAAGCATCGTCGCAGATGGATCAAACAATTTTTTTGCCCATAAAGATTTAAGTGCTTTATTTTTATTTACTGTGCATTTCATTTCCATTATAATCACATTGTACTATCTAATAAATAATATTGCAATTAATTATGTAACAACCCTAATTAATCATAATTATGTAAAATGAATTCTTTAAAAAATTATTACGAATTTATTACCAAGTGTGATAAGACGTGTGTGTGGTTGATAATACTATTTAGACATTTTCTGTATCGAACTTTCAGTCTTTCACTTGGTATGGCCAGCAGATTAAAATTCCAACAGCAATTTAATATTTCATTGAAAACTAATAAAAATCACGCAGACGCAGAGAAATGAAAGGGAAAGAATTAAAATAATATTAAATAATATTGTCATCATACTATTACCCTAGCTTTAGTAAAACAAATGCAAGGGTGACAAATTAAAAAAAGAAAGAAAGAAGCTGTTTAGATAGATATAGATGTCATTTTAAAATAAAAAAGAAAGGAAAACAATTCAAGAAAGAAGAGGGGGGGGGGATATCGATTACTAACCCTTGAATTTTAAAATATAAATTCTGTGACTAACTTGCAATATAAAGGAATATGAATTGAAAAATTATACTGTTCCAAGCTGTATTTGTTCCGAAGAACATGAGCAGTAAATGATTATTTCAATGCAAATCCGTGTTGATAATAAAAAAAAAGTTACAGATATAAAATCTTCCTCTGAGGCGAGAATAATATTATTATCTGATGTCTTTTGCATTGCATTTATATTATCTATATTATTAATTGATTCAATATTTACTTCAATGAATTGAATAACAGGAAAATAAACTCTATAACAGTGGCTGGGCCAGGAAAGTCAACAATAAGGACACAAAAACGATGGAAAGAGGGGCATAATTGTTTTTTTTTTCCCTTTAAAAAGTTCATAAGACTTAACTGTATTTGTTTTTATTATTATTATTATTCATACTTACATAGTCTTTAATTTAAAAATGAAATAAATATTAACTCAATAATCAAACTTAAATTGAGAACTAATAACATAATTTTAAATTTGGTTGGAGTTTCGTGTTCAGATGTGTTATTTTTGTGTGTGCATGAAATTATGACAGGAGGGGGCGTACTCCCTCGTGCTCATCCCCTGGATTCACAATTGCTCCCTAATAATAATTTTTACTAATGAATTATACAGTGTGCATTAAAAATTGCATAAGCATACCAAGGATAAAAAAGATACTTTTTTTGCTGTACAACTGTTTCTTTTATCCCCCCTCAACTTAGAATTTTCTTTTAATAGATAAATAAGTCTGCGAGACCTTTTCTAGATGCTAAAACGGCAAACCAACTTTCGATATACGGTTTGCATTGTTCCAAATGTTTCTCAAAAGGTTTAGAAATGTTGATTTCAAAAATGCACTCTTGCATTGTCTTTGTCGTCTTTGAATGCTTGTTCCAAAGACAAAAAATTTGCATCATAAGAAGTTGCACAAGCATATAATGATGAATGGTATATCCTAGTCAATGGCATGCACGTTTTCGTGATGGTTGATAGTTATTTGAAGATGATGAAAAGAATTGAGTCCTTCTACAAATAATACAAATGAAAATGAGTACTTATTATCGGAATATTTTTCGACAAAAATAAATCGACATGTGTCATGTCAGATGATTATAGAAGAGTTAAGTGTTAGCGAAGAATATTTTTCAAGATTTCAACCAGATTTGCATCACGATTTCATTATTATGACGATATTTTGATTTGTACTCCAACCATTGTTTTCTGATTTTTGTCTGAATACCAAGCACCGCTAATAATTTATTTCACTAAAAGGTTGATTTAGCTCCGACAAACTTTTTTTTTCTTCATATTTCAAATTATCAAAGGATTCTAAACATAAAACAGTTCCTTTTTTTCCCCCCGACGTTAACAAAGCAATGAAAATATTATTTATAGTTTAAAATATCTAAGTAAATAGCGTCTCCAAAGATTTTTTAAAAAAAAGTTTGTGTAATAATCTCAAAAAAAAAAAAAAAAAAAAAAAAAATATTCCTGAGAGCGATCATTGAGTTGAAAAATAAATCACAGTTTCATTCGTCTTTCTTGTCATTGAATCTTTTCTGAACCTCTGATAAAATTACAAAATACGCTGCATAAGAGCATTGAACCAAAATTTATTTTTTCGTTCTTAAATTTTACGGTTTTAATTGTGTTTGTTCCATGGCTACACTCCATACTGTAGCATCTAAAAGAAATATGCAGATCTGAATTTTCAAAGTGTCTTCTTTCAAGCTAGAATTGGGGAAGAGAGTAAATATAAGAACTTAAACTGATTATCTCTAACGAAATGCGCAGCAACCCCATTCATACTTCGTATTGAAAAGTTTTAATCAAACGAACAACCAAAATGGTCATTTTATTTTTGGGAAAACGAATTGTGGGCTCAATACACATACCAACTATTCTTCAAAAATCAGTAAAAGCAACTGTATATGGAATCAAGAAAATGAAATAAACTATTAAATGCTATTTATGGCGACTTGAGATAGGTGGGGGAAATGAATTTTTTAAATATTCCGCATAAATTAAATTATGTTTTGGAATATTTATTCTAAATGATATTTTATGATGTTGCAATTTCAATACGTCACATAAGAAAGACAAAATTATTAAATTTATAAATTTCATTTCTCTATTGAGATTTTATTTCCAGTAAAGATGAAAATATCAAAAACGTTTGTAATCTGTTTTCTAAATGTTTTTTATTCCAAATCATCCGTTAATTTATAAATTGAAATATACTATATATACGAAATTACCACTGATCTCTCTGTTTATAATTAGCCACTCTGTTAATAAGAATAACTCTAATGCGATGTTAAATGAATACATTTTGCTTAAGAGTGATTTGGTTTAATAAAGTTTGATGTATTAAATTTATACGCCAGCTGGTCAGCGAGATTCTGGTAATGAAACTGTTAAACTTGAGCTATTTTAAAGGTCGCGGATGATAAGTGAAATACTTATAGTACCCCTTTTCCGCACTTAGTATAACTCTATCCAAGATAATACTTCGTTCCTTAAAATCTTATGTTCATTAATTCGCATGTTATTCTACACAATAATCTTCGGTTGACTTGAATACCGTACTCTCAACCTTTCCGATGTTAAATTGTGACTGTATCTATCACGCTTTAGTGGTCTTTATGGATGACTGAAAAAACACTAAAATACATTGCTTAGCATCGTAAAGCTCGTCAAAATTTTAACAAACTATTGAGGGATTATTTATAAGGCATACTAGTATAATTACACACCCAATAAGATAAATTATGGAAATGATAAAAAATTATTATTATTAAATTTTTTTTAAAAAAAAAAACGATAGTTAAAAGCTGGAAATTTCATTATTATGAAGAAATTATTTAATGATTGAAAATGACGAGAACAATTATTGAAACAAAGATAGTTGTATGAGGGAGAAATTATTTTTAATCTAATTAAATTACTTTAAAATATGTAAAAAAACAGGTTTTTAGAAAAATGTTCATTTAACCAAATATGATGATCATATAAACACAACATAAGTAAACCAACCAATTCATTTTTTCAAATTTTATTTAAAATGTATTTTATCATATTCAAGATTTCTTAGAAAGCAAAAAAGAAATGCTTCATTACAAACTAAAAGAGGACATTTACAAACATATCTTGTCATTTCGGATAAACTACTCATGTATGATGCACTCTCTTTTAACTTATAATAGAACTGCTGAATGGGTGGGGGGGGGGGGGTAAAAATTTCAAAGAACTCAAACAGCATAGAATAAATAGTGTTGATCCCACTCACTTGTAGATGCAGGGAATGGGCACGAGGGCACGTGACCCCCTTTCCTGTCATAATTACAGGCGCATACAAAATAACAAAAATATTAGAAACCGCGTTTTTAAGGTTATATGATAACCAGCGAAGAGATGTCATGAGGGCAAGTTACACAAAAATCTTGACTTTGTGCAACCCTCCTCCCCAACCTGTCGATTTTTTTCTTGATCCGTTACTGATCTCACTAAACTTTCGCATAATCTCCCAGGGATAAAACATGAGTTTAAACGTTGGCTATCCAGGACAAAGAGAGAAGCAAATATAATTAATCAGTATTTTATTGAAATGTACGAAGACTTTTGGGGGACACTGTATAATTTTACATATAATTCTGTATTATGTATTTTATATATTATTTTATTATTGTTTTTTTTTTTATTTTATTTTATTCCAATTTCTTAAGCTTTTTTAAAAAAATTAGAAATTTCATGAAATTTGAAAAAAATTATCTCATCAGAACTGATATGATGGTACCAAATCAAAATTTTTAACATACACCTTCGTTTGCTCTTTTTAAGTTTTTAACACATAAACTAATTCATACAACTCTGAAAGGTAGTAAACTCTCTGTTACAGCGATAAAGTATTCATTGTGATAACCTTTTTAAAAGCTTTCTACTCTTGTTGAATCAAGATTGAACCAGTTTCCCATCTCCAACGTACTACGTTTGTGACGTGTGTCGTTGACGCCTTTTTTTTTTTTTGAAAATCTATTCCTCACTCGGTCGATTGCTACTATTCTCAACTCCTTTGTCGGTAAATATATGACAAAGACTGACTCAGAAGTGGGGAGAAATATATTTTATTCGTGTTAAATTCTGCTTAGAGTAAATTAGGGTGTTATAATTAAATTTATCCTTCCTCTCTAAGCTGATATATTTAATAAAACTTAAAATGCAATTAAAACTCGAGTGCTTGTAAAAGAATAAGTATAATAACAAGGAATAACTTACTCTTATTGGCTTAGTGATTAAATTCACCATGAAAATAAATGAGGTCATGTAATATGATTAAAAGTGAAATAATTGTATTTATTTAGAGTGTGCTGTGTATTCAAAAACATGAAGTGCATGATATTTAAATTGTTCTTCCGCATCATTTGTTCTCTATGGAGATAAATTTAATGAAATTTAACATACAAGCGAAGCAGGGACATTTTAAGACCAAAATCCCTCAAGTAATAACTTCTTTATTTCCGATCTCCGGAAAATTTCCAACGGAGAACAAATTAAAAGAATAAAAATCATCACAGAAGTCGGAAAAATACGACTGATAATACCCCAAAAATATTTTGAACAAATCAGAAAAATCCTTCAGTCTTATCCCCCTAATCATCAACACTTGGTGTGCAAAATAAATGCTAAATGTCTATTACAATTCATTCAAAAAAATTTTTAATTAAAAAAAAAAACATCACTCACCGTTAACCCATTTTCACCAACCTCTAGCTTACTGGAACTACACTGAGTTCCATCTCCGAGTGCACTCTTTTTCTCGTCTCTCTCTCTTTCTCTTTTATTATTTTTTTTTAAAAAAAATAAAACTCTTGTAGAAATACAAGGGGCAAAAAAAAAAAAAAAATTTAAAACTATTTAAAAAAATAATACTCTTTCAAAGAGGTAAAAAAATTATATCTTATAAAAAATGACACTCTGAGGAATGTATATATATATATATATATACACGCCTCAGGATGTTATTTATGTATATGTCATATATATATATATATATGTGTGTGTGTGTGTGTGTGTGTGTCTCAGAATGTCATTTTTATAAGATATATATATGTGTGTGTGTGTGTGTGTCTCAGAGTGTCATTTTTATAAGATATATATATATATATGGGGGGTCATATTGCTTTCTTTCCTGCCATCCTCTCTTGTTTACTTTCGACTTCACAAGAAATTTAATCATGCCTCTTCAAACGTGTTAAGGCATAAAATAATTTGTCTGTTTACTTCTCCCCCTCCTTCATGATTAACATTATTTTCAAACAGAGTGAAAGTGCTTGCAAAAGCTGTCACTCTCTAGATTATAAAGGAATGTTTCAAAAGAGATTAATTAGATTATCAAGAAATAATTTAATTTCATCATCATATATATTTTTTAATATTAAACTGTTACTTACCGCAATAGCTTTCTTTTTTTTTTTTCCTGTGTTATATATATGCTCTGTGAAAATATATGATATACTTTAATTTTGAAGCCCCGAGAAAGTTGAAAATACGATACGATGAAACTGTCCGTATTTTATAGAAGAAATTTATAAAATGTAGTTAGACGGGGGAGCCCTTGCCATTCGAGGGGTTCTCTTTTGGGAGTCTCCAAATATGGTGTGCATAGCAAGGGAACAAAATGCCGGGGGTGGCCTCAAGCAGAATCCTTGCCCGAGGGGTTGAGCAACCTTGAAGCTAGCGAGTTATTTGGGGGCTCTTCAGCTTAAATTTTATATCCAATGAAAGTTTTGCTTTTCTGCCCTTAAGGTAACTAATTTTTCTTTTAACTTTGCGTCTAGACACACCTGTGACTATGTCTAATGGCGTAGCCAGGGGAGCTGTCTAGGTGTGTATACCGGATTCCCCCCTCCCCAAACGTTTTTTCAGAAACTTTTCTTTTGCATAAAGGAACCACAGTACTGACTGCCTTGGAAATTCTTTCTAAGCACATTAAAAAAATAAAACAATCTTTCAGAAAATTGCTGCAGCTATAGACCAACTATAAATATAATTTTCAGAGCTATAATTTTTTTTATGAATATTAACAGCACACACACACACATTTATATATATATATATATATATATATATATAAATATATGCATAGTGTGTAAGGGCTCAAAATTGGTTGTATACCATCCCCACTTTATCTTCGTACATAAATTTAATTATAAGTTACTATTATTTTATTAATAAGTAATTATACCACATATGAGATTTATGTAATAATTCAACATCAAAAAGTAATACAATTTTTTTTATTTTTATATAAATAATTAATGCGTGCTCTTAAATCTGTAAATACGTAAGCTAAAATAAATAAATCATTATATACTTAAATTTATTAGGAATTATAATTAAATTAATAATTACATATATATTAAATTAACAAAAATTATTCATTTGTATGGAATTATTTTTAAATTTAAAACTGGAAGTTAATTAAAATAATTTTCTAATAGAGAATATTTGTGGCAACATTTGAAGTTTAAATAGCCATGAATATTTTTAAATTATGAGTAATTTATTTGCTCTGGCGCTGATAAAATTAATAACTCCATAAGATAAAGGACTATGCTAAGCAAGAAAGAAAACAGTGATTATATAAAACATTTGTGGGTAATGAATACTCGGTGAGCGAATTAAAAGTATTAATGTTTGTAATAATAATTGCATTTTTCCTTCTCAAAAGCTAAACATTTTAAGTTAAAAGAAATGCTCCTGTTATTGGTTTTAAAGAGAATATTAAATTATGAAAATAACAAAGATTTAATTGTTTTTTAAGGCAGACATTTGATTTATGATCAATATATTTATTTATTTTCGATGCAATTGATATTAATGTTAGATTCTTTCGACTTTAAATTAAATGACAGCATAAAGCTATTTTAAAATATATATTTTTCATATGCATAACTCTATTCTTTTTATAACTTTATAAAATGAAAAACTTAGAGAAAAAAAAAAAAGTATAACATTAATTTGTCATATAATAAAGGAAATAATTTCCTTTTTGCATTTTTTGATTCTCTGTTTTTCATTTACCTAGACGTGAATAAACTACTAGGCGTGTTTTCAAAGTAAGTAGCGTTTTTAAATATGGCAGCTGCAGTGCTACTGTCGCCACTTCACTCAGGTGCACTGAGTATCTATATCTGTTAGTTAATCACAGTCGCCAGCATGAAAGCCTTTGTGTTCACGTTTCTTTATGTGCATTTTCAATGTCTCGCACAATTGAAATTACCATCGATAGTAAAATGTACTCTGTGATTCGTTTTCTGCATGCAAAAGGCGTGAAAGCTGTCAAAATTCCTCCTAAGAATAATGGAGTGCATGAAGAAAACACAATGGGCGATAGAATGGTAAGAAAACGGGTGAAATCATTCAAAGATGGGAATGGAGGTTTTCAACATCATCCAAAAAAGTGAAGCTCAATCAAACAATTTCAACACGCAAAATCATGTGCGTTGTGTTTTGAAATAGGCAAGGGTTGTTCTAGGATTTCTTACCCTTGGGTGACACAAAAAATCCTGAAACATATTGTGATACCTTAACTAAATAGCCTGCGTCGTGGAATCCAAAACAAAAGGCAGGGTAAGCTCAGAAAAGGGATTGTTTTGCTACATGACAATGGTCACGCTCATATGGTTCATCGAACATAAGATATCATATAGCTGGAAATAACATGATCCTCCCTTCCTCAGTACAGCCCTGATCTAGCACCCAGCGACTATCACTAATTCTTTTGCTTGAAAAAGAATTTAGGCGGTGAATGCCATGACGATGACGATGTCAAAATGGCCATGCTGAAATGGTTTGTCCATCAGACGGTAGATTTTCATGAGGATGGAATACAGAAGCTGGTTGCACTATATGATGTGAATATGTGCCTTAATAGTGGTGGTAATTACGTAAAAAAGCAGATTAAGGTACAGGCTTTCTTCTAAAGATAAAATATCATAAAAAACTGCACTTGCTTTTCTTTTTAATAATAATTTGAAAAAACAATACTTACTTAAAAAACACCGTGATATAATTAGAAAATTTGATAATTAAAACAAGTCTAAATAAAGCTCGTGTTTAAGTTTAAGTTCAATATGCTGTTTAACTGTTACTTTCTTTAGAGACTAAGTAATTTTGTTTAAAAGGAACAAGAATCTGAAAAAGACTTTCATATTTTTAGTAAAAAAAAACAGTATTTATTTACTTCGTATATCAACTTGTAGCTCTAATTTAAGTTTGAATGTTTGCAATTGAAAGAAAAAAATATCTGTTTTCTGATTACAATTATATTCGTATTAGTTACAATTGTATGTTTAACGACTAAAAATTGTTTTACGTAAATTGTCTTTTGTGAGCCTTTCTCTCTCTCTCTCTTTCTTTCTTTTTTCTTCTTCTTTTTTTTTAAACTTTAAATAAGTTATGAAATTAAGTCTGGAAAAAAAAAAGTCTAAATTTCTATATTCATTACAAAAGTGAATTTAGGATTCAAGTTTCCACTGTTATCAGTTTACACTTCCTCCTTCCTCTTTTATATGGTTCAAATTCAGATAGATGCGGAAGAATAACGAATGTTTTGTTTATTAAGTAAGAGTTGAACAATGCAGGCGTGATATTTAATCTGTTCACTAATATAATTATAAAAACATGTTCTTAGAGAAATAGATCGTATTTCTTTGCTTTGCATTTTGACTCTATTAACTTTATACTTGACACGTATACTGAAGAATTAAATTCAATAATATTTATTATATGTTATCCAGTTTTGAAGTATTGTAAGCAAGCAGAAAATTTTATTACGCGAATAATGTTAATGTAGTGTTCTGCTTAAATATATATTCATTAACGTTATTTTATATGAACTCTTCACCTTTATTAATATAGTTTACACCAATATCACCATTTTTTGATCTCATTAGTCAAAAGCAAAGAAATTTGAAGGGAATCTTGACATAATTAGGGAGCATTTGAAATTTTTTTTCATTGAAATAACTAATTTTTATTCATTCTCTTTTTTTTTTAACTTAATGTAGAAAATTTCACAGTTAACTGTGCATATTTGAGCATCGAAGTTAGAAAGGAATAGATTATTTTATCCTTGAAAAAACTTCAAAGAGGTTAAAGAATTTCTTTCGAATGTTTTTCGCGCCCCCCCCCCCGCTCTTTCTATCTCTTCTATTTGTGAATAGAGATTTAATAAATTCGTCGTATTTCACTAAAATACCTCGAAAACAACAATAAAAAAAAAACTAGAAATTATATTTCTTAAAAAATGTGCCATTTTACTATATATTTGAATTTTGCGTTTTTCTTTCCTTTCAAAATCTTTGCATGCTATTATCTTAGTATGAATCAATGCAATGCACATATTAAGACAGACATAAAAGAAATCTTTTCGTCAAAACTATGTTTAAAAAAAATTATCAAATAAACAATGGGTTTTTTGAAACAATACTGAGGTGATAAAATTCACACTATAAATGGAAATGAAAAGCTGATTATCTCGCACGAGGTGAAATGTATAACAATGGAGTATTTCAAGCGTAAGTTACGAAAAGTATTTTTTTTTTTTGGGGATGAAATACAAAACATCCAAAGAACTCATATTACAAGAAAACTAATTACACTATAAATTACTATTAAACACTTTAATACACACACACACACACACGTGTGTGTGTGTGTGCGTGCGTAAGCGCGTGCATGTATGCTCGTGTGTGTAAAGTATAAAGTCAGAATCGGCTCTTGGTGTTAGGGAGGGTAGGCGACTGTAAAAAGTAATTACCTCCCTGGTCAAAAATATTACTAATAATCCTGTTATCGACAATTTTTAAGTTAATATCTTAAGAATTTGTATTAGTTTAAATCAAATTTAAATAAAAAAGATAAAAAGATAAATCCGGTTTGAATTTTGGGTTGAAATTATTTTGAAAAATTATAAGGCAATCAAAATATCTAAGCAAAATAAATTTATTGTAGTCTATAAAATTTTGTTCATAGATATGTAAATAAATATTGACAAGGCTATTACTAGCTGGTCCACCCTGTATTATACCTTTATTTTGTTGAGTTTTTTTATCCTTATAAGAAATATAATTTTTGTGTAAGACAAAATTAAAAAGAAACTTAAATTTTTCATAAGATACAGAACTATTAATCTTTAATTTTTTAAAATTAGCTATGATAGCATCTATATCTATTGAATTAAGCAAATCTTCAAAATAGTGACTATAAACAGATTAATATTTTTTATCATTAATATAATTAATAATGTCATTACTACTTTTAATGATAACATAGTTTTATCAAAGCCGTCTATTATATTTTTTAAAATGTTTTGCAAGTTTTTACCGGCTTTAGTAAAGTATGTAGTGGAACCATTAGTCGTAGATCTAAATTTAATAGATACTTACGAAATTTAGTAGTTCAAAAGATATGATGAAATTTTATAATATTCATAGTATAACTTATTTTCTTATATAACGCTTTAATTTTGTTAGTTATTTATCAGTATTAGTAACTGTAATAAAAGTGTTGTCATTTATAAGATGTTTATTAATCTTAGTAACATAAATTATTTTGCATACAATGGCAAGTTTATCTGAGACCTTATCAATATATCAAATAATGGACTCATCCTACAATTTTTTTCATAACATTTTTTAGATAACTAAGCTCAGTGCTCTTTTTTCTCCTTAAAATTCAATTATTTAATTTCTTCATTATTGTAAATTTATATTCTTAAAAAACTTCAATAGCTAAATTATATTACAGCCAAATATAATCAAAAAGTTATCATTATCTTCTTTTATTTTTTAAATAAAATTATTATTATTAGAAATTATAAGTCTAAAACCTATACTTTTGTTCATAATATCGCTAAAATTTATGTCCCTAACAATATTTAGATTACCTATAATCACATATTGATATACATTATTGTTCTCTAAATTGGTATGCAATTATTATAATTATAGATAAAATATTCCATACTTTTATTAAATTAAGAAGCCTTTTAATAGTAATATTATTAATAATATTTTATATATATGTGTGTGTGTGTGTGTTGAAAAATAAAACTTTGATTAACACACATTTGCTTATGAAGGTTGTGTATTAAAGAAAACAATGATTATATGGCAGTTTCTAGCTATCAGAGGTTAACCGTAAGAGGTTAACATGCAAATGCAACCCGTCCGAAGACATCTCATGGATTTCAGAGGGATTAAAGACGGGGGAATACGTCAGCTTTTCCATACGAGAAATACTTTCCTTTTCAGGTACTCGTCAACAATATTAGCTCAATATAAACGGACATTATCATCCATAGAAAATAAGAACCAACTGCTGTATCATAGTTTCCCTGTGGATCTAGGGCTTAGGCTTGTAATGGATTTGATACCACGTAGTCGTCACAAACCTTCTTTAATGATGTACACCTCAGTAAAATATCTCAAAATTCCACCTCATACCATGATGCTGATATATTTGAATACATGATATTCAATACTGTTTTTGACATGAGTCAATATGCCTTGTTCTCCCGACGATTACTCGCTCATCATTTGATTGAAAAGAAAATTTGGACTCGTTCGTGACCGAGACATTGCACTAATTTGCGACAATCCAATTGACATATTCACAATGCTATTTTTTTTCTTGCCCCTCTGGATCGGATGTATAGAGGAACACATATACAGGGTGATTATAAGAAAAACCTTCCCCGATATATAAACCCGTAGCGCCCTATCCACTCAACCAATCGAAAGGAAATTTCAGATATTGTTATTTGAAGGTATGCGCTTGAGATTATGATGATTTAAAACAATAAATATTTCATGGTTACAGTTACAATTAAAATAACAACATCCCCTTCGAATGGCAACATTCATTATTTTTCTACGCAAATTGATCAGTGCATTGAAAAACAGAAAATGGCGTTGGAATGATACACGCATAAAGATGAAAATTGCAAGCGTAAAACAATTGCAAAGAAGGACATCGTAAAGGATCAATGACTACACAGAGAGGTGCATTGACGCCCTTTGAATAATTTATAGGGAAAAACAGCAGAAACACCAATCACAGTTAACCTTGTGCAAAACATTGCATGTAAAACGCCTTTAATAAGTAGTGTGGGAAGATTGTGTTCTTCTATCGGGTGTTTGAACATACCAACAAGATGGCACTTGCAGGGAAACAACAAGGTGATTTGATATAGCTGTTTTACCTCAATGAGAAGAATGTTGCCGAAGAAGTGCGAGTTTATTGACGAAATCATAAGCTAAGATGAAGCGCATGTTCCGTAAGAACAGTGCGTAATTTAGTACAAAAACTTTGAAGAAACATGAGGTATTTGTGATAGATTGTGTGATCCGGACGACCAACTGTTCCTGTTGAAGTTGCTGCTAAAGTGCATAATACGATAACTGCAGGTACACTGAATACTACAAGAAGCGTTGCGCATAGTTTAGATGTACCGAAAACCACAGTCCTCTAGGTTATGCGCTCTGTTCTGCGGATGTTGCTATGTCGATATCATTACGTCCAGATGTTGCAATCTGGAAACAAGCAACTTTGTGAATTTTTTTTCTCATTAGATGTGATTATGATAGCAGGTGGCCTCTGCAGATATTATGGACAAATGAAGCACATTTCTCCTTAACTGGGCACATAAACTACTAAAACTGTGTTCACTGGGCTGACGAAAATCTTCACGATGAGGCACCAGTGCCTTTACGTGAAGCTAAAGAGACTGTGTGGTGCGGCAGCGCAAACACATTCGTTCTCAGTCCGTACTTCTTCAATGAGGTCATTTGCTCAGGTATGAAAACATGCTCTATAACAAGTGCTTGGTATACAACAATGCTGTAAAATTACGTCATTCCAGAACTGCAGCAGCGAAATTGTCGTTAATGACATTGTATGGATGCAAAATGCTGCTCCACTACATGCCAACATATGTGTTTGACATATGCTGCTGCAGAACTTTGGTGATGAAGTCACTCGAGTTACTTTGCTGTTTCGTAGTCACCGCGATACCCCAATTTTATTCCGATAGATTTCCGGTTGTGGGGATATCTGAAATCGAAGGTATTCACATGAAATCCGGAAGATTTGTCATTAATGAAAGATTCCATAAAACGTGAAATTATATAGATTTCTCTTGCGTTATTACGTTCGTCATTGTTGTCATTCTCTCGATTGCAATCCGTTAACGTCAGCGAAGATGTGCATGTTGAAAACTTGTAACTGCAATTAAAGTTTTTTCTCTCTCCTCTCTTGTGTTGTCATTAGTTCTTTACAATGCTCTTTTTTGTAAATGCTTCAAGTCGATGATTTTCTTCATACGTATATCATTCCAAAGCCACTTTCAATTTTTCAACATCCTGAACAATCATCCCAGGAAAAAAGCGGATGTTGTCATTCGAAAATTTCGAAACCTTTTCACTGTAACCGTAACTTCGAGAGCTCTGTTGTTTTAAATCATCACTATCTTGAGAGCATACTTTCAAATAACAATATCTGAAATTTCATTTCGATTGATTGCGCGGATAGGTCGCTAGGGGTTCGTGTACAGGGGAGCTTTTTTATGACCATCCTGTGCGTGATACTCAGATCTTCGCTTTGAGCAGCGATTCTCAACCGATGGTACGCGTACTCCAAGGAGGCTATTAGAGTAAGGTAACCAGATTTTAACATTTGTAAAGCGGGACACCATTGACCGTGGAAGGAGGGGGGGGGGGGGGGGGTTTAAAAAATTGGTACCTAAATAAATTACTTACCTAAATCATCTTAATAGCTGATTTGTTGATATCATTTGCTTAACTGGCACTAGCACGCAGAACGATGTGCATCGTTTGAGAGACAGTTACAAAACTTAATATGCGAAGGCGTTACTTCGCGGACGACCAACAAACTCTTTACACACTCTGATCCTTCTCCTCTCTAAATTTCCCCTCTATTTCTAATTTTTGTATAAGATGTATTTCCTTTGCAACAATGTTCTAAATGATGCTAGATAGCTAGCGAAACATGTCGCCATAAGAATAAAATCTGTGGAAACGTACAAAGTGTTCTCTCTTCAATTTACAGGTACAAAACGTTTTCGTCGCTGCCAATGATAAAAAAAAAATTACACTATTCATTAAGTCCAAATAATGGTGGTCGAATTCCAGAAACTTACTAAGGCTAACATTGAAAAGCAGTTCCTGATATTCAGTTCTCAACAACTATTTTTATTATTAAAGTTTAACATTATAAAATTTACAAAAATAATATAAAGCTCATATCCTGATGAAATAGCTATATGGAAACCGAAAACTGTATATTCCCTTCCCGTTCTCCCATCGATCCCTAGCTTGTCATGCATTCTTTCTAAAAATCGGGACTTCCTTAAAACCCCCGCTGGACGCGGGATAAATTGTTAAGAATCGGGACAGTCCCGCTAAACGCGTGACGTCTGGTCAACTTATATTATAGGGCACGTAAAAAGAAAATGGTTATGGCGGCATGCAACTAAAAATATTAAAAAGAATTTTAAAAAGTAGGTAGAAGCTTTTATTAGGATTGCCAGTTATAACACTGTCGATTCCTAGAAAGGAGAAATTGTTGAAGCTCGTATCAGGTACTAATTTGAAGAACCTCTTTAAGGATATAATGGTATCTAGAAAGTTTTTGGGCTTCTTGAGGTGACGAATGCAATTAATTTGTTGAGCAGACAGTTAATTGTTGTATTAATACAAACGAGTTTTGCTGCTGTTTGCTAGAGCGGAGCTTGTGGAACGGGCGATTTTATTTTTTCCTTCATATACTAATATAAAAATATAAATTTAGAAATAAATTAAACGCAGCTCAGGATTTGAGATTGTATTTATCCTCTTTTTTTAGCCTAATTTTGCAAAGTTTTGTGATTCACTGCATCCCTAATATCCCATTAATTTTTCCTTTTTCTAATCTGCGTTAATTTGTTTGCTTATTTCAAAAAAAAAATCTATACATCGAAAAAATATATCATTTAATTCAACATTCCCCTTTTTTGAGAAATTTTCGGAATCTGTAATAGATGAAATAGATTTTATGTGTTTGGAGAGGGGGGGGGTCTTGATAATTCTTGGTTGGATACATGGAAAGGAACCGATCCCACTGGAAGTAAGTGGACTGAAAAAAGGTTTGGAACGGCTGGTGTAGAGCCTTCGACGCATTGTACAGGCAGATATTATCTTACCAAGCGATGCTGTAACTATGGATGCACAAGTCGTAGAGCTCACTCGTCGATTGCGCTTGGCTACTACAGCAATATACTGGTTCTCAGAAGGAGTGGCAACCTTTGGAAGACTGAGCTCAGGTCTCCGGCAGTTTCACTTGCTGTGTCCCAACTGTATGATTTGTTTAGATTTGTTTGTTGTCCTGCCTCAACACGTCCGTCATCATGCTAGCACTTACTATCTGCCATTTGTTTTCTTTCAGGAGGAAAAAAGCGAGAATATCATAAAAAAATAATCTAACGAAAAAAGTAAATACTTGGCATCAGCATTTAAGGGGACTTAGTACCTTACGAAATCAAAAGTAGAACATTTTGACAAACTTTTTTCGATTCTTCATAAAACAACAATTTTTGCTCATTTCAATATGAAACTTTGCCAGTTTGTGTAATAAAATGCATAGTTTAAAATACTGGGTGAAGTTTTGCCATTAAATTAATATATTTTCTTATACAACATAAAATATGCGTACAAAAATTTGAAAATAAATTAGCTTACCTTACGTTCCCCCAAGATAACATTTGAAAAATGTATAGTAGAACCTTAATTCTTATACCAAATTAAAGCTAAATAATGACCATATTCTGTAAACCTCAAATTTTAAATTTATCTTACATTAGAAAAAAATTGAAAAATTAAAAATGTCATCAAGTTTGTATTTAGTAACTTTTTTTTCATGTATCATGTTATAAAATAAAATCTATTCATTCTATTAACAAAATTGAGGTTCACAGAATAAAGATTTACAAGTACAAAACTCATGTAAAATTGTAAAGCTCTGTATGCAAAACATTTTTTTTAATCCTGTGGGAAAGTGTGAAAATAACAAACTGAGAAAAAGAGGTTTGTTTACATTGCATTACATAGAACAAGCCACTTTAAACATTTACATTTTTTGTTGCACAGGGCGTAATAATTGTTGGAATTTGACGCGGTTTGCTTTAAAATGCTCCTAACATTCAGTACTATTTTTTAAAAACAAATTTGAAAAATCGAATTTTTGAAGGTGCAAAGGTACTAAGTCCCCTTAATTAATTGCACCTCCTCAAACCCTTCAAAATGCTGGCGTCTTCAATGACTGCCTAATTTGTATACGTCTGGACAATCAATAGTGATTGGCTGTAATATACGATATTTGCATACTACCATCTACATTGACAGCGATTTTAAGCCATTCTAATTAGATATGTTTTCAATAATTAAGTGTTTACATTTCGCGCTTAATTTTCAGAAGTTAATGTATATATTCATATATAAAATCATAGAATAGTGTCTACAGATAAAACGTAATAATTAAGCACCTTTTCAATCATCGATCACATGTGATGTTTAAAAAGGTTTATGAACTTAAGAAAATACGCTTAAGTATTAAGGCATTTTATTTGCGAAGCTATCTTCATCTAATGTTAATGAATATACACACCCATCTCATAAACTCTTCCCCAAGTAAATATATATTAAGTAATAAGTGTATCAGAACTTGATTTTACAATCGTATATTGAGAATATAATATTTTATTACATTAATAATGTCTCTATTTGTTCGAAATAATTAAGTTTTCTTGAATAAAGTTAAGTTCTATTTTTCTTATCCCATTTTTTAATGCCAAATGGAATTTTAACTTTGTTTGTAAAAGCTATTAATATCTTATTTATAGGTTTTTAGTGTTATAATTTCTAGAACAGTTTGCATTAGTATTAAGACTTTTCTCAATCTAAAAGTGTATTTCGAGTTTTGGTACCGATCTGTAACTGATTTGGTACTATGCAATAAAGCCTTAAATGTTTTTTCCTCTGATTACGTTATAAAACAAGTCAAATGCAATTTATTGAGTTAAGATTTATTTATCTATTGTATCTACTTGTGTACCATTGTTTTTTTTTTCAGGGTAGTAATAAAAAGAATTAACTGTGTGCATAATAAGTATGCATAACATAAATTGCATATGTTAAGTATTACATATGGTCAAAAGTGTTTTCAGAAGAGGTCAAGGAAATGGTGAAGGAAGGTCAACAGAATACTAATATAGGATGTCAAAGACCTTTAATCCGATCTTTTAGGAATGTGGGATGACGGGGACAGTAAGAGTTAAAACATAAACAAGAGAATGTGTACGCCACACATTTTATGGTTTTTGAAAGAACATTAACAACTAGCTAAAGAACGCCACTATGAATGCTAACAAGTTCAATCAAGGATTCTTTCTTCTAGTTTTCGGAAAATAAATGAGTAACAACTTCAGTTTTTCTCCTTTTATCCTCCTCGAATTCCATATATCTTCACTTGATTGACATACATGCATAAAAGTATTTATTAATTGGGATTTTAATTTTCTTCACGAGATATACTGAGAATAAATTTCACTTTTGTGTGAATGTCTATTGAAAATAAAACATTTTTTTTTCTTTACTTAACCCAGCATGTCGTGAGTGGGAATGCTATAATACATCAACTCAAACTGTTGGCTGTTTTTTGCAGATTTTTTTAAAAAAATATAATTAACAAAAAAATTTCAATTTAAATTAATTCGTCACATAAATCTCATAAACAAAAACTTTCTAAAGCATACATATAAATTCTCGTAATACTTGTAATTAAAAGTATTTCAGGGACTGGTTATAGTGAACAGATAGCCTTATTTTGCAGGTTGTCCCATATCAACACAAAAGCATACCTCATCGAGAATGCTTTGAAAGATTTTCATCTGTCACATATGTAAAAAAAAAGAAAAATTACAAAAATTATCTTAAAACTATTTATTTGAATATTTATGCTGTTTAATTATTTAAAATACATAAAAATAAATAAAATTTTAAAATTAAGACACGAGTTTTGAACACTAATTGACTTGACAAAATTAACAAAAATAAATCATACTTTGTGTTTCGGTTTCACGAATTATAGAATTTCGTAATGTCATCGAAAGAATACTATTTATGGTTTAATTTAGCGTATCATATCTTATTAATTTAACTTCTCTTTGTTTACTACTCTTAGAAAAATGATAAATTATTCTGTGTTTTAGTTGTAGTGAGGGATAAAATAAATCGAATTTTTCTTAAATTACCATCAAATAATTTTATTAGGAATCTGATTCAGTTTCAGACACATCAAATGAAATGTGTAATAATTTCTAATAAAAGAAGTTACATTTCAAACTAGCCCTTTTAACAACAGTTTCGAATAAGATTTTCTTGACAAAAAGACAAGAATTAAAAAAAGAGACAAGATTAATTTTTTCAAATTTTTAGATTAATTAAAATGAATACTTAAACAGTCATTTACAATTTCCTTTTTAAAATAAATTTTTAAAAGCATTTTTAAATTTCTTTAAAACTGAAACTCTGATTGTAGAAAACATTTCATAAGCTTAGTGAATTTCGGAATTTTTCCTTCTATAAAAATACAAGGGTAAAGAAAAGCTTCGATGAATTGTTATTTCGACTTCATTTATATCAGAATATTCATATAGTCGTATAAATTAATCATACAAATGTTTTACAAAATCTCTTATTTGATAAAGAAGATAGAAAAGGAATCGAAGAAAATTTGTTAGAATCGGAATTTGCTCTACTCAGTGGGTTTTCGAAAGGCTCTGAAACTTTTTATCCCACTAATCTTAAACTCGAAAAGGCAGATGTTTTTTTCTTTCTTTTTTTTTTTTTTTTTTTTTTTAAATAATATTAATAAATATACTTAAAATATGAGTGCAGAAAGTTCACATCCCAAGGAAAAGTTTTTGTAATGACGAGAAACAATGATTGATTAACAAGAGAAACAGGAATATAACTATTCTTTTCTAAGAATTCAAAACAGTGTTTATACAAATAGATTTATTTCAGTTGACCTGAACTAATTTTATAACGGAGAATACTAGTTCGTTAGGAACCATTTCTCTCTATTTTATTCTTTCTATGAATTAAATTAAGGAAACTTTTAAAACTTTATTTTATTCCAAACAAAATAAGCAATCTTAAGCCTATATTTGTACATTAATAAATGTTTCTTACAATTGTAATGCAACATGATTCATAATATAAGTACGCACAGCATAAAAACTGAGTTTGTGTGTTTGTGATTTTAATTTCTTTTATCATACAAGATACGTGGCGGTTTTCTTAACCATTTCCCCCTCCACGCTTTGTTTTGTATACAATTTTTCTTCTTCTTGCAGATTCATAAAGAAAGAGAGAGTAATTATACTCATCTTATGACATCCACACCATTTATTTTTCCACTGAGTGAAGGCCGATAGCAACAATTGATGGTCTACGCTGTAATACATTTTACACAGCTGTCATAAATGTGGTTCTGGTTCAAAGAAATGATGATACAAAATTCCTTGAAAGTTAAATGACAGGGCAGTAATCATGGAAGCGTATAGAATTTAGAGTAGCGTTGCTTGAGAGGCCCTTAAAATTCCCGAGTACAACGCACCCTGAGGATTTCATCTTAGAAAAGATCATTAATATTCCCATCCTGTCTGTTGCACCAACAAGTCAGCTGTATGCCAAGGTGCCCCCTCTTTGCCAGTCAAGCAACTTTTTCCCTTTCCCTCTTCATGTTTTTTTACAACAGTTCCATAGCTGCGGGGTGTTCATCGAAAATGAAAGCGAAGATTTTTTTTAATCGTTTTTCTCCCTCATTTTCCCTCAAAAAAAGTATAGCAAAAAAAAAAAAGTTTGTGGAGGAATGCTGTGATAGGCGTCACTATGTTTTTTCGTAGCAGTTCGGTGTTGCTCAACGTTTTCTAATTTAGATTAGGTGGGATTCAATGAATCTCTCAGCTGAACAGGATGTAAAACGTATGCAGATTTGACGGAAGTCATTTGGGCGGAAACGTTGTACATCTGGGAAACAGAGATATCAGTTTCGGTATAAAAATGGAGGATTGGAGACATTTTGAATTCAGACGCTAACAAATGTGATAATACTATTTTCTTGCAATGTTTAATGCAATCAGATATATTTATTTCGAGAAATTCTTTTAAACTGATATGTTGCATTTTTGCACTGTAATAATGTCTGAAGTCAAATGAAACATTTTTCAGACAATTGAGGTAAATAATATTTTATAGAGATTATAGATAAAGGAAAGCGATGAAAACAGTGATTAAATTGCCAGTTATAATTTCGAAAAAAACATTTATAATTATGTGACTAGCGCTTAGGAAATGTAAGGTTACATTAATATTTTAAACATTTTGTCATTTTTGCAGTAGAGTTCTGTAAATTCAGTTATACTCTGATTTATATATATATATATAGAGAGAGAGAGAGAGAGTAAAAATATATGTTATAAAAATACAAAAGAATATTATATATAATTTAATATCTAAAGAAATATCATAATTATTATAAGATATATATAAGAGAGAGGAGAGCATATATATATATATGTTAGTAGACATCTGTATGGCGATGACCTCTTCTTTCGATGTAAGCCGTTGTCCACCGAGCTATTTTTTTAAGTTTGGAAGTAAAAAAAAAGTCACTGGGTGTCAAATCTGGTTAATACGGTAAATGTTGTAATAATTCTAACGTTAATTCCCTGACTTGGGCCATCGGAACTGCACAGGTGTGCACCCATGCGTTATCTTGATGGAAGATGATCTTTTTTTTTCTTTTTCAAGTGAAGTTTTTTTTTTTTTCTTGATTTCTTGCCTCAACCGATGCACTAACGGCATGTCATACTCTCCAGTTACTATTTTTCATTTTTCCATATAATTGGAGTAGATGATTCCACATACCATCACCTTGCCGGCCGATTTCGCAGTCTTTGCTTTCTTCGGAGCCCGTTCGCCTTCAAAAACTCTCTATTTTGACTATTCGTTTGTCGCTGGAGTGTAGTAGTGTATCCACGTTTCGTCCACAGTTACGTATTGACGTAGAAACTCTTCAGAATTGTGACGAAAGAGCGCCTAAATAACCTCGGAGCAAAATTGAAAACACTGTCCCTTGCGATATAACAGTGGCCTCAACTATTTCGCGCACTTTGATTCGTCGATGGTTCAAAACAATGCAGTGAATTTTGGCAATCGTTCCGAGAGTACTCATTTCCACTGGACGTCCCGAACGACGTTCATCTTTTAGTGGATGTACGACCACGTTTAAACTCATTTACCCAAATGTAAACAGTTGCATACACAGTAGCAGATGTGCCATGAACTTCATCCAACTCAACTTTAATCTCTTTTGGTGTTAAGCCTCTTAAATATGTGTTTAATCTCCGTTGGAAACTTTCTTTTTTCTATGTTTCTAAATAAACACAAATTTCTTACTTCAATCGACAGTAAAAATCGAACCATGTGATGGAAATAACTGAGACTTGGACAGATGTCTAGTCATTCTTGATGTTTATTAAAGTAAACCATTTTCGATATATATATATATATATATATAATTTCCCACGTCACTATGTAATTAAAAATTAAAAAAAAAAAAAAAAAGTTCTTGCCATATTTTGTTAAAAGTTAATTTTTTCCTCCTTCAAATATAAAATATGTTATCAATTTTTATTTATTTGTTTTAATTCTTATAATGCAGAGGTGTCAAACTCACTTCTAGCCTCGGTCATTTTTAACAAGTAATATTTCCGCGGGCCCTGTTATATGTAGCTGTGTGTAGTGTTACTCATGTTCATTTTCAAATTTTACTGTCTTATGAATATTTATTTTAATAAATGCTAAACTAAAAATGATTAAAGTGTTCTTTTATTTTTATTTTTCTATGTTGACTTCGACAGCGTATATTCTAGAGATGTAAATAGTACTAGACATAAACTTTTTTTTTATAATTTTAGAGAATCGATAAATAAGTAAATAATTGCAACTTTTTTGGTAAAAGTAAGCGCGAGTTATCTGAATTTTTTACAAAATATCTAACTGATCAACAGATATAAAAACGTCATAGAACACTGCGAGAGAAAAATGTTGTTTTAAAATTGATCTCAACAGTAACGACCCCGCTTCCTCGCTTATAAATTTCGAATGACCCCCATCCCACTCAACCATACGCGAATGAAAAAAAACATATGATGTTTGATTTTGAAATTAATATAAATAAATTTGAATTATAATTTATTTAACTTTGAATAGAAACATATTTTGTTAAATTAAAATTAAACACTCTTAATTTTTTATTATAAACAGGTACACTTTTATGTTAATTGTATAATAAATATTAATTCATCGATGAAAATGTACAATTGAAATAATAAGATTTATAATGAAATGTAAGTAATTCAGTCATATACATATATATATATATATATATATATATATATATATATATATTTACAAAAAATGAAAAGAAATATTTCTAGAATTGGATCCAAATATATAAAAATTAATGAAAGAAAATCAAGTTTTAATGAGACTGACGTGCTTTTTTTTTTTTGCTGCTGCATGACAAATCAAATCTTAGTACAATATTTCACATTGCTGGAACATAAAGCAACATTAACTTTTTTTCAATTTGGATTTAATAGCACTAAAGCTAAAAACGTTTCACATAAATAATAAATATATAGTGCTGAATGGCAGAAGAACGTTTAATGCTACTTCAGAAATTGTGAGAAATTTAGCTATAGCTTTCAACCTCGAATTCAGTGAATGGTTTTTGTAAGAAAATAGAAATGCGGCCCCGCTATAATAATGCGCTTAGTGGTATTTTTTCAATAAGTAAATATGATTTACGACTTTAATTTAGCCAGTATTACGATTAGTGCGCCCTCTGAAAACGTAATATTTTATTTAAGGATAATAAATGGATCGCGATTAGTGTGTTTCTTTAAATTCATGTATCTAAAATAAATTTTCTCGACCCCAATTGGGGTCGACGCCATTTACAGTTTAAGAAGTGTTGATCTAATGCAATAACTAAAAACCGTTCATAGCTTTTGCCGTGCAGCGTTTTTGAAAGTACGAAATTTTTAAAAATTGTTAATTGCATGGCGCACCCAGATAAAAGAATGATTTTAAACTGAGAAGTGTTATTTTGTCTGTTATATCATGAAAAACGACGCCCGCTTTGACATTCTCTTAGACCACACTTGGGGAATTGGAACTTGATATGAATCAGTTATCAGTTCTCCTATCGAACTTATAATGCGCATCTGAAAAATTTGATGGTTCATTGCAGGGTATGGCTTATGCTTGCTATGATTGGTCGAGAGGCATAGGGGTTGATGAATTTTGAAAGAAATGAGATCGGAGAGTTGGTGGGCCTTCACTTTGTTGTGTCAGGCCTGATATAATAAAATGCATATTTTACATGCCATTATCTTCTTAATCTCGGTTGCTAACAAAACGTTAAATTATACGTTAAAGTAAAACGATAATCAATGGTTAGTTAATACAAATCCGCATGTTGGACTAGAAAAACAAACGTAAAATAAGCGCTGTAATTAAGCAGGTGCATGGCTCCAAGGCCCTGCACGATGCATGTAAAAGTTGGTGTGATAATGATCTAAAATTGGTACGTTTGCAACAATTTCTCACGATATTTAAAAAGCGTCGACTGAAAAGGCATAAAAGTTTATTACTCAGGAATTCATATATAGATAAAGCGTTCAATTATAAATTGTAGTTGAAATCGTGTTTATCATTTATAGTTAACAAAACATGTAAATTATCTAACAAAATTAAACTCCATAAAAAACTATCTTTGTATTTTCTTGACTTTCATATTCATGGACGATTCATAAATCAAAAAAATTAGGAATCAATTTACTGTCATGAATACTGTTAACTGTAATTTAAAAATTTTTATGTTACGGAGAGAAATAAATTATTATGGTTGTTACTAGTTAAGAAAAGTCGCTTACAAGTTAAGAAAACTGGTGCTGAAAGTAGTTTGGAGATCTCAGTTGGAACCACTAATTGTGTAAGTTACCATTCTGCTAACACTTTTAAGCTTATTCTCTTTTCAGACGTAAAAATTGTGAATTAAATGTCACATCATACAGGGACGTTTATAAATAGACGCTACTTTTAACAACGAAATAAGTAAAAGTTTTTGCTTACGAATAATTTTCAATTTTTTTTAATGAATTTGAATGCAGAAAACACTTACTCTAGTATAAAAATGAGGGAATACAAAAATAAATTTCTACACTTTAAAGTCAGGTAAGAGAGGTACACACCTCTTTATGTTAATCGTTTCTTAACTACTTCCTTGTGAAAAAAATATAGAATATATTCATCCATTGATAGCAGGTCAAGGAATCGTTGTTACGAGGAACGACATAAACAGGAATTAAAGATATTGGGATTATTAATTTAATTATAACTTTTTGAGAACAGAATAGCTTATAAACCATTACTGATTACCATTCTTAACAAAATCTTTGAATTTCTTTCATACGAATACTTTAAAATTAGTTCAGAGTTTTGAGGAAAAAGAAGTTGAAAGCTTTTAGTTCATGAATAATGTAAAAGACACCACCCACCTACATGCTCAAATCAATAATGAATAAATAAATAAAATGTAAGTGTAGGCAGATAACTAAAAAAGTATTTTTTTCCCTCAATGGTGCCACTACAGGTAGTTCGTTCAATGCCTTGTTATGTGTGTGTTTTTTCCCTGTTAACCTACTTGGATTACCAAAGAATTTCAACATATTTTTTTATGAAACACGTTTTACTACCCACAGGGGTAAACAAGTTCTTTTCTGAAAGCCTTTCTAGAAGCAGCTGCCATAAATTAAGAAATAGCATGTTGCAGAAACTAAATTCAGAAGACAGAAATTCAATAATGTATAACGCTAAGATATTATTTGTAATTAACAGCTATAAATGCATCTATTAAATCAATAGCGAAATTTAAAGTTTCTATTTTTATGAAGTATCGTATAAAACACTTCACAGATAAATATTTCATAAGCTTTGAAAGGGAAATACTTCATACGTCTTGTGTGTGTGTTTGTGGTAAAGAAATACTTTATACGCTTACATACGAGCGAGTTTTTTTAAAAGAAAATATTACAAAACACTTCTCTCGATTATATTGAAGAATCGCAGCTGAATTTTACAGTAGTGATTATTCTTAGAAGGAGTGTGAGTGAGTGAATGAAAGTGAAGTTAAAATGCGGAAGAGCCAGATGTGGCTATGCTGCGCCAAACAAAATGTGACTGTGGTCTGGACGTTTAAAAAAAGGGGAGGCGGGGCGGGGGGGAGTTTGACAAAAATGAGGGTCAAAAAAGAAAGAACTCTAGGGTACCTGGAGGCGCGTCACCCGTGTTTACCAAAGACAGTAAACCCCAAGGGAAAGAAAAAGATCACTAGAGTGCTTCGGGATCATGACGCCCATTCCTACCAATGGAAGGCAAGCCACTGAGGTCCCCTGATATAATCCCAAGGGCCAGGATGCGCAGCTATACCCCCAGACACTGGGTACCCATTTTAGTCGCCTCTCACGACATGCATGAGCTACAGTGGGACTATTCTTTCACACTCGGTCACCACACAGGTGGATTATTCTTAGAAGTTAATTAATAATTTATCTCAAATGTAGATATCAGAGCAATAAGTTAATATGAGAAAGAGGGAATTGCAAAAATTAAGCTCAGTAACATTACTAAAAATCAAAAGTAGGATTGTAAAGTATTTTTAAAAAACCTCTCATATTTCTGTAAGATAATCTAACAATCAATGTTATGACTCCAAGCGGTTATCAGATTTTATTCACACAATGGAACTTCAATTACAATCAGTGCAGAACTGAAAATTATTTTTTGGCATATTGTTAACGCTAAATGTGGAGTTTGTAGCAAAGACGATTACCCGATTTCAGTTGATTAAAATGATTAAAAATTAGTTTCATGGGGGGGATGGAAAATGTTAATGACCATTGATGAAAGAGTTCAAAATCAGGAAAGAGAAAGTATTAACGTTGTTCTATTCCAAGACTTTAGATTGATATGACTTATACCAATTTTTAAAAAAATGCTTACATGGACATTGTAGTCCGAAAGAACTTCAAGTTTGATTTGAGAAGTCTTTAAAAGTCTGAAGACGTAGTCAAAGTCAAAAGGTGAAGAAAATAAAGTTAACTGATTGATTCCGAATTATAACATTAGTCAGCAAAATATAACTGACATTAAAAATTTCTTCTCAGAAAAACGAACAAAAAAATTTGAAGGAAACTTTCTAGGAATAGGTGTGCCTTTTATTTTATTTTTCTCAGTATCTAGTTATAAACACTCATCTCAATTATTTTTGAACCATTCATCCAAGTACAATTATCAAATAAATTTATATTATAAGTTTTCAAGAGTTAAAACGAGTACATAGTTTTACAGAATTGCATTAAAAAGCTATCTCGAATATTTTAGCAACATAAAAACACGTCATTTTCTATCTGTGGAAAATCTTATTTTATTTCTGCAAATATAAAACATGCATCTCGAGTACTAAAATTTAATCTTCTAGATTTTCTGTGATAATAAATTGCATTGTAATTAAAAATTTGCAGCTTTTCGCTCCACACGAAACGGAACCATTCTTTAAGGCATAGAAAGCGATTGAAAACATAAATTGTAAATTAGAAAAGTTGAGCTAAGACTTCAGATGTATTAATGTCATGATTTCTCGAAACGATGTTCTCAAATTAAACTTTAATAAGTTGTACGGTGAAGTTTCTCAGCTATTTGAACGTACCACGTTTCTTTCATATTTTACTAAGTTCATATTATTCACTCGACTTTAGATTCATCCTTCTCAGAGTATTCGACACAATGGTTTAGTGGTAAATCTGGGTCGCACGCAGCATAGTAGTACTGAAGGTCGTTCTTTCATTTAAAAGATCTCGGTCAGGTTTGGAATTCAGTTCAGATACTACTACACGTGGAACGAAACAAAGCATATGTGTGAGTAAAATATCAATTGTGAATCCTTCTATTTAAACTCGTCTTACCGTATTTTCTTTTTGAAAGAAAAGATTAGAAGAGCTAAAATAATTTTAAATCGTTTTATTAAAGAGGTGCACATTTTTCATCTATACTGACAAAAGTTAAGTCAAAACTTAACCATAGGCAATACGAATTATATTGAATTAAATTTCTGAACAATGTAGCGTAGAATATTTTAATTACAGCACGAAAAGTAAGATGGTATATGAATTTCATTCACCCAAAATACAGAATATTATTTTAAAAAATGTTAATTTTGTTGCTTCAACACTGAACTCAGGCAATCGTGTTCATTTTTTTGAACTCATAAACTGTTTCATTTTATTTTAATTCAGAAAATAATTTAACCTGGTTTCTCAGTTATTTTATTGGAATTTGTTAAGGTTGCGACAGTGAAAAACTGTGTATACAAGCGACTCAATTTTCGATTGCTTGCGATATTGCTTTTGTTTTAAGAGACTTCACACAAAAATTAATGTGATATAATAATTTTAATTATTTTGTTATTTAGCAAGGTATTCAGAAATGAGGGCTTTAAAATATTTGATCATTTTGTTGCAAAACTGGAGTGACAGCAATTGAAAATTATCAACTTTATATGTAATGAATATTTAGTATTTTCACCCAACGTATTACAAGAGCATATATCTCAGAATTAATTATCGCTAAAAGGCCAATAAAAATTTTGGCATCCAATAAACAGAATTAACCATCCATAATTATCTAAGCGTAATTAATATTGCCATTATATGTATTTTTGAAGGACATATATTTTTTTATTTACTATACTTGTCTTATCATCATATTGTAACTTCTAGAGAATAGCAAAAATTTATAACGAAGTTACACATTATAAACAGAATTTGGAATTGTGAACATTTTTACCATGAAATGAAGAAAAAAAAAAAAAAAAAAGCATCATTTTAGAATAAAACTGAAGAAAATTTATGTTAAATAATTTGTTTAAATGATTAAAAACATTATACCGGATGAGAATAGCTACCAATTTTGTTAACATAGAGGGAGACAAGACTTAGCTTTAAATGAATTTAAATCAAGCTACTATAGTCTTGTTGAACGTGAGTTAGTGATTTTATTAATAGCAGAATTGGGTAAATTAAATGTCATCTTATCATTGAAAGTTAAAATAATATAATTCCAATAAATAAATATATTTTAATTTTTATGAACATTTTTTTTAAAAAAATCACGATAATTCATTAAAAAATTAAAACTTTTTGTTTGGAAAAGGAATCCTGGTGTTTATTCTTTTTAGAAACCCCTTTTTTAAGATTTGAAATACAGCATTTAATGTTTTGTCTAAAAATACCTGAAAGCAAATAAGTGCAGATTTGAATTGAAACAAACATTAGGATCAAAAGTATTGCTTTATGGCAAGATAAAAATGACAAAATAAGAAGCTTAATTTTTTTAAAAAATTAAGAGTATCTTGTAAACTATACTAACCTTGCTAAAAGCCTTTATTATGAGACAGGATTTAGTTTAGTTTAGCTTATATTAACGTCGCACTAGAAGCAATACGTACCTATTGGCGACGGACATCGTAATTTTGAACCACGGTCAAGTGACGAGGACGACATATGAGGTGGCACCCCCCTTTCCTAACATCCACACCACGCCAACGGGAGGACTTTGGGCCCCTACAGATTTAACGTGCATCAGCCCCTGCGACACGGCGGGTCTTTGGCGGCCAAGGATCGAACCAGCGACTGAACGAAAACCGCCGGCCGCTAGTCCCCGACCTTGACCACTAGGCTACCGCGGCCCATTATGAGACAGGAAATGACGCATGTAAATTCCTGAAAAAGGCTATGTCTATGCCATTCCATTCTCGCCCAAGGTCGAAGATCCAGATAATTTTATTTGATTGTACTGGTCCTCAGTTTTGGATACCACACCGTAAAATCCCATTGATTAATCCCATAAATTACCCAACTTATCCCGTAAAATCCCATAAATTACCCAACTTACGAGCATTTTGATAACAAAAGAAGTTATAATCTATGTAATTGATTGCCGAATTATTATTTACGTAAGCTATAAGTTAAGTTGATAAGATAATTTTCTCAGAAAAGTTTATTCGAACCAGCACATTACTTGCTTCTGGAAAACTTCAACTTTCTTCAGTCGCATCTAATAGTTTATTGATAACAATTTTAATCAATTAATTTTTTGTAAAGACTAAAAAAATAATTAGACATTCATGTAAAAAAAAGAAACTTTATTTCAACCATACTAGGTTATAGCAAACACTACATTTTGGAGTAACAAAGTAAAAAACTTAATCGTAAGTAATGATAATGAGGTGATACACATAGTATAGAGTACAAAAACTTGGAAATACAAAAATCAGTTTTCTGTTAACAAATATGTAAAGAATAACAATAGATAAAATACACGCACGTATTACCCCACAAAGCTGTTAGACCATCCCTGTCCACTTTCAACAGCATACAGTTTATTAGAGAAACTTGTATTTCTATTCGTTCCACGAATAATGGCAGTCATCAAATTATTCTGACGTCTAAAAGACAAGAATAATGTTCAATGTTAATGTCTCACTGGTGTTCAGTGAGAGATAATTCCTTCGATCCAGTCAGTGAACTGAGACATTCTGGTATAAACACCAGGTTGTTTGGGAGCAGCACAACCCATGCCCCAAGAAATAAGCCCTACTAAGACCCATTCACCTTGATCTCCTCTAATAACCATGGGTCCTCCTGAGTCACCCTATAAAGAAACAAAAGAAAACAATGATAAAATTGTAAAAACAGAATCTGATACCCAAAAAGATTTCAAAATTAGAAATGTTTGAATTTTCTGTCTTAAGAAACGAATAAATTTTAAAAGTTTTTTTTTAAATAAATTAATGATCTTAGGATAAATTTACATTGAGGGACACACGATTAAAACTTAAGCAGTTTATTGGAATGAGAAAAAAAAAGTAATCCGCCGATCATCTATATTAAACAGTTTACTTGTGCTTTATTCGGCGAAACACTCTCGTTTTGGTATACGAAGAACCATTTCTTTTACTAAAACGTTCAGGGTCCAAAACATAAATTAATATTCTGTTCAGATAGTAAACGCTATTTTGTAATTATCACGTCATAGAATATTCTAAAAACAACATACCTTGAAGAAATATACGACTTTCTTCCCACACGCAAATGTATGTCATTTAACTAAAATGTATCAACATTTTTCATTCACAAAGTCCTCATATATGGATTTGCTGTTATTTCCTCTTTTTATCTTCAGGGGGAAACAATGATGAATGCGGCAAATGTCACTTTCGTGAATGATCTAGTCACAAATTTCGACAAAAGCAGATAAAATATTTTCTTATACGCTCATTTTGAAAGTATCAAAATGAAAGGGAGGGGGGATGCATTTTAGAGTGTTCCTTGATTTTTTTTAAGCGGTGCGATACGTATTTAAATAAATCAGTCTCAAGTTTTGGAACAGCTGAGAAATTAATTTATACTTTGTTCAAATGAATGATTTTGATGCCGTCTTTTTTAGATCTATTCCAAATCACCCCCCCCCCCTGAAAAAGTACATTTTCAAGTTGTTTCAAAAGGCAAAATGAGTTAAATTTATTTAAATTTTTAACTTTTTACCGAGTAGCTCTATGGGGTAAGAGAATTTCCCAATATCAGGTGTCAGTCACCTCTGGATTAAAATTAAGAAGGCATTTTAAAGGGAGTTAGTTATTCTGTCTGTCTGCACTCCAGGGTTCTGGGGCTCTTGACTTTGTAATGGCGGGGTCAGTGCCTTAATTTCCGGCCAGTAATTCAATTCAAACCCCACGTCTACTCAGCGGGCAGTTCCTTCCTGTGAGATTAAAAACCGAATAAAGCTTAAAAAAATTCCGAGCAAAATTATATTCAAAAAAACATTATTACTAAAAGTTTGAATTCCAAGCCTTGGATTCAAGTTTAGAATTGCACCTTATTGATTTGTTCTTTTCTTTGAATAGCTAAAGGCAACACAGATCATTAATTGGGTGCAACTGACTTTGTAATTCTGAAATCTCAAAGAAAATCTGGGAAAAGTCAACGCCCAGTGCCTTTTTCTTCGTAGACACGTGTACCAAAAAAAAAAAAAAAAAAATCTCACTTTCAGTAAAACATTCGGAGATGTGATGCATTCCATAATTTTTTACTGATTTTCTGTACATAAAAAGTTTAACCAGACAGTCTAGAGGTGAAACCTTTCGTAAATGGTGCTATGGAACTCAATTACGTGAAAACCCGATTCTTTTGCAATGTACATCCGTAAAAGTTTTTGTTTGTTTATAACGCGGTGGCAATCGACTGGGCGTGTTAAAATTACTCTAAATAACTGATAAACTATAATTATTCTAATTATATCGTATATATATAAATACAATATAATCAAATTAGGTTTAATAAAAAAGAAAAATTTTAAATTAAATGTTGAATAATGTTTAAAAAAATAACATCAAACATTCTAATAATTTTACTTTTTTTCCATTCTAAGAAAAGGGTGAAATGCATGAATTTTTTAACTTTACTTTCTTTAACAGTGAAAGATTTTACATTGTATTTTTTGCTGTTTTTTTCTTGATTTTTTTTTTTCTATTGATTTAATCGTCTCCCTTTCCCCTTCAAAATATCGCTATATCGAAACTATGATATGTGGAATATATGCTTTAAATAACAATAAGAAAACAATTTTTTCATTATGTTAAAAACTCTTCATAGAAAAGATTTCTTTAGATAATTATTTGCAATAGTACTCACAGTGGTTTTTTCTTAAGTCTTGACATTTATCTTACCTTTATGTGATTTAAAAAGATTCTCAAAAACGAACCTTGACATTAACGGATGTAAATCACTTCCTCTTCTCTCCCTCCGAATACAGAGTTCGTAAGCCGCAATTAACAAGCTAACAACAGAGCGCGCGAAAATCGAGCTACAATGGTTTTACCTTCATGTATCCCTTTATAAAGAGGTCAAAACAGTTCATTTAAACGTAGCCTCACATAACCGACAGTAACAATAGGATATTTGTCAGCCTCCTCTTAATTATCATGAAATAGATCGAAGGCAGAAGATAGAAACGGGAAGATAATATTGAGAAAGTCCTTTCCTATTCTTTAAGTCTTTTAACTTGCATGACCTACGTAACTCAGTTCCATCCCCCTTCCCCCTAAGAAAAAACTACAATTGTTAGTTCCTCTAATACATCAACGAAATAGTTTGGTGTCATGAAGTGGATTCAAATACTTTTACAGATTTCAAGATCTCATTAACTGATTAATTTTGTGCTCTTAGAATGACAGGATAGTGTTTTATTAACCAAAATTAAACAATTGCCCACAGAATCGATGTATGACGAAACCGTATTATAAAACTACAATGGCTTTACATTCAAGTATTATTAAATACCAACGTATTTCATTTAAAATACATTACATTTAATGATACAGTAATTTCAAAATGCACAAGCATTCTTCTGAAAAGTAAACTCTCCTCAATTGCAAAAAAAAATCGCTCCATGTTAGTTGAAACGTATCATGAAAATGAAAACGATCTATTATATAATAGATTGAAAGTGATACAATTTAACATAACGTGACAAAGTGTAACTCACTATTGACATAGATCCATCTACAACTTTCTACTACATCATATCTACTAAACGGGAGAAAGTTTACTATATGAGCGATAATTGCTGTTATTAAGTCACAAATATTATTTAATAAACTTAGCAAAATTGAAATAAAATGTTTATTAATTTTATTTCAATTTTTCTAAGTTTTAGATTACATAATTTTAATTTTGATGCACTACTTTTTTATGCTTATTTAGAAGCTTATAGATGATAAAACTGTAATTATATATATTTAGACAATGACTTAAATGTTATTGATCCTTTAGCATTATGTTACACCCATTTGAATTGACTTTGGATCGAAAGATACTTTGTCAATATTTAAATGAGGTATGGAATTCATTCATAAAGCTAGCGAATTGATGGAATTGTTGTCCGTTATGAGTATGGATATTTTATATGGAAATTCCTAAGTGTTCTTATTTAATATCATTTGTCCATTCGAAATATTCAATGCTTTCTGAAACAAATGTCGACAAAAAGTTTTGGCAAATTTTAAACACCATATTTTAATTTACACTAAGAACAATTTTTTTCCTTCTGTTTAATTGAAAGAAATTTATCCGAAATAATCTTTTACCCTAAACAAAAATATGACGTTGAAGAAACTAATTCATCTAAGGAAAGACAAAATACAGCTCTTAAATCCTGAAAAACTAGAAATATAAAAGAAAAAACTTCTGTTACTGTAAACGTGTTTCAAATAGAAAGTTAATATACTGAATGGTAACTAATTTACCACAACTGGTTTTTTTTAAAAAAATATAAAAACAACAACAAATTTAATGGGCTAATTGAGATGATGAAATTTTTCGTGCAAAGATTTGATTTCACGGCTTACATATTAAAGCAAATTAGATGGAAAAAAACGCAAAATGTCGTAACTATCTCGAAAATAAAGGAGGAATAGATGTTAAAATGACGCAGAAAATATTCTAACGGGAACTCGTTTCACGGATGTCCAGAAAATGTGTCATCAAATGGTTTTTCTACGACGAGGCATTACAGTCGAAGTAATTATTTTCGTTGTCTGATTAAAGAATTTTGAAATAAAATATTTAAAAAAATAACTGCACACACGAATACATGGGAAAAAAGACGACTATCATATGAAAGATGATTAGACTTTAGAAACATTCTAGATATATTAGAAATTGCAATGAAAATCATACGCTTTTTGCATACATATAAAAAAAACTTGAGAGGAAACAAAAGAAACAATATTTTTAAGCTTCTATTATACCTTTAAAAACATATTTTTTCGGCTTTGTTTAATCAACTAAGCAACGAATTATTACGTACCACAAGCCTAAGGTCTGAAAAGTTATGTTTCTGAATGATAAATTACCTCAAAGCTGAAAATATTACTATATTCATAAATATAAACTTCTCTTTTTTTTTTTTTTTTTTTAAATTTTAAATATCAGTCATCGCTACACAGTAATTATCTTGCATGTATTACAATTTGTGTAAAAATTAAAAGTTTCTGGATACTAAACCATGTTTTCAGGCTGCAATTGAAATCTGCATTTAATAATATAAGATGGTAGTAATATAAAATGAATTTAAAAAAAAAAAAAGAAAGAAAAATCAACATCCGATTAAAATAAAAAAAAAATATTGTTGTTCATGGTCATATTTAGTTTCTAATGAAATTCATATACTTTTTTGAGTGAGTGAATGAAAGTTGAGGTTCTTGATGCTTTATTAATTGTAAGTTTATGGCGCAAGAGCCAAATCTGGCTAATTTGTGCCAAACAATTGTTGATAATAGAACAAGTAATAACCCTTTTTTTTTTTCAAAATAAAAAGATAAAATTTAGATAAAAACTAATGAGTAAACGACTGTTCAAAAAATTGGTGATTAAAAATAGTCTGATAAAAAAATAGATTGCAAAATATTAATTTTATCACTGATAAATATGAGAGTTAAATGTTATTTAGAAATCCAATTTTGTATAAAAATGTGAATAAATTGTAGGGGCGTTCTCCCACCAAATCAGACAATTGTATAACGAATGATTTAAAGAAAATTCGACGAGAATGATGAAACACCGGATATATAATTAAAATATGATATACTGCGTATGAGTGGGATAGGGGGGGGGTCTCGGGGTAATGTTGTGTGTACTTATCTGAAGCAGGTAAGCCCTTGAGGGGATATACCTTTTAGAAACTTGTATTTTTGAACTGAAAGATAACAGTGCTGGGATTTGTGATATGTAAGTAAATAAAAAATTTGAGTAATAGATTTGGTATCACACTAATTAACTTTTTATGCTGCATCATTTTCTGAAACCCATCAAGTTCACAATGACTCCGAGGAAAGTTATCTTTCATTCAAATTTTACTTTTAAATTATTTTTTAAATGAAAAAATTACATTTAGATACATTTACGTGAAAAAAGAAATTTGTACTCACCTCGCAAGCGTCTAATCCCCCATTTGAGATTCCGGCACATACAAATACGTTTCGAATATTTTCCTTAAAGCCTGCTTCATAATACATTTGTTCACATTCCTCGTTTGAAAGAATTGGTAAATGTACTTCATGCAAGGAAGCAGGTAGATCTCCTTCTAGAACGAAAAATGTATGTACCTTTTTAATTGTTTCGTAAAAAAAGCGTTTTCTGGCTTTAATTTAATTTTTATTTATTTGGTTATTTTAGAAAAAATAAATTATCAATATATGAGCGCAGATGCTCCGTTCTAAAAACACAAAGTGTCCTTTAACAAGATTATAATTATAACTACATCAAATTCAGTTAAATTTTTCAGTGACAGAAAGTTTTAAAAGTTTTGATATATTAGTCTGATTTCAAATTTTTTTAGTATGAAACTTAAGCTTCGCCTTTGAAACTTGTAAAAAATAAGTGTGAATTTCGTAGTAATCAAATGCTATTCTAAATATGCACAGAGCTTAAGAATCGGGGATATGTTTGTAGATGAATGTTAATATATTTGTAAAACTATTGCCTAATGAAAAATATTGGAAAATAGTAACATTTTTATGACGACTAAAAATGTTTCATCTATTTACATTAACTATAAAATTTTTATTGCCAGATTCTTCCTATGGTGTAATTTAAAATATTTTTATATTTTATATTTTTATCTGTAAACTATAAACTTCATTTCAAAAATTAGTTCTTCATTAATTTTCAATTCTAGAATCACAATTATGTCGTATTTATTCAACATTAAATGAGACTTAAACCGGAAATGCACTTCACCAATGTCACAAAAGAGAGAGACGTAAATAACAAGATTCTGAATAATTTATCACTTAAGTTTTTATTTTTCAAATGCTTAAGCTCACAAAATAAAAATAAACTCACATTTATTTACTTTGTAAATACTAAGTAATAAATTCTAACAGCACTTAACATTTTTATACTTCCGATTGCTTAAAAATTTCCTAATCTTTCAAATATTGTTTTCGCGACTACAAAGGCAATATCAGTCACGATAAAACCAGCTCAACATCGTACTTACCTTCAGATAATCTTCCCCATCCGGTAACTACAGCAATTCGGCCGGTGATATCGTCCATGTCATGTGGTAAGCAGACTGGAACAATATTGGCTTGGAGCTTAACAGGTTCCTGGAACCTCAACAGAGCCAGATCGTTCTCGTATGTAATTTGGTCAAATTCCGGATGTATAACCATTACATATATTCGACGTTCAACGTGAGGATGCATTTCATCTGCTCTGCGAAAATTGTATTCTCCGAGGCGCAGAATCACATCAGTGGGCTGTTTACTGTTCACAAAGAAAGAAACAAATATATGTTGTATGAAATATAATATGTTAAAAACATTTTACATTATTGCATTTTTAATGATAAAAAAAAATATTTGTAAAAAATGTTGTAGTTACTTACCCGTCAACGCAATGCGCTGCTGTGACCGCCCAATATTGATTAAGAAGCGTCGCTCCACATTTATGTTTATAAGATTTTCCTTCCAAGCGCCGTAGTGAAATCTATACAGTAAAGTATATTAATGAAAAATGGATAAGTTAATGTAATTTTTTATTTCGAACTTTTTAGAGAAATGTTTAATTTCATTATCTACACATTTAAGAAAGTTTAAAATGAATCGCAAAATTTTAAGATAAACTTGATGCATCATTAAAAATTATTTACAACTTCTTACCATCCAAGGCCATCGCAGATAGTGAGATTTTCTTCCTCCAACTATTCTTGCCATTGCGCCACTTCTAGGTCTTCCACAAACTATTAGAAAAGAATTAATCAGTGATCAAAATAGGAAATATAAAATTTTTTAATCGTTCAATAGTTATTAAGAAAGGTTAAACAAATAGAAAAATGCGTTGAGATTAACTCACAATAACTGATAAATTTTAAAACACAGAATTTTAGGATAACTTAAATAGCTGAAAAAAATATTGAAGTTTAACTGATGCAGAACACATTTTAAAATTTTAAAAAGAATTGTACTCTCAAAACTTTTGAAAAGCAAACTTTCTTTCAGATGAAGTTGATATTATGTAACAATAAAATGTTTTGCAGGTATTTTATAAGCTACAATTTATTACATTGAGACTTTATAGTCAGAAAATTTCTCCTTGAAAGAGTGTTGCTAGCATCGTATTTTAAAATAAGATGTTTAGACGAATAAACTATTGATGTAAGATATTTAAATATTTTTGTTTGAGGATAGAGTCCCTCGTTCCGAAATCAGTTGCGTTAGATAAACATTCTTTCAAGACCAGCAATTTAGTGTAAAGTCTATAATGTTATCGAATGCAATTTTGGTTCTTTTTCTTTCTTTTTTTTTTTTTTTTTGAGTATTGCATTATTATTGCTTTAACTTCTCTCTCATGTCATTATATCAGATATTTTATAGTGCATGACTATATTTATAAAGCCCGCACACTATTTCATATCTAAGTATCTAATATTGTGAATCGGACAATGCTTTAGAAAATTAAATTATTTCCAATAATAATGTTGGAGAAATAAACACTTCTATATTTTTACAAGTTCTACTACATAATTTCCCAAAAGACATTGAAAAATACATTATCTTACTTCTCCCTTTTTAAATTTTTGAATGTTTCATGCTTGGAACTAAAAATTAGTATTTCATATTAATTAATAATAATATAAATAGTAATTAAAATTTATCATTTACCTTGCGAAGAATGGTTAAACTTGCTATGGGTCCCAGTTGGCTTTTGTTCTGGAACTGGCAAAAATGGTTTATAGGATGGTCTAGAAGATGTAGGACGAACAAAAAGAGAAAATTTAGCTGTAGTACTGATGGAACTTTGTTCAGTGGAAAATGCTTCTGTTATATTTGGTATTATTTCTGTTGTAGTTTTTTCCGGTTTTTTGAAACTAAAATTGGATTCAGTAGAGAGTGATGCCAAAAAAGTCGGGGAATGAAGGGTTTCTGATGGAGATGTAATAAATGAAGGATATGAAGTTTTTGCTGTGGTAGTTTTAGTTTCTAGTACAGGGATAACATTCGAGTAATCCACTTTGGACGGAATTTTATTAAAATAATTGTTCGTATTTCCAACCCATTTAAATAAATGGAAAAAAGACAACTGTTTATCAAATGAATCTTCAAATTGGTCTGGTGGGCTCAAATCATGTGACTCTTCTTCTAATATAGGCCATCGTTGATCGTGAGATTCTTCTTCCAATACAGGCCATCGTTGATCATGGGCTTCTTCAAAATCTACAGGCTTTCGTAAGTCATGATCTGGTTGAGGTATGATAGGCTTCCTTTTATCATGCTGAGGGTTAGGAATGAGAGGTTTCCTTTGGTCATGTGTTTCGTGGATAGTTGTGGGTTTTCTTAAATCATGGGATGATTCCACGAGAACTGGAAATCTCATATCATGAAGTGATGTAGTTACATTTTTCTGATGAAATAAGTCTGTGCTTGTGCTATTTTTCTGGCGATTTGGTATTTGGATTTCATGACTCCATTGATGAGTATTTGGTGAAATAATAGTTTTATTAAGAGTTTCTTTATTTGATGCAAAACCACTCTTATTCGAAAAAAATATGGTATGAATGATTGAAGCAGATGCTATTGGAGTCTTATTGGATGTTGATAATGATGAATAGTCCCAATGACCCAAAGATGAAGTTTGCTTAATATTGGTTGAATCTTTTGTCTCGTATGATTCATGATTATGGGCAATGGTTGTTAGGTTATTTTGAATATTATAATAATCAGCAGGATTAAAGGTGACATTAAAATGTCTTATGTCAATCAAAGGTACATTTTTTGTTCCATCTAATTTTTCCTCTTGAACCTTTGCGGCCACTGTGTTATAAATTGGAGTATATGTGGGCATTTGGCCGATTTTTCTTGTTCCTTGTCCGGCACCATTGTCCGATGCGTCGGATTTGTTGAGTTCGGTCCCTTTGGGGATTTTGCAGCAGGTGCCAACAAAGAATCGGTCCACGCAAGGGCCGATGTGTACACCATGGGCCACATTGAGACAAGACCAGTTGAACGTACAGATACCAATCTCACCAGTCATACGATTTGTACAAGGCACAGGTCTGATTGTAGGTAGTTCTAGGAAGGGAAAGAAAAAACCATGTTGTACACATTTAACACTTCAATTTAATCAATAAAGTAATGGAATAATAAATAAAACTCATGTTTAGATGGTCGTTAAATAAAAGAAATATAAAAAATACTGGTTGTTAAATAAAAGAAAATACCTATCAAATTTATGAAAATAATTATTAAATGGAATATAATAAGTAAATTTGTTCTTCACAAATGAATGAGGGAGATTCTGTTTCAATCTTCAGTAAATGATCACATGCACCAACTTTCGACTTGCAAGGATATTGAACAAAATATCCAGTTAATTTTTTTTTTTTTTTTTTTTCAAATGAAAAATAAAATCAACATTACTTTCAATATTTTAGTTTATCAATGGCCTTTGTAAACTATGCATATAACAAGAATATCAGACATATACAAAATAATTTTCAGATAAATAAGTTACCAAAAGTAAGAAAAGACAAGTTTCAAGAAGCAAATATTCAAAAATTCCTGAACACAATAATAAATTTCCACTATATGCAATATTTTTCATCATATAAAAGATAGGATTAAATAATTGTTAATAAGAAGTATTCGATGCGTTATGTCCTTTTTCTGAGACTTTTTACTTCTGTGGAAAATGAAGATAAATTAGATCAAGATGAGTTATAATAAACTTATATTCACGTAATTTTATGCCACATAAGCTAAAATACATTTCTCGGGCTCTGAAGCAAAAAAAATTCCAGATTAATAGTTGTGAAATATTAGAAATCTCATAAACTATGTCATCATTGTCAAAATTCCTATTTGGGGGAAAAGTAATGATGATGACATCAACAATTACAATAATTTAACTGTCTATAGTGTAAAGAAAGTCAGCATCAATTTTTTTTTTAAAAAAAAATAATAACATAATTATATCAGAAATATAATATTTTCAAGACTTATTTTATGATTATCTGGCATCAATAAATTTTTAAAAAATAAAAATTACTCTTTATTTTTTTCACTTTTATGTTAAAATATAAGCATGCAAAAATTCGCTTGATTCTGCACTAATATCAATTGATTTGTTTATTTCCATTTTCACCAAAAATCTAATTTTAAGCTTAAATGAGTTTTTTATTGCAATGCACTTCAGATGACGAAACATTTCTGTTTTAGGGGGGGGGGGGACTGGCATTTTGTCATTGAAAAATCATACTTTTAATACAATTTTAAAAGTATCGCTGTTAAATGTGTCTTAATTGAAAATATATAATAAACTCAAAAACTTTATAGAAAGAGAAAAATTAAACTTGTTTATTTAAAATTTCAGTTATCTGTCATTTTAAAAAATTATTTAAAATGCTACGATCAATTTTTTTAGGTAAATAAAAACTTTAAATCAGATTACGATGCAAAATTAGTATGTGATAAGAACTTTAGACAATCAGAACTACTGCAAAACAAAATAAAACAAACGTATACCATATACCATTGTTGACGCATGAAGTAATATAAGTAAGCGAAATAAATCCAATGATGATTACTACAATTATATCTAATATTATTCTACATTAATTAGTAAAACAGAAACGAAACTAGCACTTCGGCAATCGGACTCCGCGATGCCATTCTGTGTGGGCAACAGAGTAAAAAAGACGAGATAAATAAACACAATAACGTAAACAAACGTTTGGGCGAAAAAGTAGTCATTCGACAACAACGATGTGGGATCAAAGTTATGAAAAATATAAAGAAATTAAGTACCTCACACACAGAAAAGCAGATGGGAGAGTCATTACTGAAGGTCTCATAGCTTTATTAGAGAAAAGAGTTGACCAAGTTCATAAACCTTGCTGTAGGCGTTGGTGACGGTAGGCCGAATCTTGAGCCTGGAAAGCCAGAAGTTACTCTGGTAGACAGTGAGCGAGAAAAGCTCAATTTTGCGGAAAGACCGAGTAACCTTCAGAGCCCGGTCACAGGGTGAGATTCACTCACTAGGAAGCAGGTCATATCAGTTCACCTTGACTTAGGTACTGCAGGTCAACGAACTGAAGTTGCATTGTTCCCAAACTACTTTCTTATAATTCTATCTAATCGAGTTACGGCAATAAAAACGTCCGCGAAGGGGAAGGAAGAAACTTAGCGGTGGCGAAATTTAATTTTGATAGTTCGGAAAGAAAGAATACAGGAAGCCCTGCGATGAAAAATCCGCCTTGGAGTTTTTCGACCAACTAGCTGTTGCGCTCGTGAAGAGGATATAGCGATGCTCGACTAAATTTAATTATGGAAAAAACCGGTTTCAAATATTCGCGAAGCGTTAGAATGGTTTATTTCGGAAATCAACCAAACGCGTAAATATTGTTAATTCTCGAAAGAAAACTTGTATCAAATGTTTCGGAGCAATAAACTTCATAAATAAATAAACATGTTGCATTTGAGATACCCTTTAAAATCTTTCTAAAGAGTTAAAAAAAAGAAAAGAAACATATATTGACAGAAAATTCTTCCTGCAGCATATTGGTAATGTTTCCCGCTCAGATTTTTAGATAAGATAATAAAGTAGTGAGATTAAATACAGTTGATGTTTAATTTTTCAATAAGATATTGTGATTAGCACACACAGTGAGTATTAAATTCAATTTTTTAAGATTAATTTATTTAAGTCTGTTTATTTCAAATGATTAGTTTATAAAAGGAATTGTTTCATGGTTAGTTTTACTCTTAGAGGGGTTCCTTCAGCATAGCAGTTAGCATAAGCAGCGTGCTTTGTATGCAGGAGGAATCTCTATACAAAAACAAGTTTGTTGTTGCAAATGAATTAGAAGGCTTACCACTTGTCCTACTTCTGATAATAGAGTCCTACTTTTTTTTTTTAACAGTGTTTGTTTTCAAATTCTAATATTCAGCAGGACATCCAATATCCTACTTAAATGCATTGACATAAAGACCGAACTGAAAATAATGAAAAGTTACTTTTCTTAGTAACATTCAGTTTTGAATAAAAAATCCCAAGATTTTTTTAAAAAATAAATAAAGCATACAGATTTAGTGATTTCAATTATTATATTCGCAGGTTACACATTTTCACTTTTATTTAAAATTCAAAAACTTAAGTCGACATTTTTATTACGTTCATTGTAAAAGAAAGTTTAAGAAGGAGGGGGCGCGGTAAATGAGTTTGCAGTTCTTACATATGTTAAAGATATAAAAGATTGTCGTGAGTGCTTTTCAGATTATTCTACAAGTATTAAGACAATTTGAATTTGTAACATTAGTATTAATTCGGAGCATTATGTTGCAATACCTATCGAATGAACTGTACTATCACCAACTAAATTCATGATAAGTGTTCAACAACTCAACGCGTTTTGCCCAGCAAAACGAGTCTATTCTATTAATATCTTTTTCCCATTAAGTAATATAAAAAGTCATGCAAATAACCAGAATTTATTCATTTGAAACCAGCACAATGTCACACCTACGGAAAACGTAGACTATTGGGTGATGCTAGAATTTTCGACCAATATCAATTTTATCTTATCCATTTAAATGATCTATTCAAATATTTTAAATAAAGCTGTATTTGTATCGTTATTTATATGCAGACATGTTTTAACTAAAGAAAATCATTGGACCAAGAACCCTTCAGTCATCCATAATTCATTGTTAGTATTCTTTGCTACAGTTAGCGAGTTGTTACGAAATTATGGTTTGGAAATATTTTAATGAGCAAGGTTCCGAGACTGAACCAAAAATATTTCTTTTTTTACTTTTCCTACTTTTTTTTTCCATTATAGTAAATTATTCACAATTAGACGATCAAATCAATCAAAAGTAATGAATTAAAAATAAAATATTTCTATATTGAAAGGAGTTTTCAATTTCAATGTAAGAAATTCTTATAACAGTTACTCTAGAGGTTAATTTTGTTGTGTAAATTAATATTTAATAAGCGATAAGTGTTAATTTGAAGAATATTAAAAAGCGAAAAAGTAATCTCTTAGATAATTTGAATTAAAATTGAATCTGTTAATTTCGGGAATGAATGGTTTATTTATAAATATACTACGATATTTTTTCAACAATGATTATTAAAAGGGAATAAAGCTTTTATATATACCATTTCTCAAAAATGTACTTACGCATTATTGTGAATTTTAAAATAAGTAATCATCACATTTGCAAATGCAAGACATGCGTTGTAATTCATAATAAATGTGAATAAATTGCGATTTTAAATCACAAAAAAATATTTTATATCCATGCTTTATTTATTTACTATTTATATAATTAAACGTTAATATAGAACATGTTATTGATCCTCATTTCATCATATTAAATTTGGGAAAATATCGGATGAGAAATGCTTATGTTTAATTACAAAGAACATGAAATTAGGGTCGCATATTGAGTACAAGAAATATTGATTCCGATTGAAGCAGTGATATAAATTCAAATATATTCTTAACATTGATTCTTAAAAGTTCCATTTGCTGAAAACAGGTGAGTAATTTATCTAGAAGTACATTATAAACATCCCAAAAAAAATAATTTTTTAAAAATGTTTTTAAATTCATACATTGGCGAAAGAATTACGTACAAATGAGAAACTTGTGACCAGAGAACCTCAAAATTTCTTATCAAAACACAACGGTAAATAGAACATTATGTTATTACCAGATAATAATTTGAAACAACTAGATTGTTCTCTCACAAGCACATTAAAAACATCAGTTTTTCTCATTGATTAGAAGGAAAATGCGGGCAGTATTTTAAGGCGTTTACGAAAACAAAACTAAAAAAAAAATATACAATAATTCTCCATTCGATTAACCTCAATTTCGAAAGCACTGATCTTACTTCTACACAAGCATGACTTTACAGCTTCGATCAAAAAATAACCAGTTTCTATCAAACTCTCGAGGAATCAATGTATTTCGCAAACTTCAATTTCACTGTGAGCAAAAACAATTTTGTTAAGATGAAATTGAAGATATAATTTATGGATTTCGAAATAAAGGAAAGAAGGGATGGGCAATGTAGAAATCCTAGTATAAATTGCGAAAGAATTTTAGGAAACTTTTCAATCATTGACTTTTAAGTTCAATTTTTTGTCGGTTTTTTGTATGAGTGTGAAGAAATGTGTATGAGAAAATGTTGCAATTAAGAATGATTTAGTTTTCTACAAATTAGGTAGTTGCAACAGAACTACAAGGGTGTTAGAGGCATTTTATTTAATATAGATGAGCGATCACATACACACAGCTAAAGAGAAGGATGTGTTCAATGTGAAGAAATAAATCATTGGCATTATAAAATAGATTTCTTTTACTTCAGTTTGCACAGACTTACCAACATTTCATTTCTTTCCAGAGTACTAAAATCAAGTTTATAATTTTGGAAGGAATTAATCATCAGTATAACATATTTGAAGTAATAAGTATTAAAATCAAAAGCTTATAACTCATTTACATAACTACACAGTGGGATAAAAAATTACAAATCACCATATGCAAATGGTAACTTCTATCTTTATCGGTTATTTCTTAAAATTTCATTTGAGAATTAGTTTTTTAAATATGTTATTAAATTATAACTAGATGCAAGATTCACTTTTACGATAAATCACTCATAGATATTTGAATAAAAGAAAACTTGGTTTTCAACATTAAAAATGCTTTTAAGCCGAATTATCATCTGAATTCTCGTAAGTTGGGAGAAATGAATATAATAACGCTTAAAATAAAATATACTTGACTTGAACTTAAAAATAAAATAACTCTTA
>BMAW01039084.1:0-5000 GCA_019974015.1 Nephila pilipes
TAATAAATTAAGCCAACAAAATTACAACTCAGGTAAAACAATGTTAAATAATTTTAACTGTTTACTATTCAATAAATGGGAAAATAATGTATTTAATTTGACCACGTTTAATTTACTTTTCAAAAACTAATTCTTATTTTTTCGCAAGGTAACGTGCAGCGAAAAGAGGAAAATAACATAAAATTTCATAAACAAAAGCAATTACGCTAACTAGTACAAACAAAAAGATGAAATAGGATGTGTTTTTCTTCAAATTGATAAGAAATGCTTCTTGTTTTTAGAAATATATTTTATTGGTTCTTCTTTTAATCCTCTTTACGGTTTAATGAGCCTGAATTCCGGAATACAAATTTAAGGAAGTATCTATAAGTCAACCAAATTTTTTATGATATTGCTTGCCTATTCTTTTATATCTTTTACCCATTTTTATTGAATAAATTGTATTTTCTCTAAAAATATACTAATAAAATAATTCAATTCCAGAATTTCAGCAGGAATTTTGTATATTTTTTTTAATCAAAAGAAACTTATAGAGAGACCGGATTACAGCTCAATATACTTAAATTTAATTTCGTCTCTCTACTTTAGTTTTTGAAAAATATTATCATAAGCTTTATTGCCTTTTATAAATATAAACATTTTTTTACTTAAGAATCGAAAATGTAAATTTAAATATAATTCAAATAAATCATCAGTGCTTGCCAAACCGAATTTAGAGATTTTACAGATTTCGCAAAGAAAAAAAAATCCTACAATAATATTTTTATTTAAATTACATATAAATGTGTAATGCCAGCAAATGGAAAACGAAAATTTAATTTCTCAGTTAAAATAATTTCAAGAGCGCGTTAATTTTTTTTTTTTTCATTTTAGGATATTATACTAATAACTTGTGTAACGTGCTCATAATGTAATTTATTAAATCAAAATTTTCTATTTATTAATTATTCAAAGTCGATTACGAAACTCTTATATTTTGAAATAATGACATTTATATAAAATATAATTACTACTAAGAAACTCTGAAAGAAAAAATATATCCTCGAGTCCTGTATGGTGAAACATATTATTTAGATATAGTTATATTGAAATAAAATGAGTAAAAATGTATAACTCCGTTCTTCATAATAAACTTTTAAAATCTTATTTCCTGAGCTATAAATTTAAAAAGGAATTGAATATAGAAACCATTTACAGAAATTGTAAATATTATCAAAAGACCAGGAAAAAGTGAAAGGTGCGAAGTGAAAACTTGAAATGAAGATATATACTTAACACAAACATACGGATAAAAAAAAATCAGTAGAAGTGTCAATTCAGTAAGTACCCCTTTCATATAGCTAAGAATATAAAACCTTCGACTGGGTAACCAATCGAAACACTTTTCCATCGTGTTGGACTTTATCTTTGAAGATTATCATAATTTTTTTGCTATCTCTTTATACACAGCTGAAGTAAAAGAAATTGTTTTATTGCAAGATAAATTTGACGTAAGAAACTATTTGGTTATTTATACAATAAATATTCAACATGAGAGGTTTGGTCTAATTTCAATATGTTATTTAGAATGACATTATTAAGTTATATTGATTCCAAATATGTGGCCGCGGTAGCCCAGTGGTCAAGGCTGATAAGTAGAGGTCGTTGTTGACCCATTGAAACGTGAGTTCGCTTATTGATGCCTTTAAAGACCCATTGTATTGCGGGTTGATGCTTGTTAACCCTTTCAGGAGTGGTGGTATATTTTTATACCATATATTTAGCACCCTAAAAATCTCTGTAAAATACCTTTCCCCTGCACTTTTACCTTCAAAGGGTAACATAGTGTTATTTACTTAAATAGATGGCACAACCATGCAGAATGATTATAAAAATTATTGCTTTGAATCTAATAAAAGATCCTAACAAGTGGTTGTTTTATCCCTTACAGAAATGTTTCTGAAAAGAATTGAAATATTTAATTTCATCAGCTAACTAATCTACATGTTTGAAACTTTATGTAAATATTGCTAATTACTCAAAACAAAATATATAAAGTGTTCATTTCTTACTTCAAACTATGTGGTATAAAATTTATACTACCGCCCACACAGAAGGTTAGAGAGCAACAGATGACAGCACTAAAATTTTCGAATCAGACTGATATGTGATGGTTCTCTTTATTACAGTGAAATATAGAGGTCGTAAATATGTTATAAATTGCCAGTGAGGCAAAAATCAGACTTACTCTCCGAAGAAAATAAATTTAAATCAGGAAAAAAAGTTATATTACAAAGATTTGCACAGAACAGATTTAGTCACCTAAGGTGTGCATTTCTTATAATTATTATTAAATCACTCAATTAAATAAAAGAGTTAAAAGCAAACAATGAAATATAGATAAGTGGACAATAATAAACTTTTCCAACATTAAAATTAAAGGAAACGATAAATTATTAAAATGGATATATATCAGCTATATATAATTAAAACTTAAAGCAAGTGAAAAATTATTAAATTGAATATATTTAAGATAAATGTAATTAAAAATGTAGCAAACGATAAAAAAATTGAAAAGTGATCCGGTACGCCAAAACGCTTCACATAATGCAATAGCCCTTGGGTGGCTAATAAAAAAATTATCAATGTTGTGCGTGCCCATGAAAAGACAACAAAAGCACGGGGGGAAAAGGATTTCTCAAAACGAAAACTATTGCAAAAAATATCTAACAAAGCGAAGACGGAAGGAGAGTCTTCGAAGGCGTCTAAGATAGAACTGTCTGGAGACCGCAGATTAGGTACTTGTTGCTGTTGATAGACACGAGACTTGCAAACGATAATTGATATAGCATAGTGTTGGCATGAGATAAAAATAGACGATAAGCTGCCGACAATTGAGGGACGACGACAGTAGGGGTTCATTGCATCTAGCAATGGACGTTATGAAAGAATCTAAGTTAAACTAAAATGTAAACCATTGAAGAAATTTATTACAAAAGATACAATACAGCAAAGAATTACCCGCTTTGTAAGAAGAACTGAATGCTTAGCCTTTGGCATCATATGTGAATCTTGAAAGAAAGGATGATTCCTTCTAAACTAAAAAGATCGAGGAATTCCACTTTAGCTGTGCTTAAAGGGAAAGAAAATTAATTGTTTATACATACCATAAATACTTCAGAATAAGGAGGGCTAACCTTTTTTTTTTATCTCTGACACATGTCCATCCCATATGTGAGAGGGTATGTTTCGAATGCGAACAATTACCGTGCACGGTTGGTTTTTGAGCTCTTACGGATCTACTCTTACTCTTAATTTTACTTAAAATAGACTTATAATCCAGTTTTAATTAATTTTTAATATATATATATAGATATAAGATTGCCCATACGGGGACTAAAAACTTGTTTTGCTTAAAGAGCTCCCTTCTGAAATTTCGGAATTACCTTCAGAAACATGTGAGGAAGAGAATATCTTTACAGTATATGTAATAAAAAGTTTCCTTGTTTTAAATAAAACTGTATATGTATTTCTATTAAATTTGGTTTATTAAGTTTATAACATAGTTTTATCATTAAATTATGAAAATCATATATGTATAAAAAATTATGCTTAAATTAATTAACACATTTCCGCACAAATTATCACTCTTTGAATTAATAATATAACAGCATAAAGTTCTAATTTTTCAAAAGTGCTTTGTGATTCTAATATTTCCCAAATTAACTAAAATAATATACTTTTATGAAAGTATTTGTTATTTCTTCGAAGGAATGTGAAACAACGAGTGTACAAATATGATGTCCCAGAGGCGATTTGGTTTATTATTTATACCGGGTCTTAAAAATGAGGAAATAAATAAAAATTAATTTTACCGCTTGATATCGTGTTCTTTTAACATTATTAATTCATATCAGATGAGTTTTAACTAAAATTAAATATTTTTAAGATACCGCCCCTCAAAGGATTCCATCTGTCAAAGCTCTTAGTCCTCCCTTTGGCCTGATGTGGAAGTTTTAAGAGTGAGGTGCCAGCTCAGGATATGTCCTCGCCTCTTCAAAATTACGATGTGCGTCAACAATAGCCCTCGTGTTCCGAATCTGTGCAACGTAAATAAATATATTTGTGTTTCAAAACCCTTCAGCTTAGACAATAAACAATAATAACCTCAATACCTTACTGATTGCAAAAGGATTAAAATAAAGTGAATTATATATTTTAGTTTTAAAAAAAAATATCCTTTCTTTCACAATTACTTAAGTGTCAGTAGAAATTAACATCTGAGGCTGATCAAGATGTTCAAACTCTCGATTTATATTGACATTAATTAAATTTTAGTTGCAATTTTCATCGTATTATCCTGTATTTAAACTTAATTGTCTTTTTTCCACTCAAGAAGAAGCTTACTTTTTTTATACCTCTAGATTTTTGAGATTGAAATATAGTTTATTTACAGAAAAGTAATTATTTGTTTATTTATTCTGTCAATGGATGCTTAGAAGCACTGCCAAACTTAAGACATTTCATTTCCTTATCTAGAGCTAAATTTGACATCTCAAAGAAGAAATACAAATGATTGAAATTAGAATGACTTTAATTTTTCAGAATTATATCAAAATTTTGAAACTATAGTACCTTCATCTTAGTATGTTAATCAACATGAGACTATTATTGGAGACATGAACCAGAATGAATTTAACAATTACCATTATTGTATTTGTGCGAAATCGCATAATAGATAACGATAGCTTCGAATTACGACGATAATCCTGAAATGATTTACCGTCATTAATCAAGGTAACACTGCAGAGGATAATTCTTTACAGGGGTTATAATATTAAATTAATACAGACAAATTTTGTACCTTTAATGGCTATCAGTGCTTAATAACATACTATCACTGGACATTTGGAAAGAAAGCATGAAAATATATCAACAATCTCTACTCCAATAAAGAGATTAAGTTTGAAAATTGAAAATTTTTGGGAAGAAAGCAAAGGATTCATCAAAACAACTTTTAC